>CM044010.1:76231275-76386275 GCA_024085815.1 Flaveria linearis
GAAGATATATTTCAAGCTCTTGTGATCAGTATCACAAGTCTCTCCGTAAAGAAGTGAGCCATATTTTCAACGCGGAAATAACAGCAGCAAGTTCAAGATCATGCGTAGGATAATGAACCTCGTAGGTTTAACTGCCGTGAAGCATAAGCAATGACCTTACCATGGGCATTAGCACACATCCAAGTCCCTTTTTAGAGGCATCGCTGTAAATCTGATATCCACCCGTGCCGATGGAAGTGTGAGAACATGGTGGACCCAAAAGAACCAATGAGCCAAGATCAGGAAAACCTCTAAATCCCACATGACATCACAAACAACTTTAAAGACCTTCATCAGTAGTTTGACAAAGTCTGAAGAATCAACAGCTGAAGATCAAAGATCTAAAGTACAACGCTGAAGATCCTAAAGTGCTGAAGATAAGTACTGAAGTCTGAATTACTGACGCATACAAGTACTGAAGACTTTAAGTACTGAAGACAAGTGCTGAAGATAACAACTGAAGAACTGAAGAACTGAAGATCAACAACTGATGCATAAAGTCTGAAGACAATGACTGAAGACATCAGCTGATGACAACTACTGAAGTCATCAGCTGATAAATCATCTGAAGACCAAAGTCTGAAGACCAAAGTGCTGAAGCTTCAGAGTTTGTCATAACAGCTGAAGAAGTCTTCTTCAGTTGTTATGATGGTTTTTCTTTTCAGTAGTTATGTTTTTCCTTTCAGTAGTTTTGTCAACAGCTGAAGAGTTTGTTCTTCAACTGTTATAGTTCAGTAGTTTGTAAACGACTGAAGAGTTTGTTCTCAGTGTTGTACCTTTTCAGTAGTTTTTTTCAGTAGTTGTAATAGGTAGAACACTTGGCATTTTGTAAGAAGATGTCAGCTGTTGTGACATCTTCAGTAGTTTAGGTGTTCTGTCAGTAGTTAGTTAAATAACAGTTGATGTCAGTGCCATGTGACATCAGATTAGGTTATTCTTCTCTATATAAGAAGATGACCTAATTGTAGCCGCTGCTAACATAGCCGCAGTCAAAGCTTGTATTGATGAAATATTTTCTTTTGCAGAACTTCTTTCTCTATAACTCACTGTTTTATTGTTAAATCTATGTGTTCTTGCTTGTTTGTCTAATTCTTGAACTAAATCCGCTGCGAATACAACCTAATTGATCAAACAAGAAGCTAGATCCTATCAGAACAGGAGCAGACACCAATCTTTCCTTGAGCTCTTCAAAAATTTTCTCTCGTTCATCATTCCAAGAGTATTTAAACCCTTTCCTTAACAGTTGCGTAAGGGGTAAAGCTATAACAGAAAAAACCTTCGACAAATCTGCGTAGTAACCAGCAAGGCCAAGGAAACTACGGACCTTCTGGCTGAGGTAGGTCTAGGCCACTTAGTGATCGCCTTATTTTAGCAGGGTCCATCATAATACCATCCGCAGAAATAACATGACCCAAAAAGGCTAACTTGCTCAGCCAAAATTCACACTTTGAAAATTTAGCATAAAGCTCTTTTTCACGTAGTGTTCGAGAACGATACGAAGATGATTCTCATGCACCTCCTTACTTTTAGAATAAATTAAGATGTCATCAATAAAGACAATGACGAACTTATCGAGGAACTTGCGAAAGACTCGGGTCATTAGGTCCATGAATACGGCCGGGGCATTAGTTAACCCAAACGCCATAACCAGGAACTCATAGTGACCATACCAAGTACGGAAGGCAGATTAGGGACGTCAGAATCCTTGATCTTTAGCTAATGGTAACCAGACCTCAGATCGATTTAGAGAAACACTTTGCACCCTGAAGCTGATCAAATAAATCATCAATACGAGGCAGAGGGTAATGATTACGGGTAGTGATCTTGTTGAGTTCTGAAATCAATGCAGAGTCTCATAGAACCATCTTATTCTTCACAAATAGAACCGGTGCACCCCAAGGCGAGATGCTGGACTAATAAATCCCAAATCTAGTAACTCCTGTAACTGCTCCTTTAACTCCTTAAGCTCCATAGGTGCCATACGATACGGGCCTTAGAGAAATCGGTCTCAGCACCTGGAATAAGATCAATAGTGAATTCTACCTCGCGATCTGGTAGAAGTCCGGGTAACTCCTCAGGAAACACGTCAGGAAAATCACCATACAGTCGGATAATCAGATTGTTTGGCTCATCAGAAGATGTAGCTTTCGTTGAAGCTAGGAATCTCACGCAAACGTGCGATAAGAACTTCTGAGCCTTAAACGCAGAGATGATTTTCAACGATTTCGAGGCTGAGTCCCTTGATAAACGAGTTCAGGGCATTGAGGATTCCAAATTAAAACACGACGAGTTTGGCATTCAATAGTGACGTGATGTCGAGTTAACCAGTTCATACAAGTATGACATCAAAGTCACTCATTTGCATAGGAAACAAATCAGCTTTACGAATAATAGACTCGATTCTGATCGGACAATCTCTATAGACATGCGAGATGATAGTCGAATCTCTAATGGAGTAGTAATAGCCAAAGTGTGCTCTAAAGCAGTCGATGCAGTCATTAAGTACTTAGCAAACAAAAGAGCTATGACAGAATGCGTAGCGCCCGTATCAAATAAGATAAATATCCGCTTCCCTATGCAAAGGGTACGGAGATCATACCTAGGGCGTTTACTATCAGTATCGGATAAGAATATATATGTATATAATACGTCCCTAACTAAGGGGTCAGAAATAACTGGTGCGTTAGCTGCTCATTTGCGGTGAGTGCAAAAACTCGTCCTCCAGTTGCAGGTTTAGCTTGATTCCCTCCAGCGTTATACGAGGGTCGCGAGGGGAGGGCAATCCCTAATCAGTGTCCTGCCCGCCCGCATCTGAAACTAATCCTCCGGCCAGACGACAAGCTCCCTTATGAAGTTTCCGCAGGTGTTACACTGAGGGTAGCATTCCGATCCTGATTAGGGGTTTGCTGATTTGGTGGTTGAGCACGAGTAGGAGCCTGCTGAGTTGCTATGAGTTGATTTCTGGTTCTGGTTTGATTTTCCATGATCGGGAATTATTATTGTTGTTGCGATCAAAACGGTTTCGACGTCTCGTGGTGGTGAAGTGATTCTTATTCGTATGAGAAGAAGACTGATCCTGGTCATTCTCTCTAGGCCGCTTGCGGTTATCATCATATGACTTTTTCCATTCTTTTATCATTATATAAGTTTTTAACAGCATCCACCACTTCATTAATATCTTTAAACCGATGATTCAATATAAACTTCGATCTCTTCACAAATGGCCCACTGAAAATTTCTGTCTGCTCATGTGGTGAGCCTGCAGATGCACCAAGAAAACTTACTAACCGCGTAAATCGTGTCTTGAAATCTATTTGTTCTCGTCATCCCTTTGTCTAATGTTAGCATACTGTTTACGATATTCAGTGCAGTCAGCAGCAGTGAAGTACTCCTCATAAACATTCCTCAGGATTATCCTAAGGAAGTGTAGCTGCATATTCGTTTCTCCTGTAGCTTGTTTCACAGTCGTCCACCATCTATGAGCCTCATCCTCTAACTTGTATGTAGCCAATTTACTTTGTATACGTCCTCAACACCAAGTACCTTAAAAATTTCTCATATGATGATCCAATTTTGCACCTCAAACGGAATTGGAAGTACTGAAAGACTTAGGCCTTTGCTTCTGAAAACGTTCCAACCAACATGAATACCATCACGGGGTGGTGGTGTATTATCACCGGAAGGTGCTCCTGTATTGTTTCCACCAGGGGGCGCCCCTATGGCATTACCACCAGATGATGCCCCTGTGGCATTTCCACCAGGTGGTGCGCCAGTGGCGTTACCGACAGGTGGTGCTCTCCGGTAAATTTCCAACTGGTGGCATTCCAGTGGCACTGCCAGTAGGTGGTGTCCCTTGGTTTGTAACCATATTAGCCTGCTGCATCTGCTGGAAAACATTTTGCGCAGTCTGAGCCATCATGTTAGGGAGCATCCCCGAAATAGCAGTGTTTACAGCATAGCAACTAAGGCTTCCAAGTTTGCATCAGACGAGGGCCATTCGAGTTATTACGGTTGTTCACACGTCTCTTAGGACCATCTAAAATGAAGATATTCGTGTGAACACTAGAATTAGATTGGAAAAAGGTAGATCCTGACCCAACGTCAACCCATTACCTCACAAGTTTATTATTAATGTTTAAGTTTTCTACAGAAAAGAGCCTTTGCTCTGATACCATAACTGTAACACCCCAACCCGGAGAGGCTGATGTGTCACTATTATAGATATCAAATCAAAACCAAATCCATGATATTAAAGAGACGGTCAAAGAAATAAATTCAAACAAACCGAATATCCGAAGAAACTAATTAAAGTGTTCATTACATCATTAAAGTAAAATATAATCTTGATCTTCAACCACTCTTCACTGATTTCCCGGATTACCCTGATTACTACAATAAATAAGAAAACACCATAAAAGAAAATACGGCTGAGCCAAAAGTTGCTCAGTGATGGAAAGAACAATAGTAGCGATTCGAAGCATAAAATTCTTATATCTGAATACTGAACTGATCATATGATATTGAAAATGGAAATCTGATTCTAAACCTATATACTGATACTGAACTGAACATGTACTATTGAAACCGAACTGATCTACATGACGCGTATATACAAGCAAAATAAGTCGTGTAATATAAGAAGTACCCAGAGCCGAAACTGAACTGATAAGTACATAGCTAGCTAGACTATGCACAAATGAGATGGTGTGTGGGCGTACCACATGATTCCCTCCCCCGAACTGAACTTATCTGAACTGCACTAGGATCGATCCATCCGCCTCCCGGATAATTATAGCCAAAGTACTACTTGAGTACTAACGTGTTAACGGAGACGCCGTGAACTATTTATAAACACCGTCACGAAAGTGTCATGTCATTGACGCCACAATGACATGTCGGACAAGCTCGGGTAACAGAGTGCTAAATCAAATGGTAGTATAGCTACCAAATATAACGTATCAATACATATTTATCGGAACATGCAATAATGAGCACAATTTATAAATATATATTGCATGCTACAAGTCTCATAAGTAAAACTAATAAAATCGAACGAGTCAGAGCATAACTAATTAAATAATGATAGATACGACTAATAAAATGCTGAAGCGAAGACGACATACTAGAGGTATCAAATATCCGTACTACAAAGTAACGGAGAATAGAATTATACTAGAATAAAAAGGAACAAGAATCTGTACCTTATACACGAACGACAATAATCAAAACAAGGTCTAGGCTCGGTAACGCCGCGAGAACCTACGATATTGTAATTCAAGTTTATAGTTTGGATTTCTGATTTCAGATTAGAAAAGTTCCAGTTCTGCCCCTGTCTGTTCGCACTCGTTAAATATTAAACGAAGTCTAAAAATTCTGAAAATCTTCCAGTTTACTAGATTAGTGATTTTTGAACAACTTTTATTTAGAAAAGTTTCTGATTTGGATTACCGAAATATGAGAAAAACGTAGATCTTTACAGCTGCACAGAATTGCTAGCTGTTACGAAAACAACTGTTTGGAGGTCTAACAAATGAATTTTTTGATGTTTTATATATCAACGGATTCATCTTTCGAAGAACTTCGTCATGAACATAAGTTTAACTGATTTGAATCTGTTATGAAAAGCTATATCTGTAAGTTGGCTGTAAAATACGGGCCAAGTCAAGGGTATCTTGGTAAACCGTAAAATCATTTCTGGTTAAAATACATCTGTTACAGGTCTGGAAATATTTTTATAAATAAGTATAAATCATGATTGACTTCTGGAAAATTTGGCTAATCATATACGAATCCATTTGTCATTTATAAAAATCACATCCCAAAATAGTCATGAAAACTAGTTAAACGTGTGACTTGTTTAAAATGCTCGGTTAAGGTCTAAATCTTATTTGGTCAAAATGCTTATATTTCCAGTAGCTTAAAACAATATCAAAATGGGTTCATATCAAGTTTTACTAAGTTAAGCAAGGAAAGTATGTTTAAGACATAAAACCGAAGGTAAACAAGTACTTATGCGAACGTGCATCATATAATCAAGGGCAATGAACTAAAATACTAATTAGGATGTCTATGATATGTAAATGAATAGAAATCATAAGTTATACCTGAAGAAGGATTTCTAGGTTCAAAGATAACGTAATGACTAATAATATTTTAGTGATTTCCACTATTTAAGTTTTTTTATAAAAATAACTAATTAAACATTTGTTAAATTTTATATACAAATTGTTAAGGTGTTTAAATAAATAATTTACATAAATTAACTAGGTAACCTTTAAAATAAACAAAGTTTATAAAAGTGTTTTTTATAATTTTTAGGAACTTTTTACATAATTTTTAAAGGTTAAAAAGGCTTTAAAAAAATAGTGTGGTGGCACGGGTTCGAACCCGTGACCTCAAGTATTTCAAGTGAACCGAGAACCAGTGAATCAAGGCCGTAGCCGTGATAGAAACACGAGTTTCAATTCCTTTAAACACAATCCAAAAGAACCCTCCCAAACCGTATGAACCCATAATCTTTGATCCAAATCGAAGTTCGATTCGACTTTGTTAGAGACTGGAATCATGGGACTTTTAATCCCCATGTAAGAACGAGTATTTAGGTGTATTCAATTACCTGTATTGTGTTCAAATTGAAGATAATCCCAGCGAAGAACAAACCGCGACTGGGGAAAATGGTTCGAGGTGCAATTGATGGTAATAATCGAATTAAACTCGTGTGAAGCTTCTGAGAATGATAACGACCAAAAACCCCTTATCAACTAAGATTCAAAATGTCGAATTGATAATGTTCCAGTCAATTGCAGGTCGCGATATAGGATATCGATTGAATTCGATGACTGAGTTTGTTTCAGTTGGAATTAAGTATGCAGATATATTAGGAGTAGATATAAGATCGATCAGATGCGTTTAATTAGATTATTATTAGTGTGTGAGTGGGTTAGGTTAGGTATTCGATAGTGGGATTCGTTAGTGGTCCATTACCAATTATCCGGATGTTTATACCCCAATTAAAGGGTGTGTTCCTGTTGGAATCCGACTCACGAAACAATTTGGTGTATTTTGGCATTTAAAAACCAAGTTTTTGAGTGGGTTCGGGGGTCGCCGGCGCCGCCGGAGTATCGCCGGCCAGCGACCGGAAACGCGGGGGAGAGGAGAGAGAAAGAGCTGGGTTTTAAAATTTTACACAATGGTCCCTGTGATTTATAAAGTTATCATTTTATGCACAACTTAGTAATTTAACTTTTCAAAATGGTAAACTAACCCCCTGAACTTTTATTATAATTATTATTATTATTATTATTATTATTATTATTATTATTATTATTATTATATTATTTATGGGTATTATACATTCCTCTCGGCTGAACAACAAGCATGCACAATACATAAATCGCAGAAGCTTTACACCCAAGATTCATACATACACACATCGCATCATACATATACATACATAAATTCATAGAAACTTATGTGCAGCCCCCTCATGCGCCCAACCCCCCTGCCATGTGCCCCCATGCGCCTACCCCCTCACCAAACGCCCACAACACATACATACATGCGCATACAACAACACACCCATCACACACACAACGAGGTACACACACACACACACAAATATATATATATATATATATATATATATATATATATATTATATATATATATATATATTAATATATATACTAGCTTTAGTAAACCCATATATTATACGAGTTGAATAAATAAAATATTAAACAGAATAAAAATTATTAATTATAAACGATAGACTAAGACATGATATGATTGAAGTTATGTATGAGTTAAAATATAAGTAATAAAAAAATAATATGAAATTTTTTTAATTTTTTTGTTTTTTTAAAGATAAATTAAACATTTTATTTTAAAATAACGTTTTAAAAATTTTCATTTTTAAAAATTTCCTTACTATAACTCCTTATTTTAATTTATTTTATAAAATTTTACTTCAAAAATGATTTAAAATATTACGTAAAAATAGTTTTATTTTAAAAAAATCTTTTTATAAAAAACTCTCTATAGATCTTTCTTTCTATTAAAAAACTAATTATAATATAAAAATAAATAGATAATATTATTAGTATTTATTGTGGTTATTTAATAGGAGAGAGAAGTGGGAAAAGTTTTATAAGAATGAATGTGGTGATGAAACTTGGCACACTCATTTACCCCTTTATTAGAGTAGTAAGATATATATATATATATATATATATATATATATAATATATATATATATTAATATAGGGAGGGATCCTAAGAAAAAACACCATTTTATGAGAAAACAAGAAAACCAATTTCCACCAATCATATAATTTCTAGTATTTTATTTTTATTGTTCAAAGGTTATATTTTTAATTTTAATACCCCATTGATTTTGTTAAATTAGTCTTAAATTTACTCATATTAGGCAACTCATCTATTTCTCTCTCTAATTTTTATTATTAAAATTGAGTTTTGAATCCTTGAAAGCATCTCTTCTATAGATTCAAAATCACCATCTCTTCTAAAGCTTGGTTTCAAACAAAAAACAGTCCAGCCACTCTTACTCACTATGCCACATTGAAGGTTCAATCGAAGACAATAGATTGAGGGACGATTGCAGGTCAGATGAAACTAGGGTGCGTGGACGACCATTCTTATAGGATTTAGAGCTAAACGAGACGATGAAGGTAGGGTTGGTAGGCTTCAATTCGAGAAAACAGGATAAATATGATGATATTGAATCTGATGTGGGGCTAAGCAAAGAATAAAAATGATGATCAAGAAGAATTCAAGCCTATAAAGTCAATGATGATTTACATGTTGCTTACGTATATGTACATATGTAACAAAAAGCGTAACTTAGTTATATTACGAGTTCATCGTTTGTCATCTTCATCCTCATATTCGTCGAGTTATATATAAATATGTAAGTTTACATATGGCTGCAGATCTATTTAGTGTATTTCTTTAGATATTCATTTAGGGCTTTTTTTCTTTTAGTGTATCACTTACATATATGTAAACAAGTTTACTTACATGTAAATCTAGGGGTAAAATTGTTTACGTATATGTAAATAAGCATATATGTAAGCATGCTACATATGCGTAATCAGATATGTTGACATCTTTAAAAGTAATATACGTAAACATGTGTATGTCTTGTTTCATATACATATACGTAAACAAGTTTACTTAAACATATACATACGTGTAAAAATGCTTACATTATGAAATCATATATATAGACGTTTACATATATGTAGACATGTTTACATATATGTAAACATATATGTAACATGTTCAGATATACGTGAACATACATGTAAACATGTTTACGTATACGTAAGCATGTACGTAACTAATATAATCTGTAGAAAAATATATTTGGGTGAACTAATTTGATTTAAATTAAACTAATATTCTATTTGGTGAGAGAGAGAGAGGGAGGGAGGGAGAGATTAAGGGATTTCAGTTATTTCAAATTATAAATATTATAATCTCCTAATATACCTTTAATCATTTAATTAAACCATTATCTATTAAATATTTCTAAAATTACCATTGATGAATATCAACCATGATCAATCTTGATCAATGGTTTAAAATTAGTTTTTTTTGTTTTCATATAAATAGAGGTTTTCTTAGGAACCCTCCCCATATATATATATATATATATATAATATATATATATATATATATATATATATATACATATATATATACATATATATATAGCATATATATATATGCATATATATATATGCATAATATATATGCATATATATATATGCATATATTATATGCATATATATATCTGCATATATATATATGCATTTATATATATGCATATATATATATGCCTATATATATGCATATATATATATGCATATATATATATGCATAATATATATGCATATATATATACATATATATATATACATATATATATATATCATATATATATATACATATATATATATATATATATATAATATATCCGCTATATACTGATATACACAGGAGGATTTACACCCATACATGGCAGTAGCCATACACACAAATCGCCATATACATACGTACGTACGAACAATCAACCGAGACCCCCGACAGTGATTGAAACCGAAACCGACGCGAATCGAAACTAAAGACCATAGCAACCCGAACAAGAATAGGGGTCAAGGAATCATACCGAGTGAGATACGGGGCTGCTATGCTTGCCGTTCACCTTCGCCGGTTACCGCGGTGATTGCGGTTGTCGTTTGATCGAGAAGAAGGTTGCCGGTGGAAGTTAACCGTGGTGCAAGGCTGCGGTCGGGAGTGTTCACTTGCGGGAAGGTTGTGAGTAAGAGTTGACAAGGTGAAGGGGGGGGGGGGGGGGGGGGGGTTTGGTCGACGGCAGGAAGCAGTCGAATGTGTTGAAGTAGGGTTTGGTGGTGATGGTTACATGGTGTTTATATTAAATTCAAGTTTGGAAAAAGGCATTTAGGTCCCTCTACTTAATACTTAATTTAACTAAGATTATTACCAGCCGTTCAAAAAGAAAAACTAAGATTATTAAACTCAATTTAATTACTAAGTTAATTTAATTAAGTTTACTTTTATTACTCTAATACATAACGAATTGAATAATCGAATACTACTGGCGGACGTTGAAGTGACAAGCGTTGAGTTGATGATGTAGTTATGAAAATACGGGTGTCACATCATCCCTTGTTTGAGAAATTTTCGTTTTGAAAATTAAAGAAAGATTAATGAACGTATTGAGCAAGTTGGTCATCATTATCCGGAACCAAATGCGCTACGGTTACGGGAGTTCTAGAACAACCCCAAAATAAAGAAATGTAAGGTTTTGCACGAGTTATGACATTTAGGATCACATTAATCATGTATTTATTAGATGGCATTGTGTTTTTGATTCACTCTTTAATTATCTCACTGTAATCCTTATTTTTTGTGGAACCATAATCAAACTTTGAGGTGAACTTCACCAGCTCATATAAGTGATAATTGGGGAAAATCTTTATATGACTTGGTCTGATGAATAGTGTGTTATCTTGTCTTACCCTTATGGTTTGTTTATTTCTTTTTTAACCATTTGTTAATTTGTTGATAGTGTCTTCAGGAAGTAGTTAAAAACTTATGGATACCATGATTGTCCTAATCTGATTTAGTTCATCGTTGATGTAGTAAGTTATTTTAACTAACGTGTGAAAACTCGTTAGAGTATAATCATTTTGAAGTCTCAAATGAAAGTTAAAAGTCATAAAACTTTTCCAAAAACCAACGTAAAAACGACGACACATTAATAATCTTTGTGAATGGGTATTAGAGGTAAAGTAGACAAATATATACTTTAGTGTAGATCTTGTAAATGCCTTATATTGTGTATCTTTATTATAATATTTGTTTATATATCAATTATCTCCATTATAGTTGTTCTCTCAACAACTCTTTCTCAGTCCCTCATCTCTGATCATGGCAACTCCTTCAGTCTCCACTCTTTCTGACAACACTCTACGGTCTACCCATAGCCATTACCCTCCATATAATCACCATCACTGGTATGCCATGTTCCACTTAGATCCACCACTGTTTCACTGGATGAGAGATATTAAAGCTAAAGTAGACACTTGCTATGTATTGTGTATCTTTGTCGTAACATATATTTGCTAAGGTCACGAGTTGTGTGAGAGAGCCGAGACTTACGTTATCCTCTAAATTGTTTCTCTGATGTTGAGTGAACACTGGAGATAACACCTGACCAAATAGTTTGACCTGTATCGTCCGGGTGATTAGGGGGTCTAAAAAATTACATAATTTTTTTATTTTATTAAGTGTAAAAATAATAATATAAATTAAACATTATAAACATACAAAATTTATTAAAAACATAATAAATAAAAAAACATAATGAAAAAAATAAATAAAACCTAAAATTGATCTACCTATCTTTCTTTTTCCGGTTCTTTCTTAATACGGTTCTTTTCTTTTTTCATTAAAGCTTTATTTGACGTCGAGGGAGAACTAAGTCCCTAATAAGAAAGTCAATTTCTTCAACCTAGCTTAAAGGCTTTTGCCTTTGCCGTCATCTTGATACTTTCCGTTATTTACCGATGTTTAAGGCAATTCTAAATCGACATTTTAAGTCGAATTTTATTAGTATTCCTTCCAATTGCTGACTTAGTCCTTGTGTTGGGACATCTAAATCGGCTAAGCTTTGGTCGATGCCAATGTGACCATCCGAACCTGTTGACGTTGTATGCGGCAGACAAACTAGCATCCGTTCGTGCTTATACTTCTTACGCATCCGACACAACTAATTGAAAGCCATTTGGAGCACCCCTTAAGTATTTCCGTAAATATCTTCATCAAAAACTTTATACACGTCATATTTTATAAAACCTCTTGTTTTCACTCTTCACGAGTGAATTCATAAACTTATTGGTTATCACAACCACTTGCCCCATTTGGTGACTATTTTGATTATGTATATTCATACAATAATCCGACATATTACGAAATTTGGCCAACGATCCTAAATCATACTAGCGGTACGTTCTCTACTACCAACTTCTCGTAGAAAGACTCCCTAATTTTTACCCAAAATGTTTTTGATAGTCACATACAAAAAATATTGAATTGAAATGTTAATAAAAAATAAAGTGAAAGACAAAAAATTAGTTAACAAAATACCCTTAGTGATGTACAATATATTAATCCAAGCACGTCAATAAAGCAATTTTCACCTCTTTTTACCCATGAGTATTTTTTCGTTTACGAGGCTCCGACTCTTCACTTGACTTGAACTTCCTGCTCCCCCGTTCTCTTGTGTTGAGAATGTCTCTTTACTTGAACATTAGGAACATCTTCAACGGTTCGTTTTGAGTCAATTGTGTCTCCACAATAACCTTGTCGGGATAATCAAATTGACTAAAAGTAAAATTTGTAAAAGTCTCGCCGTCCATGTGAACAAAACTTTGATGAAACAAACCATCCTAACCTCAACATTTTCTAGTGGAAAGGATGTTTAAAAAATTCAAGAGAGAAATAAGAGAAAGTAGATAGGAATGTGACGATATTTTATAAAGTGTGTGATAATATATATAGGGTAAAATGTAAAATTTTAAAATAAATAGAGCCCAACGACTCTTTCTCTCACTCAAGGAGCCAATGACTCTTTTCTCTCCGTTACCATGCCCACGCCCCTTAATCACGCCTCCAATCCCGTCACCCAGTTATGGTGTACGCGACCAGATTGGCAACACCTAGTTTATGATCTCAAATGTAAAAGTCTTTCATGTCTTACACTGGTGTAATATGATGTATATGATGATATTAATGATATATGAATTGCATTGTAATGTTATTTGTGAGTGATTATGTTATTTTATCATATATTGAATGTGATTCACATGTATGAACTTAATATATAGGTTTGATGTTGTTTTACGTGGTTCTAAGTCAATAAGAACTTAGAAATGTGTTCAACTTAGTCATGTGGTTATTCATTGTGACATCTGTCACTATCTGGTCCGTCAATTGACTCGAAGCTCGTTAATTCTTTCCGTACATTATTATTTGCGTAATTAATTCGTTTTTGAATCGAGATTCTTGGTATATCCGTTTCGTGTCAACCCTAGTATTATAATAATTTCAAATGTAACAAATATTATATAATGATAATTATAAAATTTATTTATTATTAGTGTAATTAAAACTATTATTGTGATTATTATTAATTATAATACTAATATTATATTATTATAATTAAAGTCTAGGGTTAAGTGTAATTTAACTACTCAAGGGAATAATTAATTTAAAGTTGAGGATCAAAGTGCAAATAACAAAAATATATATACATACGTGCGCAAGAACTCGGGCCCATTCGCGAACCCTACTGCCGCCGATTACCATCACCGTACCCGCCGAAACAGCCTCCATTCGCCACTGTTAACCGCCGTCGGTTGCCGTCGTCGCGCCGTTACGTCGTTTCGCAGGTAACCGATCGTAACGTACCTCGTTTTGTTTCGTTTCGCAAGGTTCGGTCTCGTTTCGGGTTCGGTATTGCGTGTATAGATATATATATGATTGTGTATGTTTCTATGTGTTGTGCATGCGTGGGCAGCGGGTATATATATATATGTATTGTGTATGTGACGTGTATATATATATCTGCATACGTGTGTGTCGTGTGTGTATGTATATACATGTATGTGTGTGCACTGTTGGTATATATATCTATATGCGTGTGTGAGTGGCAGTGTATATACGTGTATATATATAAATGTTGTATGTGTGCAGTCGTGTGTTATATATGTATGTGTGTACAGCCACATATATATAGATGTATGTGTGCGCAGCCGTGTATTATATACGTTGTGTGTATGCAGCCGTGGGTATATATATGTATGTGTGTACAACCGCGTATATATATATATGTATGTGGGTGTAGCCCGTGTATATATATATGTGTGTGTGCAGTGTATGTGTGAGTGTGTGTGCAGTGTGTGTTGCTCATGTATATGTATGCGATTATGTGTGTATATATATATATATGCTTTAACATGTTTACATATATATATATATATGACTGCGCATGTATATGTTGCGATGTATGGGTGTATATGTGTGTGTGCTGCAGTGTGTGTATATATGTGTGTGTGCTGCAGTGTGTGTATATGTGTGTGCTGCAGAATGTGTGTGCTGCGGAATGTGTTTGTGTATGTGATCGTGTGTGTAAGTGTGTAGTGTGTAGTGTGTATGTGATGTAGAGTGTGTGGGTTAGTGTTGTTTTACACTACTAGAAAAATCGCAAAAGATGACGCGCATTGCGCGTCATCTTGGGGGTCAGATGACGCGCAAATGCGTGTCAAGGAAGGGTAGTCATAAATGATAGATGACGCGCATCCGCGCGTCATCTGTTTATGACGCGCAAAAGATGACGCGCATTTTATGACGTGCAAAAGATGACGCGCAATGCGCGTCAAGGAAGGGGTAGTCATAATGACTAGATGACGCGCATCCGCGTGTCATCTATGAAATTTTTATGACGTGCAATAGATGACGCGCAATGCACGTCATAAATTTATCTGTTTTTTTAAATATTTTTTTATTTTTAATAAATTACATGTTTTTATAAAACAAATTGTCCAATAACACCAAAAGCGAATTCCATTTAATTACAAACAAAATTTACAAAAGTTGTTACATAATATCAACTACAAAGCAAATTCAAATTCATTGCAATACAAATACAAGTTCAAAATATTAATCATGTGGCCTACATATAAATGAAATTCTAAGGTACTTCAATAGTTTCTTCTTTTTCTGTACCATTGCTTGTAGACCCTTTCGAGAGTGCTTATCCTGTATAAATCAAAAGAAGTATAAAACATCAGACAAGTCATGGAATCCCCATTCTTGAATATGGTATCAGATTAACTAGAGGTAAAGAAATGGACATGTTGGATAATTGGCCATTTAAGTACAAGTAGGTTGAGTTGAGCTGAGCCTTAAACATTTCTTTTTGCCTTAAACACTTCTTTTTGCCATTCTTGAATATGTTATACCGGTTGAATTTGCCTTAAACAAGCGAAATGCTTACTATTAAAAAATGCCTGAGTTGTATTAGTATTGTTAATTTATTATCTATTACTATTAAAAAATCATGTTGCAACCTAACTTAAATGCTTACTCTTAAAAAGAACACATCAAGAAGATAGCTTTCTATGGAAGAATGGAGTAAATTTGACTGCAAAATTTGATTTCCTACTCTGCTCGAGATGGCTTTCTATGGAAGATGGAGTAAAGAAATACTTCTGTTGGAAGCAAACATAACTCTCATTGATCATGTTACAAACAGGTCAAGAAGAAAAATCACATAAACCTTAAAACAAGAATGTTCTAATATAGTATTGTAAACAATTCAAGATATCAAACAGACTTACCAAAAACGTTCATTTAGATCGTCATAATACGTCCACCGCGAGCGTTCTAATTTCCACGATAACAACCTGAAATTCAAGTGGAAATCAAATCAATATAAGTGGAAATCAAATCAATAAGATAATAATAAGATGAACTTTCTTTGAAAGTATGTGACCTTGTTATGAAAAGATAATAATAAGATGAACTTGCTTTGAAAGACTTTTTTTATAATTAATACATTCACAGTTAAGCACCTTTGCTGCCAAAAAAGACTTTTTTATAATTAATACATTCACAGGCAACAAAACAATTTAAAGAAAATAATAATAAAGCATTGCAATATGATATGTTTACGAGTAATTCAGCAAAATAATAATACCATCTAATGTTTGCCCTCATGCATGCTCTCCGAAAATGCACAGCATACAACTGCATTGTTTAAAGAAAATCACATGTGAGAACACATTTAGAAACAGATAACCCCAAATATTACAAGTTAACAAAGGTAAAAATTTTGAACAATCCATCTGGATTTAAGTTTATTTTTCCTTATATTGATAAGGGCTGATTTATATCATCTCTATCACTTTAAAGTTAACAATACATACAACAACAGCAAGCCAATTAAAGAATCAACTTCTGAACACGAATTACGCAATACTTGAATCAAATCTATTGCGAGGGTGAATCAAACTAAAAGTATCATAGTAACAGCCGTTACCGCGTAATCTTCCCCTGTTAGATGTCTGACGATCCATGAATTGAAGATGAAGGGGATTCCGCGAGACAAAAACTGAGTAGCTATTTGCGAAGAGTAAAAATAAGATTTTATGATGGAAAAAGGGGGATCGATTGAAACAATTGAAGATATTAAAGACACTAACCTGATATGAGATATGAGATTACAGGTTTTGACCCATTAAACAAACCTGCCCAACCCACCCGTTTGCCACCTCTATTTCATACACAAGGAGAATTAACAAGTTTCCTGGAAAAAAAGTAGTGTCCCAGCACATAAAGACGAGATGGCTTATGGTGTATGTCATAGGAACTTAATAGTTTCGGTATAGGCACATGAAGATAATACCTGGATAATGGAAATACATTTGAAAGTTCTTAAGAGTTCTAGGCTGCACAGAGTGACCTGACCTCCAAACCCTGCAAAATTCAATTGAATACGTGCTCCCACTGTTATCTTCTTTGGTTACTGTTATCTGCTGCATGTATACTAGTTTGCTGCTGTAATTAGTTAATTGGTTCTAATTGATGTTGAATTTTGTAAATTGATGTTGTAATTGTGCAAGTTGGTTTTAATTGCTGCTTCAATTATACTATTGTGTAAATTGATTTTGAATTTTGTAAATTGATGTTGCAATTATGTTGCAATTTGGTTCTATCATAATGAATTGAGTAGTGTTTCAACTCACCAATGTCTGAAAACAGCACCTGCAGATGTGACTCGTGAGTATGATGCTAAAAATTTTTGTGTAATGTTCTTCTATCAAGAAAATACCCATTGATGATTTTGAAAGAACGACTAGAAAATCTTTTTATTACTCAAGTACTTCAGAATTTACTTGATCAGATTTAAAATGTCATGGCGCCTCAAAACCATACAAAGTGATACAACTAGATTTTGAACTACTCATGTGCACAAATGACCATCAACAATTTTTCAAACTTGCAACACCATGACATATAACTATATCTTGGATATGTATCTCATACTTCACTTTTCTATTAGCCAAAGCCTCCAGAAACAATAAAAAAAATTTAGTTGGAGATTGATGTATCTCATACTTCACTTTTCTATTACCACAAAAGCTAATTGCCGTATCTAGTAGTGGAGAGTACTAGAATTAGGGAAAATACCAATGCAGATTTATATCAAAATGAGACTTCCATAAATGTGCTTCACTACCACTCACTTTTTCATCAAATTTTACCAACCTAACAGACTGTCTAGCAATATCATCTCATCCCTCAACCTGAAACAATCATTTCAGACCACCGATCAAAACAGCCCCTAAGAAACAACTCAAATAGCATACAAATGCTACAACGATGATCATCATTTCTAGAATCAGAACACCAATTCATCAACAAAACCTAACCACAATACAACCTAAACATCTGTAGACTTATTACCTTTATCCTCATTAGTAACATCATAGTCCAGATTCGAGATGTAAAGCTTAGTCCCCGCTTCAGAATTATACTCCCCTCCAGCCACCATATCTTGCGCATGAAAAGCCTGCAATCGAAACCGTTACCTAAATTTGTAGAAATCATAACAGAACGTAGACAACACACAATAACAATCACAACCTCAACACTTCACAATCAAAACGTGTAGAAATCATAACAGAACGAAGACATTCTCTAGAAATACACGAGTAAACCTGAGAACATCACCTGCGGAACGTAGTAAGGTTTGGTGCGAGTGGAATCGCGGTGGTCAAAACGTCTGGTAGGGCCGGGACCGAGTTTGAAACCGCGACCACCACGGCTCCGGCCATGACCGCGGCCGCGTCCTCCGCCTCTGAAACACGGACTTCTTGTTGTTCTTGATGATATCATCGAGTGACATGTCGAGACCTTCGGTCGTTTTGGGGGTAATTTTGTGATGTTATCGTTAGGGTTTATGAGGGGACAATGAATTTTGGGGGAATTTGGAAATTGGGGTTTTAAAGGCAGAGAGGGAATTTGGAAATTGGGGTTTTAAAGGCAGAGAGGGAATTTGGAAATTTTTAAAAATAACACGTTAAGATGACACGCAAAAATGCGTGTCATCCTTTCTAAGAAAATTTTAAAAATGACACATAATTTATGATACGCGTAAATGCGCGTCATCTTTTTTCGCGCGTCATCTTTTGCGCGTCATCTATTAACAGTTTTCTAGTAGTTATTATATGATATTATTTGTTTATTATTATTATCATTATTATTATTGTGTTGTTGTTATTATATTAATATAGTCATCCTTATAACGTGTGTTAGGTTGTATAAATGATACATATCTACTTGTGAGTAATGTTATAAGTATAGTGGTCGTATTATAAAATATGTATAACGTACGCAATTAGTAAATTAAAGTTTATATATATATATATATATATATATATATATATATATATTTGTAAAAGGTGAATAATAGTGAGTGAATATGAGCTAATTATAATATATATATATATTACATATATATATATAAACTCTTGCGTGACCTTGTTTATTAAATAAATAATTGGAGTATATCTATATATAAATATCTTCTCGAGCAAGTCGCGCGTCGAACCTGAACCGACCCGAACCAACCCGAACCAAACGAATACATCTATTCTTGTTGAAAACATTTTAAAGGCTTAATTAAACTAATTATAGGTGTTTGATAGCTCGTTGTTTGCATTTTTGGAAGCCCTTTGTTCACTTTATTTTCATCACGTACAAGGTGAGTTTCGCGACCCCTTTTTTTACTATGTTTTTCTTGGGGGAAAATCTTGCTCAAATGTTTTGTTCTACGCCATATTATAAATAATTTGTGTGTGGTTAGGGCCATAGGATTGAGTCTAGAGTTCTTACAAATGTGTTATCTGTACTTGGACTGTATGTGGACTGGACTGTCATGAAGAGGTATTGTTAGTATTAACGGGCTGACACCCCACCCTTGTTGTTGGTATGCTAGCTAAGACCAACTTGGCCTTGTGCGAGCCCTTGGGTGAATAAAATCCGATTGTGGACATGGGCATGACTATGATTTGCATGGATTCTATTGCTACTATGTTTTCTTACTCACACACTCTCTTTTCTGTTTTACATGGATACACGACATGTTTTGTACTTTAAACCTGTGAACTCACCAACGTATGTTGACCTTTATGAGCATGTATTTTCAGGTAATAATGCATAGGTGGAACGGATGTGGACTTAGATGGGACCGCTCTCTCGGGAGCATTAGACTTTTTGGACTTTTATTTGGTCTTATTTATTTATAGCACTTTTGGATCAATCATGTCTGGATATTGTGATGGTGTGCTTGTTGGATCTTGGACCATTTATTGTGTTTTGTACTATTTGGTTTGTTGAAACTTTTAATGAACATATTTCATTTTGGTTATTCGTAATGGAGTGATTGATCTTGACACTTGTTCATATGTGTCGGGCGTCGTCATGACCCATTTACGGAGAACGCCTTATAGTGATTCTCTTAGACCCCCAATGTGTTATGGTGATCCCATCCGTCGCGCCTCGTGTTTTCGCTATCAGCGGGGGTGTGACAGATTGGTATCAGAGCCATTGGTTATAGAGAATTAGGTGGATTATTCGACCTAGACTATAACCTAAGTACCCACATGTAGTATGCATCATAAGATTATGTGACGTACCTGTTTGGAAAATATTTGGTCGTTGTATCATCTGTTTGTGCCTTAAGAAAGCATTAGGTAAAGGTTTCCTCTCGTTATGCGCTTGACTATTATTTGGTCTGGATTGATAAGTACGGTTATAAGGATTTTTAAAGGACTTAGATTGTTAAGCTAACATTATTATATGCGTCTACCGGTGATAACTATGTTATGATTTGAATCGTGGGAGACGAACACGCTAGCCGACATGACACCAACACACAGAACCATGGCGTACTTAGGTCAGATGACTGCTTTATTAGGTTTCGGACTAAACTAAACGGTCTCTTTTGACTATGCCTTACCCAAGCGAATGCTTTCTTAATCAGTTTCTATGTACAACTTTGGTTACCTAACCTTCGGTTAGTGAACATATTCTTGATTCCCAATCATGGATAATGCTCTGTGCTTGACATGATGCATTGACTCTGACAGGAGGAACTAGGGCTGACCATGCAAAACAAATTACCATTACGGGTGCACATGTAATTGCAAATTGCAGTGCATGCGAAATCTAGCAAACCCTTTCATGAGATAACGTCATAGTTAGTACGAATCTTCCATTCTTTACATGGGACATTGGAGTTCATGTTCTTATTATAATCAATGGGTAGGAAAACCTATATCCTTATCCTTCCATAAGTATAAACCGATCTAGGACCTTCATAGGAATCATACCTTGACATTTTAGCTCAGTATCTATGGGACAATGAAATCGATTTATTTCTATGATCGTGGAAATTGACTACATATTCAAGATGTACTTGGTCTTTAAAGAATTACCGTAGAGAGGTGAGGCTCTTTATACCTATGTTGCTTTGTTCGAACGGATCCTAAGACTTGGGGCATTCGACATTTGGATGTTCTAGCATTAAGCTTGATGGAATAAGTGGATGTCATGTAACCAGTTTAAGCATCGTTCTTGGTATATCGTTGGTGTGGTGGGAACGCTACGGGGAACCATATATATAAAATCTTCGGTACACTAAGGATGTGCTTGAACTGGGCTATGTGATGATCCTAGCAGTTTAGAATTGGACATGGTGGAACTAATAACCTGAAAAGAAATAGTACTAGAGGCAAGACTGGTTGTACATACATGGAGCTCATGATGTGCTAGCAAAAGTGGTGCGGCAGGAAAGTTGGAGCAATAGCCCTGACCCTTTGCATTGAGAAAATTGGAACATATATAGACATGAGAGCTGTGCTGAGAATCAAAGGTAAGCTGTGTTGTCTGTTTATCAGTAGGCGAAGAACTAACGTAGTAGAATGCTCAAACACTAGTTCGAGGTAAGGAGGTTGTAATGGTCATGACTTTGGATGAGCTTAAAAGATTGGTAGCCAAGGAGTACTACCTTGTGGACTGAATGGAAAAGTTAGAACTTATGTCTTGAAATCATGCAATGGTAAGATGTGGTCATGACACCCATACCTACCAATTCTATAAGTGGCAAAGCTAGTGCTATAACTATGACATATTAGTCAAATAAAGTTGAGGGCACATCAGAGGGTTGGTTCCATAGTCATGGAATGATGGCCGCTGCCGCAACCCTAACCAGTTAGTGTGCAATACTGAAGACATATACTTTGGTCAATCAGATGGTCGTATTAGGCCTTCGAGAAAGCAAGTGAGATGGATTGTGTTGTGTTAGTAGAGGATCATGCCTTTAGAATAGATCTTATATGCTTTGGACTTGGAAGTTTCTATCTTGTCGTGTGGATGGATGGGTAACAAGGAATAGGGCTGAGAACATCAGCGGTGAGAAGACTGCTCGCATGTTATAGTCGAACGGTGAGACAGTTGACGTACATGGAGAGAGGTCAGAAGAGGACAAGATGCAAGATCTAACTAATCAACTTCAAGAATTGTTAGATAAGGGTTTTGTAGGATCTAGTCACTCACCATAGGGAGCCAGTGCTTTTTGGTGAAAAGATAATGGATCCTGTAGGACGTGCATGGACTATCGAAAGCTGATTAAGCTAGCAGTCAAGAACCGGTACCCTTTGTCGAGGATAGATGGCCTATTCGATCAGCTTCAAGTATCGACGTACTTTTCAAATATTGATCTCTGTTCGGATAGCATAAACTTAGAGAAAGTAAGGTTGGCATACTGGAAGAAGCATTAGAACTCATTACGGACATTACGAGTTCTAGTTATGCCTTTTAGACTAATAAATGCACCTATGGTGTTTATGGACCTGATAAATCAGGTGTGCAAGCCATACCTGGATAAATTTGTCATGGTTTCATTGATGGTATCCTGATCTATTTGAGGACAAGGGAGGATCATGAGAAACTATGAGGATAGTTCTAGGATTTTAAGAAAGGAGAAATTATACGCTAAGTTCTCCAAGTGTGTGTCCTGACTTCAAGAGGTGAAGTTCCTTGGATATGCTAAGTTCTTCAAGAGTGTGTTTGGCTTTGAGAGCTGAAGTCCTTCGACGTGTGGTGAATGAGAAAGGAATTCATCTGGACCACGGTAAACTGAGACAATTAAAAACTATGAGGCGCTTAAGACGCCCTCGCCCTCTGCATTTCTTAGGATTGGTGGCTATTATTGGGGAATTATTGCAAACTTTATGAAGATTGCTCAACCTCGTACGCTGTTGGACCTAAAAGAGTAGGGAATTTGATTGGGGTTCCAAGCAAGAAGAGACATTTCTGAACTTGAAGGTTAAGTTATGTGACGCACCAATCTCGGAAATTCCTAAAAGGTCAGATGGAGTTCTTCCGTAACTAGACGCGTCACATCGAAGACTGGGTTATCACTGACATAAAAGGGTAAAGTGATCGCTTATACGTCATGACAACCCAAGAGTCATAAGAGGAACTACATCTCCCAGATCTAGAGTTGGTGCGGTGATCTTTGCTCATAAGATCTAAAGACATTACCTGGGAGGTACCAAGTGGGTCATCCATATTGACCACAAGAGTCTGCAGCACATACTTCAAAAAAAAATTCAGCTCACACTTCAAAAAAAAGGGGAACTAGACATGAGATAGAGATGTTAGATTGTTTTGTTCAGTGACTGCGACTATGAAATCCGGTATCACTCAAGAAACGCAAATACGGTTGTCGATGCATTGAGTCGTAAAGAAGAGAGTCAAACCGTGAGTTTCAGGTCATTAGGAATGACAATTTATTTGGGTATCAAAACCCACATCATTGCTACTCAAATTAGTCAATGGGGAGACCGAATGTGCAGGATGAGGCTTTGAGATTATCTAGACAAATCGTTTGTACAAAAGCACAATGGAAGATTGTATTTTATTGAGTGGATTTGGGTTCATTTATGGGGAATGTGCAGTCGATGGTGTTGGACGGGGCATACAAGTTTAAGCAAACTATTCATCCTGGTGTTAATAAGAGGTACCATATCTTAAGGACTTGTATTAGTGGTATAGAATGAAAAGGGGACATAGCGGCCATGTGTGCAAGTGGTTGGCTTTTCAAAGGTAAAATCAGGGAATCAGGGACACAGATTTGTTACAATAACCTGAAATTCCCGAATGTAAATGGGAAAATATTAGATTGACTTTATTACCAAGTTACCTAAGACCAGCAGTGGGCATGATACGATTTAGTTTATAGTGGATCGGATGACCAAATCTACATATTTCTTGGCTATACGCGAGGACTATAAAATGGAAAAGTTGGCAAGGATCTACATCTGTGAGATTATGTCGAGACATAGGGTACTCGTGTCATCATATCCGATCGGGGCGCACGAGTCACATCCCGATTTTGGCAATCCTTGCAGAAGTCACTGGGGACACGTCTTGACATGAGTACTTCCTATCACCCTCAGACCGATGGTCAGAGTGAATGTACGATTCAGGCCTTGGAGACATGCCGAGGGCTTGCACGATTGACTTTGGTGGTAACTGGGATGCTCATCTTCCATTGGTGGAGTTTTCGTACAATAATAGTTACCATACAAGTATCAGGTGTGCACCATTTGAGGCATTATATGGGCTTAAGTGTAGGTCACCGGTGTGTTGGGCGGAGGTTGGGGAAAACCAAATGACTGGACCCGAGATCATACTGGAGACTACCGATAAGGTGTTTCAGATTAAGGATAGGTTAAAGGCAGCTCAATATCGTCAGAAAAGCTATGCTGACAATCGAAGGAAGCCATTAGAGTTCACTGTTGTGGATAACGTACTACTGAAAGTGTCGCCTTGGAAAGGCATCATTCGTTTTGGTAAAAGAAGCAAGTTAGCTCCCAGGTACGTTGGTCCGTTCAAGATCATCGAACGTATTGGTCATGTTGCATATCGGCTTGAATTACTGCAGGAGTTAAACGGTATTCATGACACATTCCGTGTTTCAAATCTCAAGAAGTGTCTTGCTGATGAGACGTTGCATGTGCCACTCGAAGAAATTCAGGTGGATGAAAAACTTTGATTCGTTGAAGAACCGATGAAAATTATGGACAGAGAGATAAAGACACTTAAGAGAAGTAGGATTCCGATTGTAAAGGTAAGATGAAACTCAAAGAGAGCCCTGAGTTCACTTGGGAAAGAGAAGATGACAGGATCTCAGCCTCTAGTTTGATCAATTAGATTTTGTTCGCAGCGGATTTAGCATAGTAATTAGCAATTAATGCAAGAACATAAAGAATATTGCATGTAAAGTAAATTGTAGAGAGAATAATCTGCATAAAAAGGAATAATATTCTGTTTATTCACATGTTTTGCCGTGGAATACAATCAGGTCACTGCCCTTTTATAGGCAAATGACCCATACTGTTGTCAGATTCCACTGACATTAAACAGTTATTTAACTAACTACTGATAAAACACAACTACTGAAGATGTCACAACACTGACATCTTTTTACAAAATTCCTAAGTGTTCTACCTATTACAAGTACTGAAAGGGAAACAAGCTACAACGACTGAAGAACAAACTCTTCAGTCGTTTACAACTACTGAACTATAACAGCTTAAGAACAAACTCTTTAGCTGTTGTACAAACTACTGAAAGGAAAAATATAAAACTACTGAAAGCCAAAACCATCACAACAACTGAAGAAGACTTCTTCAGCTGTTGTGACAAACTCTGAAGCTTCAGCACTTTGGTCTTCAGACTTTAATCTTCAGATGATTCATCAGCTGATGACTTCAGTAGTTGTCATCAGCTGATGTCTTCAGTCGTTGTCTTCAGACTTTGTGCATCAGCAGTTGATCTTCAGTTCTTCAGTTCTTCAGACTTTGATCTTCAGCACTTGTCTTCAGAACTTGAAGTCTTCAGTACTTGTATTTATCAGTACTTCAGACTTCAGTACTTATCTTCAGCACTTTGGGATCTTCAGCTGTTGTACTTCAGATCTTTGATCTTCAGCTGTTGATTCTTCAGACTTTGTCAAACTGCTGATGAAGGTCTTCAGCAGTTGTTGTGATGTCATGTGGGACTTAGAGATTTTCCTGATCTTGCTCATTGGTTCTTTTGGTCCAACAAACTCCCCCTGAACCAATGCAGCCAAAACCTCTAAGTTATTTATTGTCCACTTATTGTTGGCAGAAATATTGGTCTATTTCCTTCTGGATCAGATCAGAAGTTGACCTGATAAGCACTGGCCTGGGAGAAAGTCTCTGATATTTGTTTGGCTAAGTATGGATGGGAGCCCTGTCTTGGGGAACTGGACACAGGCTGTTATCCCATCCATGAGACTTACCTCCCTCGTACAAGCCTGTAGGATTCTCTGGTGTAGGCTCTGACAAAAATCATTTGTTCTTCTTTGGACAGGTCCTCAGCCCCACCATCAAATATCCTTCATGGCCGTACAGCTCTGAGACAAACTTGACCTGTTTGCCATTCTTGAGCTCAACTGTTGTGTTATTACAACAGCCACAGAGATACTTCATCTACAACTCTCTTAAGTTGGCTCTTGTATCTCACAGCATATTTTTCTGGACTATCCGGTGAGCCACCCTAGGATCAGGCCAAGTCCTCCTCTTTCCTTATCATATTGAATGGTTTGCTTAAGAATGAAGAGTCTCAGAGCCTCCTTCTTCATATTAATAATAGAAGTAGAAGCAGCATATGATTGTCAGTGCTTTTTAGCATTTCCTCATCGTGTAATCTTTGCTGCTCCTCTTCTTCTAATTTTACCCTCATAGTGTCCATCTGTGAGGTGGGAGTGATGGTTTGAGGTTTGGCTTTGGGTAGAGGGATGACTGTTGAAAGGGGCAGTCTATCCTCCTCATCCTCCTCTTCTTCTTCTTCTTGTAGCCTAACACCCTTCTCTTCTTCTGCAAGGGTGGATCATTGGCTGCGGGTTTTGATTGTGAAGGGGTTGGTTTTGTGGGTTGTGTTTGGGTGGTTGTCGTGGGAATGTTGGCAGGCACTGCTAGCAATCTAGAGATAAGAGATGGTTTGTTCTGTTTTGCTAGTAGTGTCCTGTTCCCAGCACCTGCTTCTGAGAGGGCCTCAGCGACCAGTCCTTTGGTGAAATCACCAGCTGAACAATTCTTGGTGGCTATAGCCAAGATTCTGTCCCTGGTCCATGCTTTGACATCAAGGACTGGCCTGCCCAGATACTTCGAAATGAATCTACTCATAGCCTCGAGTCTCTTTTTGTCCTCTTGGCTATGAGTAGACCATCGGTACTCAATCTCCTTTCTCTCCATATTTCTGATCTCCTGATCTAGCAAGGCAGTGTCCTTGTCAAAGCCTTGCCTGAAAAGCTGATCAATGACAGAGTCCATGATCGGCTATGCTCAGCATCAGCCTCCTTGACAAGGGCTGCTAGATCAGGATCTACCTTCTCTCCCTCCTCTCCTCTCTTCTCTCCTCTCTTTGATAAGTGACACTGAAATCCTTTTGGATTTCAGCCACTTCTTTTTAGCTCTCTCCTCCTTCTCCCTCCCCTTCCCCTTAGTCTCCTCAACCTTCTCCTCTCAATCACCTCCTTTCTTCCTACTTCTAACTCCTCCTCTCCCCTCTTCCTCTTAACTTGCACTGAGGTCTCCCCCTTTTTGGGTGCATTGGTTGGGGTTTGACTCTCAGCAAGTGCTTTAGCAACAGCAACCTCCACCAGTGGTTGGATATGAGTGGGAAGCCTCTCATCAATGGTTTTCATCACAATTTCTGTGATTATGGGTGTGATGAGAGACAGGGATTTCTGGAGGATAGCATCTAGCTGCTCAGGGGGGTTCTGGCCCTGAGAGCTAGTGCCAGAAGCAGGGGCAGGTGGCTGAGTTTTTGGGAGTGGTTGAGTGGTTTGGAGACCTTCGGGTGAAGGTGCCATCTGTGGGTCAATGGTGGCAGATGGACTTCTATCTTGAGTCATTTGAGCAAGCAGCTCTTTGAGTCTGCTTATCTCATCCTCTAAGATAGTGTTTTGAGCAACTACGTCAAAGAAGAAGCTCAGGTCATCATCAGTTTGCACTGAATCACCTGACCTCTGACTGTGTCAGGATATACATGCTCTGAGTGTGGCTCAGTAGTAGCATGTGCCCCTTGGTCTTGGTACTGGGGACTTCCAACCTCCGGATTGGATCCATCATCGACAGTTGCCTCTGGTGAGGTCTTATTGATGTTACCAGCTTCACCCTGCTCATGTGCTGATGCAGGAGAAGTGGCAGCCTCACCAGAATGTCCTATCTCCCTAGCCACATTGGGAGATTGGACATGTGAATCTCTGTGTTGGGGGCTCCCACCAGCACTTGTATCCACCCTCTCTTCGGTTGGAGTCTCCCCAGTTGTAATAGGTTTCTGGGGAGAGGGTGGAGTGCTCAGGTGGGTCAACACTTTTGCAATTATTAGTGTAGGACTTTGTGGGGCGGCTTCTATGGGAGATGGGCTTGAAGCAGAGTGCACATGGGGAGGAGTGTGCATTTCAATGGCAGTCTCCTCAAGTGAGAAGACCCAGATGTGTGGGTGCCCTAGAAGTGGTTGCATCAGGCTCCTGTTGAGAGGAGGCCTGTGCGGTTATGAGGTGGGTGGAGTCGTGGTAGCTGCTGGGAGAATCGAACCAGCAGCCACATCCTGCCTTTGTGTTGCAGGGGCATCCTCAGGGGACTCATTTCCCTGAGTAGCCTTTTTGGGCTTCTTTTTGGCTCTGGGCTTGGTGGGGACTTTGGATTTGGAGGTGGAGGCTGTGGGTTCCTGCTGCGTGGGTTTTCGCAGCCGGCCAGCCTGTTTGAGTGTGTGGTCGGTGTTGTGCCTGGAGTATACCTCGGCTAAAACAGCCATGGCAGGGACCCCAATGCCAACAAGTCCCTCAGCTTGAAGCTGGCTGTCGATGATGGCCATTATGAACCGAGGATACAAGATCCAACGGTTAGAAATGGGTTTTGTGGCCATATCTTTGAGTTCCAAAAATATAATATCAGTAAGATTAAGGGGTTGTTTCTCAAAGATAGAAAATAATACCTGTTGCCACCTTGTTGACATCTGGTCCCATGAAGATGTTTTGGGGGCCAGACACACATTCACCATGTGGAAGATTAGTCGTTGGGGATCGGGGAAGTGTTTCTTCAACAAGGTGGTGGCAGAGAGGTCGCCCTGATAGTCGTTGGCGGTGAAGCATAGTCGAGGGCGCCTTTGGGGTAAGAGGTTGGGAAGGTGGCATCCTCCATCTTTAGGGTTTGGCGCAAAATAGCTGGAGTGACAACCACTGGGTGGTTGTTGACGGAGGACCGGAGAGAGACCTCGCCATCGTTCTCTCCGGTTTGGACGGTGATGTTCGTCCAGAACTCGCCAATGAATCGGTGTATATGGTGGGGTTGAGAAGGAATGCCGTTTGGTAGGGTGAATCGGTCATAAGATCGACGGCATTGTGAAACTTAGGCCATAATGGCGATTTGGTGAGATGAGCGACACAGATGTGTCGAGGTTTGAGTTGCATGGCCGCCATTAATGGTGTATGGGAATTTCAGAGGTTTTGAAAAGTTAGGTCAAGTGAGAATGAAAAGCTCTGAAGATTGGGTATTTATAGGGTGTGGCAAAGGCTGAAAGAAAACTACTGAAGGTTTTGGTGTTAGTCATCAGCTGTTGTAACGACTGATGACGTGGTTTTAACCTTCAGTGGTTGTAACATCTGAGGACTTGGTGTTAGTCTTCAGTAGTTGAAACTACTAAAACCTTGGTTTTATCCTTCAGATGTTGTAAACAGCTGAAGACTTGTCAGTCTTCAGTAGTTATAAACTACTGAAGACCTAGTTTACATCTTCAGACGTTGTAACAACTGAAGACTTGGTGTTAGCCTTCAGTAGTTGTGAACTACTGATATCAGTAGTTGTGAACTACTGAAGACATGGTATTGCTTCAGTTGTTGTAAACAACTAAGGACTTGGTGTTAGTCATCAGTAGTTGTGAAACTACTGAAGACATGGTTTTGTCCTTCAGTTGTTTGGGTATGAAACAGCAGCTGTTTGCATCAGCTGAAGAGTAAAATTACTCATCAGCTGTTTCCGTCAAATCAGTTGTTTCATGCTGACCTCCATATTTACTCATCAGCTCTTTGGCTGACTTTCAGATGTTTCATTGACCCTTCAGCTCTTGTGAGTAGTTATGCCTTCAGCTTTTGTGATCAGATGTTCACAAGTGCTGATGAAATACTCCAGAGCTGGTGAACAAATTTGTCTTCAGTACTTGTGTAAGATTACACATCAGTACTTGTGAACAAAATTTGTTCTTCAGTACTTATTTGTTTGAAAATGATACCTCAGTAGTTGTAATCCACCTCACTACATCAGTTGTTTTCACAAATAATGTACATCAGTACTTTGAAGCATTTTAGTCTTCAGTAGTTGTGAAAATGCTGAAGACTAAATTACTCATCATACTTATTTGAACTGAGAGCATCAGTATGGTCAAATTATTCTAACTGCAGCATACCAAGCCATAGTACCAAGTTTTGAAATGTGGCACTATCTAAAGGCTTAGTAATATGTCTGCAAGCTCATCAGCACTAGGCACAAACTTTGGATCAATCAGACCTTTTTCATAGCAATCCCTAATAAAATGATGTTTGATCTCTATGTGTTTGGTCCTAGAGTGCTGGACTGGATTTTGACAATGCAAAGAGCTGAAGCACCATCCATTAATAATGGAGTCTTAGTCTCTGTAATGCCATAATCCAAGAGTTGGTTCTGAAGCCAGAGTATCTGAGATGTACAACTTGCAGCAGCAATGTACTCAGCTTCAGCAGTGGATGTAGCAATTGAAGTTTGTTTCTTACTCTGCCAAGAAACTAAACAATTGCCTAGGAATTGGCAACCACCAGAAGTGCATTTTCTGGTGACTTTGCATCCTGCATAGTCACTATCAGAGAAAGCAACTATTTGCAAGAATGCCTAGTTGAATACCAAAGACCTAGTGATTAGGTACCTTGCGATATCTAAAGATCCTTTTGACTGCAATCAAATGGGATTCTTTAGGTGCAGCTTGAAATCTAGCACAGGCACATGTTGCAAACATGATGTCTGGTCTAGAAGCTGTGAGGTACATCAAGGACCCAATCATACATCTGTAAAGGGTTTCATCAACCGCTTTACCTTTCTGATCTACATCTAGTTGTGTGATGCTGCTCATGGGAGTAGAACAGGGCTTGCAGGTTTGTAAATCAAACTTATTCAACAACTCCTTTGTGTATTTGGACTGATGGATGAAAATTCCATCATCCCTTTGTTTAATTTGCAAACCTAGAAAGAACTGTAATTCCCCCATAGCACTCATTTCAAACTTTTGCTTTATAAGCATTGTAAATTCATCACACAACTTTAGATCAGAGGATGCAAAGATGATGTCATCTACATAAATTTGAACAAGGAGCTTATGCTGTCCCACAGTCTTGATGAACTAGGTTTTATCAATGGTGCCTCTAGTGAACTTATTTTGGAGAAGAAAAGTTGATAGTGTCTCATACCAAGCTCTAGGAGCTTGCTTCAGCCCATAAAGAGCCTTATCAAGCTTGTACACCCAATCAGGATGTTTGTTGTCCTCAAAGCCTGGTGGTTGACACACATAAACTTCTTCTTTTATTTTCCCATATAAGAAGGCACTTTTGACATCCATTTGATAAACGTTAAGACTGTGAAAAGCAGCATAGGCTAGGAACAGTCTGATTGCTTCCAGTCTTGCCACAGGGGCAAGGGTCTCATCATAATCGATGCCTTCCTCTTGTGCAAATCCTTGACAACCAGCCTGGCCTTGTTCTTAACTATTTGGCCCTTATCATCTGTTTTGTTCCTGAATACCCACTTGGTGCCTATTGCACACTTACCTTTGGGTAATGGGACAAGCTCCCACACTTGCTGTTTCTTGAACTGAAGAAGCTCAAGCTGCATAGCTTTAACCCATCCATTGTCTCTTAAAGCAACATGATAGTTCTTTGGCTCTTGCTGACTGATGAAGAGAGCATAGAAGCAGAAATTGGACAATTGACTCCTGGTTGAAACTCCAGCATTGATATCACCAATGATTTGAGATGTGGGGTGATTCTTCAGCTCTTGATAGACTATAATGTCAGTGCAAGTGTTTGTAGGACTTTCAGCAGCAACAAATGTTGATGGAGATTCTTGAAACCATGTAGGAGATGGCAGCTCAAATGAGGTAGAGCAGGCAGAAATCTTATCATATTTGTTATGGATGGACTGCTGAAGCTACAGGAGCATCAGGTTTAGTGGACTCAGGCAGGTTGTCACTAAACCTGAAGAGGTGAGTGCTGACTACATCATCATCAGTACCACCAGGTGGAGAACTATTGACAGGCTCAACAGCTGGAGGTTGATAAGGAACATATTGCAGTATGTCCAGATCAAACAACTCCACAGGGTTTTGTGGAATCTTGTCCTTTGGAGATTCATTGAACTTAACATGCAGAGTTTCTTCAACCACCTTTGTCCTACAGTTGAAGACTCTGTATGCCTTGCAAGTTGATGAATAACCAACAAATACCCTGCATCCACCTTACTAGCAAACTTCTGGAGTGGGTTGTTAGTGTTGAGAATAAAACATGGACACCCAAAGGCTCTAAAGAATGAAATCAGAGGAGCCAAATGATGAAGTACTTCATAAGGAGTCTTCATCAACCTCTTATTCACTAAAGCTCTATTTTATACATAGCAAGCTGTACTGACAGCTTAGCCCAAAAGGTCAGTGGCAATCCTGAGTCAGCCAACATTGACCTTGCTGCTTCAATGAGAGTCCTGTTCTTTCTCTCCACCACTCCATTCTGCTCAGGAGTTCTAGGAATACTAAACGGCCTTTTAATTCCCTTGGACAGGTAGAAGTCATCAAGTGTGTGGTTTCTAAATTCTGTTCCATTGTCACTCCTCACACACTTGACCTTGCTTTTCTACAAATAACACCATGTAGTCTTGGCTACTTCATCCTTTTCCATGCCAAATCATCCACAATTACCAGGCAGTATTTCTTCTTTGCCATGCTCATCACTCTAACAGGACCAAAGAGATCCATGTGCAGGAGCTGCAAGCAGGCAGTGAACTTTGGTTCTTCTATTAAAGGGAATGAAACTTTGTGTTGTTTTCCTTTTAAGCAAGCAGTGCAGTTGTCTTCACACTTGAACTCCTTCAAAGGCAATCCTCTTACTAAACCATGGCTTATCAGCTGATTTATGTTCTTGAAATTAACATGCCCCAGCCTTCTATGCCATAGAGTAGACTTTGAGGAGATGCATTGGAGAATAGGCAAGGATGGCCTTTTAGATCTATCTTTTGGAAAGATCTAAGGCATACACTCTTCCTGTCCTGTTGGCCTTCAGGAGAGTGTATTCATCCAACACCTTGTCAATCAAATTTAGAACTTTGGATGACAGAATCCGACAGTTCTGGCTTGTGAAAGGGCAACATGGCCTTTATCACACATTTGACTGACACTCAAGAGGTTGTACTTGAGATTCTCCACATGGTTAACATCATCAAACCTTATTTCCCCATTGGAAACAAAGCCTTTTCCGATGATGTAACCCTTTGCATCATTGCCAAAGGAGACAAATCCCTTCTTTCCTTGAGAGTAGTCATTAAGAAGGGAGCTGTTTCCTGTCATGTGCATAGATACTCCACTGTCTACATACCAGATGCTTCTTTGGCACGTTGAAGAACCCTGCAATCATAACCACATGTTAGTTAGTTTTAGAGACCCAAACCTGTTTGGTTTTGGGTCTGTTCTCAACTATAGGTGCAACACTAACAGGTGTGTTATGGGTAATAGCCTGAGGTGAAGAAGATGGTGTAGAAGAGGAACCCTTTGGCTTGGACTTCCTTTTCTGTGGTTTCAACATAGAAGCATCTAAATGGTTGACTCTTCCCATTAGATGCTGAACCATCATCACCAGTTGTGTCTGACTTTGTGATAAAGCTTTCAGCTCTTCAGACACATTGGGACTTGCTGATGATGGAATCCTATGTTGCACCATCTTCTTTTGAGCAACCTCAGTTGTTTCCTGAGTAACCCCTACTTTCTTTTTAGATTTAGCTTTGGGCTTAGGGATTTCAGGCTGTGATGTTGCTAGTACAAACTTGGTTTAAAACTCATTTTTCATTTTCTTTATTAGCTCTTTAATTTCCTCCTTTTGTTTGAGTTTGGAACCCCTTTTGTACCAACAATCATCAGTAAGATGATTGAACAAGCCACATATTTCACATGGCTTCTTCTTCATATTATGTTGATCATCAACTAAAGAAGATGAAACTGCTGAAGACTTCTTGTTCTTCAGCTGTTTATCATCAGTACTAGCAGTTTTCTTCCCTTTAGTACCTGCTTTCCTGACCCTCCTTTAGTTGTCTTCAAACCTTTTCTACTATCAGTTTTCTTCTCTTCAGTGCTGCCAGTAGTTGAGGTTTGAACTTCAGGTGTTATCACTTGCTCTCCAGTACTTTCAGTACTTCTAGAGACAACTCCTGAGTTGATCAACCTTTTGATCATGTGACAGTCAGCATTTGAACCATCAGCTCTTGTAGCATCAGCTGATTGGTTGCTGACTTCTATCTCTGATGATGCTGAATCAGAAGATAGTAGGTCACATGATGAGAAGGATTGGTTATTGCTCTCTCCATCAGATTCAACTTCTACTCTTGAAGTAAAATCTGTAGGAGAAGCAGTGTGATTATAACCAATTCCAAACTTCACATTGGAAGCTGATTGCTTCTTAAGAAGCATTTCAAAACCCTTGCATGATTGCACCCATCGATCATACTCTACTTGGGTGTTTGCAAGAGTTTCCTTGAGGTCTCTGTACTTCTCTAGAAGTACATCTTCCCTAGCTTTACCATCTTTGATTTGGCATTTAAGCTTGTAAATCTCATCATTTTTCTCTTTTACTACAACCTCAAAATCAGCTTTTCTTTTGGAAATATTGTGCTCTAGCTCAAGATTTTATCTATTAAAGCTACATTTGCTTCTCTAATAGAAGCAAATGCTGCTATGCATGATTCAGAACAAAGCTTGGCTTTGGCCTCAGATGATACCTGTGATGAGGCATTGGATGATGACCCTCAGCAGACTCAAGGGCCATCAGAGCAAGATTTCCAAAAGGACTATCACCACCATGTTGACCAGCACCTTGGAGTAGTTGTTCCTGACCAGATAGATCATCTGGTAGACTACTCCAGTTAAAAACTCCTGGGGTGAAGAAGCTGTGTTGTTGAGGTTGTTTTTGATGATGAGATGGGGAAGATTGAGGCTCAGGAAGAGCCTGTGGTGGTTGAGCAGAAGGTGCTTGAGTTTGACTGGGCTGAGTCACGTAGTAGCAGGGGTATGAGTATGGCATATACCCCTGAGGCACAAAATAAGCAGGTGATGCCTGTGCTTGTGATGGATGACCAGAACTGGAGGAAGGTTGCCCTCTGTGCTGTGAGCTATTGCTTGGAAAAGTCACAAAGGGTGCAGTGGAGTTAGATCCAGATGATCTACACTCTCTAGCAAAGCGTCCAAGCCTTTGGCATTTGTGACACCTCAACTTGCTCTTGTCAAAACCAACTTTGGTTTTGCCAGAGAGACCAGGGAATTTCCTACCAGTTCTTTTGTAGAAATTTTGAGATCTGATATTGATCATTGCCATTTGGCTCAAAATATCCATCTCTTCCAGATCATCATCTGGAATGCCCTTCAAATCTTCCATCAAAAAGCACCAGTTATCACTGCTGCCTCCTGAACTACTACCTACACCAACAAAAGCTTGTTCTGAGTTGGTAGAGAAATCAATATGCTCATCATAAGAACTTTCTGATGAGCATATTCTGACTCCTGACTTATCAAGGCAGCATTTCCTTGAACAAAGTCATCAGCGAGCTTGCCAGAGGTGGACAACTTCCTCTTTTGCTCTATCTCTCTCTCAAATGTGAGCAGTTTCCCATGAAGTTGGGTGAGAGATAGAGTTTCCAGATTTGCACTGGAGCGTAGGATAATGGTATAAGTGTCCCATCTCTCAGGCAGTGATCTGAGGAACCTGTTGTTCATCTGGCTGTTGGAGTACTCTTGTTTGACCATCTTCAGCTCAGAAATCAAACAAGAGAACCGCTCAAACTGCTGGGTCAGAGTCTCACCCTTTCTATATGAGAATGTCTCATATTGTTAGGCGAGGATTTCCCTATTGTTTGCTAAGACCGAATCAATTCCTCCAAATTGTTCCTTTAGAGCAACCCATAGGTCATGAGCAGTCTCATGATGCAAAAGCCCTGAGTAAATCTCATTTGGAATAGCCATGGCTAAAATTCCATGGGCTCTAGCATCAATCTCGAACAGCTTTAGATCTTCGTCCGAATATTGTTCAGGTTTCTTCGGAACCTGTTCATAAGATTCAGGGACGCTCACCATAGGCTTGTATGGTCCATGCACCACTGACTTCCAACAACCAACACTGTTGACAGACAGTGGTGAAGCATACATCGTTGCCATATGTTATACTCATTCCTCACAAGCATCGGAGGCTTGGTTGAGGAACCAGTATTGTGAGGATCGTTTGTTGGTGTAGTCATCTCAGTTTTTAGTCAAACTCAAGTTTAAACAAAACAAATGTAGCTCAAAACCACCAGAGAACCTCAAGTTTACGGCCAGAAACAGCAGAATCTCTCTCTCTACAGCTAATTCTTGCAAATTGCTAATTCGATCAAACGTAGAGATCAAAAGAGCAGTTTCAAATGATCAATAGTGAAATCGATCAATGATTAACCTGCTCTGATACCAATTGACAGGATCTCAGCCTCTAGTTTGATCGATTAGATTATGTTCACAGCGGATTTAGCATAGTAATTAGCAGTTAATGCAAGAACATAAAGAATATTGCATGTAAAGTAAATTGTAGAGAGAATAATTCTGCATAAAAAGGAATAATATTCTGTTTATTTCACATGTTTCGGCGTGGAATACAATCAGGTCACTGCCCTTTTATAGGCAAATGACCCATACTGTTGTCAGATTCCACTGACATTAAACAGTTATTTAACTAACTACTGATAGAACACAACTACTAAAGATGTCACAACAGCTGACATCTTTTTACAAAATTCCTAAGTGTTCTACCTATTACAAGTACTGAAAGGGAAACAAGCTACAACGACTGAAGAACAAACTCTTCAGTCGTTTACAACTACTGAACTATAACAGCTGAAGAACAAACTCTTCAGTTGTTGTACAAACTACTGAAAGGAAAAATATAAAACTACTGAAAGCGAAAACCATCACAACAACTGAAGAAGACTTCTTCAGCTGTTGTGACAAACTCTGAAGCTTCAGCACTTTGGTCTTCAGACTTTAATCTTCAGATGATTCATCAGCTGATGACTTCAATAGTTGTCATCAGCTGATGTCTTCAGTCGTTGTCTTCAGACTTTGTGCATCAGCAGTTGATCTTCAGTTCTTCAGTTCTTCAGACTTTGATCTTCAGCACTTGTCTTCAGTACTTGAAGTCTTTAGTACTTGTATTTATCAGTACTTCAAACTTCAGTACTTATCTTCAGCACTTTGGGATCTTCAGCTGTTGTACTTCAGATCTTTGATCTTCAGCTGTTGATTCTTCAGACTTTGTCAAACTGCTGATGAAGGTCTTCAGCAGTTGTTGTAATGTCATGTGGGACTTAGAGATTTTCCTGATCTTGGCTCATTGGTTCTTTTAGTCCAACATAAGACGGAATGAGGACTAAGTACCCTCATCTATTTGTGGGTGGCAGTACAATTAATGACTCTAGTTGAATTTTGGGACGAAATTTTCTCTCAACTACGGGATACTGTGACATCTGTCACTATCAGGTCCGTCAATTGACTCGAAGCTCGTTAATTCTTTCCGTACATTTATTATTTTGCGTAATTAATTCGTTTTTGAATCAAAATTCTTGGTATATCCGTTTTGTGTTAACCCTAGTATTATAATAATTTCAAATGTGACAAATATTATATAAATGATAATTAATAAAATTTATTTATTATTAGTGTAATTAATACTATTATTGTGATTATTATTAATTATAATACTAATATTATTATTATTATTATAATTAAAGTCTAGGGTTAAAGTGTAATTTAACTACTCAAGGGAATAATTAATGTAAAGTTGAGGACTAAAGTGCAAATAACAAAAATATATATACATACGTGCGCAAGAACTCGGACATATTCGCGAACCCTACTGCCGCCGATTAACCATCACCGTACCCGCCGAAACAGCCTCCATTCGCCACTGTTAACCGCCGTCGGTTGCCGTCGTCTCGCCGTTACGTCGTTTCGCATGTAACCGATCGTAACGCACCTCGTTTTGTTTCGTTTCGCAAGGTTCGGTCTCGTTTCGGGTTCGGTATTGCGTATGTATAGATATATATATGATTGTGTATGTTTCTGTGTGTTGTGCATGCGTGGCAGCGAATGTATATATGTATTTGTGTTGACACGTGTATATATATCTGCGTACGTGTGTGTCGTGTGTGTATGTATATACATGTATGTGTGTGCACTGTTGGTATATATATCTATATGCGTGTGTGAGTGGCAGTGTATATACGTGTATATATATAAATGTTGTATGTGTGCAGTCGTGTGTTTATATATGTATGTGTGTACAGCCACATATATATAGATGTATGTGTGCGCAGCCGTGTATTTATATACGTTGTATGTGTGCAGCCGTGGGTATATATATGTATGTGTGTACAACCGTGTATATATATATGTATGTGCGTGTAGCCCGTGTATATATATATATGTTGTGTGTGCAGTGTATGTGTGAGTGTGTGTGCAGTGTGTGTTGCTCATGTATATGTATGCGATTATGTGTGTGTATATATATATATGCTTCAGCATGTTTACATATATATATATGACTGCACATGTATATGTTGCGATGTATGGGTGTATATGTGTGTGTGCTGCAGTGTGTGTATATGTGTGTGTGCTGCAGTGTGTATATGTGTGTGTGCTGCAGTGTGTGTATATGTGTGTGTGCTGTAGTGTGTGTATATGTGTGAGTGCTGCAGAATGTGTGTGCTGCAGAATGTGTGTGCTGCAGAATGTGTTTGTGTATGTGAATCGTGTGTGTAAGTGTGTAGTGTGTATGTGATGTAGAGTGTGTGGGTTAGTGTTGTTTTATTGTATGATATTATTATTATGTTTATTATTATTATCATTATTATTATTATTATTGTTGTTATTATTATTAATATAGTCATCCTTATAAGATGTGTTAGGTTGTATAAATGATACATATCTACGTGTGAGTAATGTTATAAGTATAGTGGTCGTATTATAAAATATGTATAACGTGCGCAATTAGTAAATTAAAGTTATATATATATATATATATATATATATATATATATATATATATATATATATATATTTGTAAAAGGTGAATAATAGTGAGTGAATATGAGCTAATTATATATATATATATATACATATATATATATATAAACTCTTGCGTGACCTTGTTTATTAAATAAATAATTGGAGTATATCTATATATAAATATCTTCTCGAGCAAGTCGCGCGTCGAACCTGAACCGACCCGAACCAACCCGAACCAAACGAATACATCTATTCTTGTTGAAAACATTTTAAAGGCTTAATTATAACTAATTATAGGTGTTTGATAGCTCGTTGTTCGCATTTTGGAAGCCCTTTTGTTCACTTTATTTTCATCACGTACAAGGTGAGTTTCACGATCCCTTTTTTTTACTATATTTTTCTTGGGGTAAAAGCTTGCTCAAATGTTTTGTTCTATGTCATGTTATAAACAATTTGTGTGTGGTTTGGGCCATAGAATTGAGTCTAGAGTTCTTACAAATATGTTATCTGTACTTGGACTGTATGTGGACTGGACTGTCATGAAGAGGTATTGTTAGTACTAACGGGCTGACATCCCACCCTTGTTGTTGGTATGCTAGCTAAGACCTACTTGGCCTTGTGCGAGCCCTTGGGTGAATAAAATTCGGTTGTGGACATGGGCATGACTATTGATTTGCATGGATTCTATGGCTACTATGTTCTCTTACTCACACACCCTCTTTTCTGTTTTACATGGATACAGCACATGTTTTGTACTTTAAACCTGTGAACTCACCAACGTATGTTGACCTTTTTGAGCATGTATTTTCAGGTAATAATGCATAGGTGGAACGGATGTGGACTTAGATGGGACCGCTCTCTCGGGAGCATTAGACTATTTTGGACTTTTATTTGGTCTTATTTATATATGGCACTTTTGGATCAATCATGTCTGGATGTTGTGATGGTGTGCTTGTTGGATCTTGGACCATTTATTGTGTTTTGGACTATCTGGTTTTGTTGAAACTTTTGATGAACATATTCATTTTGGTTATTCGTAATGGAGTGATTGATCTTGACACTTGTTCATATGTGTCGGGCGTCATCATGACCCATTTACGGAGAACGCCTTATAGTGATTCTCTTAGACCCCCAATGTGTTATGACGATCCCGTCCGTCGTGCCCTCGTGTTTCCGCTATCAGCGGGGGTGTGACATTCATGCTAATGGACCATACTTATGGCCCAAACGCATGAATGAACCATACTTATGGACCAGTCGCACGACTGAACCAGGAGACTGGATCAGTCGCATGATTGAGACATAAGATTCATTTAGTCGCACGACTGAACCTTCAGTCGTGCGTATGAGTCAGACGCATGATTCAGTCGCACGACAGAACCATGCTAATGGTTCAGTCGTACGAATGAACACTGAAAACCTATAAATACCACATAATTTGTGGAAAAACAAAACACTTTGAATACTTTCATACTCTAGCCGTATAGAGCGTTCTAAGTCGCCAATCCAAGTTCATAGTTCGTTCCTGATTAATTCCAGCTAGTTCTTAATGTTTGTATCATCGTTAGATCGATCAGGTTGTTCGTTCTCACTGATTGGATCGCCAATCAAATAGAATTCCGCGCTATTTGATCTGGTCTCACGCAGAATCCGTTAGTACTCCATACGTACACGATCCTAACATAAATAATGTTGGTTAATGCATTAAAAAATTAGGAGTTAAGTTTCATTTCACTGCTTAAGGTTTTAAAACATTAATTTAACTGCAAAAGTTTCATAATTTATTTCAATTTTAGTCCAAAGTTTTATTAATTGTTTTAACTTTATCCAAAATAATAAAAATTTTTAGAGTGAAATTGAAACAACATATGAAACTTTTGGAGGTAAATTGATGTTTTTAATCTTTTAAAAGAAAATAGTTATTTTAGTCAAACCTTAGGAAGTAGTGTGAATTGAACGATGAATACTTTTTATTTAATTGAAGGCTTGAATGATTTGAGGCCCGTAGACGTAAGATTAATAAGGGAGGAGGGGCACCCTCGGGTACCCGCGCGGGTACACCGCCGCCACCCATTTCGGGTACCCAGCGGGTAGTGATTCATGGGTTGTCATCGAGTCGGGTTGGAGAAGTAACGGCTATATAGCCGTTACAAAGTAGCCGTTAGGGTTTAAATTTTTTTAACCCTATAATTACTCACACACATACACACTATTATTTACACAAACTCAAAAAAAATCATAAAAAAGACAATAATTACACAAACACAACATTGTCTGATGAGTTTTCAAATTTGTACATTCCTGAAAACGATTTGGATTCGTTGTATTCGAATGATAACAGTTTATATTTTATGAAAATTTTCGTCGACAAAGCCTTGCAGTATACGAGAAGTAGTTCTTCTAAAAAAAGAAATGTTCCACGCGATCGTGTACGGGTCACGAGCTACTTATGAACGACTATTTCGTTGACAATTCGAAATATGATGAACAAACGTTTCGAGGAAGGTATCGTATGTCGAAAGGTTTATTCTTAAAAATAGTCGATGATGTAGAATCAAAAGAAGAATGGTTCCAAGACGACCTTGACCGGGGAATAAAAAAAGTTTCACCCCGCTACAAAAAAGCACATCTGCGGTCAGACAACTCACAACAGGTAACACTGCAGACGAGTATGATGACTACATATGTATGTCTGCTCGCACTTCACGTGAGTGTCTACAATTTTTTTACAATGCCATTATTAAGTTATATGGTAGGAAATTCCTTTTGCAGTATAGATTGTTAACATTATGTTTGGAGAATGTGTCCGACCGAGTTGCGTGACCAATATATGAGAGGTGATCACCAATATCCGACAGTTATGCTCGTAGCAGTGGCTTCAAATGATATGTGGTTTTGGCATGGTTTTGTGGTCCATCTGGGTCAAACAACGATATCAATGTTCTCAACCAATCCCCAATATTTGTACTGGAAAGGAATGGTACCGCACCAAAGTATCCATTTTATATAAATGAACATCTATACAAACGGGGATACAATCTTACCGACGGGATCTATCCTACTTGGTCAACATTTGTGAAATCGTTTCCACATCCGACCGATCCGAATCGAAAAATATTTAAGAAAGTACAAGAGTCGGCTAGGAAAGATGTTGAAAGAGTTTTCAGTGCACTAAAAGGAAAATGGGGCATACTTAGGTTACCGATGCGGGCTATGACGGTTGACAAGATTCGGAGCGTGGTTTACGCATGCATGATATTGCACAACATGATCCTGAAGGATGAAGGAAGAGCGATATAACCGGCATACATAATGGACCCTTCGGTCCAGCCGGTTTTTGACGCTAACGCTCTTTCGGAAATACATGATCAAGATACACATTTTCGACTTCGATATGATCTTGTCGAACATCTTTCAAGTTTAGATATAGCGTACCTCGCTTCGGACGAATAATAGGTTTATTTAATATTTTATATAATATTTTAATTTTAATTATGTAAGGTTTTAAAATTATGTAATATTTTATTTTTAGTTATGTAATTTTTAATTTTGTAGTAAAAGTTAATTTTCTTTTTGAATTATTTAAATGTGAAAATAAAAGTTTCAGGGTAGTCCAGGGTTGTATTTTCAGCTTTTTAGATGTTTCATCGTATCTCAGGGTACTTATGATGTGTCAATATATGATTGATGGATTTCAGAATAGTACAGGATACCCCAGGTAGTATCATCTCCTCCGTAAACCGATGATCAGAGTCGCTTAACGCGCTATGTATATTAGATCACGTGCATGATCTTGTGAAAAAAATCACTGACATGTTATTTTCATGTTGTTCGAATGTAATATTATACTGTTTATCTGAATATGATATCTATCATTATTTCATGCTTTCTTTATTACCATTTCTCCTAAAACATGTACACCTTAATCAAACAATAAAATATTGCCTTCTAATTCTTTTCGGAAACCACCGGTTAGAGTATTCACACTCAATCTTTTATTTTTATTCATATAATTATATTAAAAAATATTATTTTTTTCTCTTTTTTAATTAAATAATATTTTTATAACTTTATGATTACTTTTTCTTTCTCCTACAGTCAACAACTTTTAAATATATTAAAAAATTAGAAGGGTTGTACGGTAATTTTTTAAATTTACAGACTGAACAATAACATTTTTCTCTCCTACACTCACAACTACTCCTATTCCATATAATATAAGTATTACACTCATATAAATATAACAAACGGACTGTGAATGCTCTTAGGTTATAGTAAATATTACAATTACAATTATTAGTTGAGACTCGTTAATTATTCTATATTTAGCTTCAAAAAGTTTGTTGCATACAACATAGTGCTTGTTAAATTTTGATATTTGTCTTAGTAGCATATCTAAAAAAACACCTGAAATTTAGGAAAAAGACTATAATCCAAGACTTGATTTGCACCTATTATGGGTTATTGTTTCATTAAACTATCATATGTGCGTCCATTGCCATAAAACTAATAACAAATGAGACAAGGAGTTTATTAAGAGGGGGATTTGAAAAAAAAATTATAAAAACAAAGATATACAATTGATTAAGTATAATTATATAATTAAAGTTTTAATAACAAGATAATAACATATTTATATTGTTACATACAAATATAGGTTGATATGATCGGATATAATGGTTGCAATTAGACCTCAATATAGAAAAGTTTGGGGGCCTAACTCCCCTTGTGAATTAACATGGCAAATACGTGTACACATAGTTAACCAACGACAATATAAGGTCGCATTTTTTTCTTAAATAATTCTTATATATTAACCTCAGTATCCTATATAAGTTTATAGTTAACATATTATAAGGCGCGTCTGGAATTATCCATCTAAAATAACATATAACTTCTCGTGAAAGAAACAATGTCATAGGATTAATTTTAATTTGGTAACAAATCTATAACATATAATAAAAAACCAGCTAATATATCATATGACTCTTTTTCTACTCTTTAAAATAATTTTCTGCCTAAATATTTTTTTAATCAAGTTTTTTATTTTTAAAACTAAAACGATACTAATAAATTAAAATCTCTATAAGCCACATGATATTTTTTAAAGATCTACCTAGGATTCACCTAAAATTTGAGCACGTGTACTCACATAATAAAAGTTATAAATTAGTATATAAATATATTTTCGTTAATAAATGTCCATTTACTATTAAGTTAGTCAGATTATTTTTTTAAAAATAAATAAAATGTTTCATTAAAAAATTTTTTTTAATGAGAATTAATTTTATTAAAAGTAAACTTGATTGGCTCGGATGATGACTCTTGACTTTGCTCTTAGCGCCTTTTGCTCTTTCAGCACTTCTTGCTCAAGCTGCTTGAGGTATTCAATTTGTATATACTTATAGGACAATGGAAGTGGTCTGGTACCTAATAGAGGCATGTGAGACTTAGGTAGATTATCATATTTTCTCTATCTTATTCCCTACCTACCTGAGTTTCTTGCTTATTTGGCATAGCCTCTGACTCAGGGCTTTCTTGAACTAGGGAGAGGGTAGGAGCTTTGTATAATCTTTTTCTTCTTCTTGCTTCTTTGATTTTGAGGAGCAACTCTGCACCCTCAGCTTCTTTCCTCTCTTTTGACACTTTAATGTCAGCCAGTTCATTTAGTTTTTCTAAGGGAAGATAGATGATTTCATATATGTTGTAGTTCCTAGACCCAAATAGTTCAATCTGGCTACCCTCAACTCATCTTTCTAAATGTTTGGCCTGGGGGCAGCGCTGATTGTAGCTTCCATAAATCCAGGGGTCTCACTTGAACTCTCTCCCCCTGCCTTCATTTTCCTCTCTCTCTTCTCCTCCTCAATCTCTTTAGAGGTCATCTTTCTCTTCCCTTTGTTAGTCACTAGCCTGTGTGACTAAGGGTGGATAGAACTTTGACATTTATTGCTTGGTGTAGCACTTGAGCTCTGCCCAGAGAGAGGCTGTGAGACACCTTCACCAACTATTGCCTCACTTATGGTACTGGGTGCTGAAGCAATTTCTCTCTCAAGGTTCACAGGTTCAACTACTGGGCCTTCAACCACTGTTTCCCCTTCGAAGCTAATATTAGGGTCCACTTTAGTATCCAGTTGACCAACAGTCTTGCCTGCTAGCTCTATCTATATAATTTGGTTCTTCTTTTAAACTCTTTAAGCACCCTATCTTGAATTCTTTCAGCTAAACTTTTAGCTTGCCTCTTTTGACTTGGGTTGGCAAGTGGCAGGTCAACCAAATAAGTGCTCTCATAGTATCTCAGATTTTGAATATTGAAGAGTGCTTGTTGCCCTTGTGATCTAGAGAGTACCAGGGCTATTCTAGCAGCATCATAGCTCCATCCTTCTATTATATTTTCAACAAGGTAAGATAGGGTAGACATTGCCCTTGGTATCCATATCAATGTGGGCTTGAGGAGGTTGTTGAGTATGGACAACTGCAAGGGAGGATGGTGAATCCTCTATGTTCATACTCTGGGCAGAACTTCCAGGTTCTGTGATTGTAGATAGGAATTTCTCCCCCTTTTTGTAGCATCACCCTCTTGCATAGGGGAGCTAAGGGTTAGGTCCATCACATCCACATGTTCTTTTGGACATAGTTAAGCTTACTTGACAAGTCTCCAAGCTAACTTGCCCTTAGGATCAGTGATCTTAAGTTGCTGATCAATGACCTGTCTTTGATGATCAATGATCTTTGTAAGATCGGTGATGCGTCGATGGCTATAGCTATGGTTGTAAGGGAGAAGGGAGAGAGATGAAAGATTAGATTTAGGTTTATTATAGTTTTAATTTTTTATTCTTTTAAAAAATTACACATAGCATCCAACTCTTGTATAATTTTACATTCCTAGTCCTTTAATGCGAAATGACCAAAATATCCCTGGATTTAACAGAAAAATCTAATAGAATTAGTGACAGGATCAAAACTGTTACGAAACGGAAACCTTAGGACATGATTTGTCAAAAGATTTTTTTTGGACTGAAACGGTTAAATAGACTGAACTTCAGGGATGAAAACAGAAATTTACTCTTTATAAAATATATAAAAACTAAATGAGTTTAGTGTCAGGGATCAAATATGAAATGGCTATACAAATGTTAGGACTAACTTTATAGTTTTTACAGTTGGGTGAACAAATATGTAATTTGATCAAACCACTGTGATCATTTATATAATTTTCTCAAAAATTATACGAAAATATAAAAGATGTTTGTCAATCATGAACCATAAAAGATATATCTAATGTTGTTAAAAGATACATGAATAATTGATGTGACAACTAGCCGTATTTTTGAGAGTTCTAAAGAAATCTTTTATTATCTTATATTATTAGTTGTTTTACGATTGAGATGATGTTGTGGATATCCAATTCTGGGTAGTAATTTCTTTTCTTGCTAGAGAAGGTTACTTGAGATGATAATAGTATTCATTGTAATTTAATTTCTATGGTTTGAGGAGGTTGTTTTGTTTTCTTCTCTTGGTATTCATATATACTCATGGATTTGGCCTTTTGCACTCCTTTGACTTTCGCTTTGCAACTGTCCTCATATATCCATCCACATCATACACATAGTGGAGGCATGACAGTTGTTTCTAACAATTGCATGGTGGATTATATATTATGTTTTATTGGATAATATAGTTTTAAACTAGTTTTAGTAAACCCGTGTACTACACGGGTTGACAATATGAAAACAATATAATTCATAAATGTATAAATATTTCGTATGATTAAGTTACGTGTTACTATAACAATAAAAATAAAAAGTTACATTTCTAAATTATAAATATTCAAATACTTTTTTAAATAATATAATATATAATTGACTCATTTAAAATTAAAACAAGTTATGTTAAAATCACACTAATCTAAAATAAATAAATATATTATTAAATATTTTTTCTTTTTAGTTTTTTTTAATTGAATCTTATTCAGCAATAAAAATATGTATTGTTCAAAATAATATGATTACACAATTAAGTTGATAATATAAAAATTAAATTTAAAACAAAATAAATTATTACTATTAATTGAGTTTCTTAAAATAAAATCTTGACTAAAATAATATATTAGTTTAGGCGGGAAAATTCTTTTGAGGAGTAATATAAGAGTGACATGAGGTATCTTAGTTACTTTTTATTATATAGTATAGATTCCTTACGCTGCAATAAAAGGATTATTGCTACACAGTTTTTTGATATTCATGTATGGAAAATAAGTTATATTTTCATTTGAAAGAAATCTTTAAAAAATGATCTTTTGTGTGTGTGTGTGTATATATATATATATATATATATATATATATATATATATATATATATATATATATATATAGGGGAGGGATAAAATAAAAACCATATTTGTAATTAAAAACCGTGAAAACCAGGGGTTACATATATGTAAGTACGTATTACAAAGTGTATAACTAATAGTTACACATATGTAAGGGTTATGTTTTTGTAAGTACATGTTACCAAGTGTACAATTAAGAGTTACGTACATCTAACTCACAGAAGTTACGTATACGTACCTCGATTCGTTATCATCATCAACCTTGGAGTTTAAATTAAAAAATAAACAATGACCTCAAAAAATAAGGTTAAAATTTACTTAAATATACTTTAAACAACTAAAAAATTAAATCAATTATAAATTATGTGATTGGATAGTGGTGGATTTTCACGGTTTTCAATTATAAAATGGTTTTCATTTGATCCCTCCCCTATATATATATATATATATATATATATATATATATATATATATATATATATATATATATATATATATATATATATATAGAGAGAGAGAGAGAGAGAGAGAGAGCAGGTATTAACCATGAAAAAAAGGTATATTTGGTTAAATTAATAAGTATACTGATTAGATGTATAAGTAAATTGAAAGATAGAAAATAATCCTCAAAATTGCATCCACCTTGAGTAAGGTTTTGATGTCCTTTTCTCCCCCTAAATTCTATCAAAATCTATCATGGAATACATGAATCTATATCTTCGAGCTCACTTTATATCAACTTTAGAATAAAAAAAATTTTAATAGGATGCTTGATACGTCTATGTTGTTTGTTTTTGTGTATAAATGTTACAATCAATAAAAGTTAAAGCTATATTACAAATAATGATATTATATGTAAAGAAAAGAAGTTTAGTGGCAGTACGTTATAGTTTCAACTTAGTGCCAAGATTTATCTATTACATTTTTAATATATCGTTTAAACTTGTAAATATGAAATGACGACTTTTAATAAATTACTTTTAGCAAGCAAATAAGATTTGTAGAGGGAGCAGTGACGAACACATAAATTTTTTTCATGGGTAGCAAAAGTGAGATGATTATATAATCTTAAAGGAGACGCTTGTGATTTTCACATACATATAACACTAAAAAAATTTACTGGAGGCAGCTATCCGTCAACTCATAACCTAGGTCCGCTCATGGGAGGGAGTTAACGGAGATTAAAAGGCTACTCAAATGCTAACCCTCTAAGCGTTACAAATTTTCTATTAGAATGTCTAGTGATGGAGTCATGCAACTTCCACCGGGTCATTACCGCACTTTGGTAGTGGTATCGACTCCTTCGTGACGTCACATCACCAATTCCAGCGTGTCATCATCAATTTTATTCTTTGTTTGAAGTGTGGATTGGTGTTCCATCGCCGCCTATCACCATTCCCCTTCACCTCTTTCCCCCAGTTAGGTTCCTTTAATGGATCGATGAAGCCATAACACGTGCTGTTAATAAAAATATTGAGTGTGTATATTTTTCTTTTAGTTTAACCTTTCATATTATCATATGTATTGAAATACAACAATCTTAGGTACGATGACGTTTTAAATAATTCCTTCACCAACCAAGGTCTTCCACATAGTAGGTCTTGGTCCTTTAATTATTTTCAATATTAACCATTTATTGATATAAAGATAAAACTACTTTTAATCAAGTGGTTAAACTTCTCTTTCCCTTGCCAACAATCGCAGGTTCATTCAAAACCTGTAGATACTTCATTTTCTTTAGCAATTATTTTCGTATGCCTGTTTTTTTCTTTTTTTTTTAATTTTTTTTTGAAATTTTCTTTCCACAATGAGACTTATTTGATTACTTTTAATTGTCTGAGGAAAATCCTAACGTAATACGTGAGGAATATTTATAGTTACATTTATACACATAAACTATTTCCTTACACATTTTCTTTGCTATTATTGAATCTTATTGTGTGAACACATTCCCCTTTCCCTTTTTTTCTCATTATTAATATATAGTTGTAGGTGGTTGGTATTTTTCGATTGTTGATTGGGTTTCATTTCTTGATTAATTTTGTTATCTAGTTGAAACACCCATAATTAGTTGGGGTTTGGCCATACATTTAATTAATTATCATCCATATCCTTTTTATGGATTATTAAATACTGAATTTCAAATAAATCGTTATATTGATCTTATATATAACTGAAAATACATATATAAGTTAACAATTTTCAATTGAATAAAAGTAGTTATTTAATCAACATTTATAGCAAACTAATAACTAAATTGGTATATTTAAAATAACTCTTTCTAACTAAAATACATTTTTTATAAAATAATTAATGTTTTTAGAATATCAAACTTTTTTTAAATATAAAATATTTTAAAACCGATGTTTTGAAAAAATATTTTTTTATAAACCAGAATAATTAAAATTCAAAGTTATAATAAAGGAATTATTTATAATGATATGTTTCTAAAATGGTTTGTTTTGGAACAAAAGGTTTAATTTTTTTAGAAAAACAAAAAAGTTTAAAAACAAAGTTTTAAAAAAATATTTTTTTTGTTTTAATAATAATAACCTTCACTTATACGTAATTTCAGTTATAAACTCAAAATATCAATTTATAATTAATAATTTCGTTTACTAAATATTTAGTATTTTATTTATTAAACTTGTGTAATACACGTGATACTAATGTGGTGATATATATAACATTTCTAGTGTAAGCTATATGTTGCAAATAAATGTTATAAAGGGGTGGAACTACCTTTCAACGAACGGGGTCATTGGGGTCGATTATTAAACCGGTATTAGACCCTATAATACTGAATTTTTGTTTGTACTCGTAGTTTTTATGAACTTTAAAAGAAATTTGAAGATCACGATTTTTCCATCTCACGACTTTGTGTCACATTTTAAAGTCGATTCTGAAGGTCACGGTTTAGAAGAATTGATCAATGGAAATTAATTATTTATGCTTCTTGGTTTATCATTTATAGTCTTTAGCCTTGCAAAAGTTATTAAAGAAAATTTTGAAGCATGAGTTTTATGTAACTTTTCTTCTATGTAACAGTTTGATCAAGTTTTTCAAAACCCGTCCTTGTCTGTTTATAAATCTTATCGACCAGTTTTTCAAAAGTTATTATTTATTTTTAATTTTTAACAACTAATTTTCTAATATCACACTTGGTTTATCATTTATAGCCTTGCAAAAGTGATTTTGAATGTCACCGATCTAAAAGAAATTAAAGAAAAGTTATGTTTAATAGCTCTTACATTTTATAGTTAATTTTTCGTTTTATTTTGAATCAATCCATTTGTCACATAAGTTAGGTGTTTATTTTGAAAATAATCTCAATTTACAATGTGAAAGGGTTATACCGCAAGTGTTATATTTGTGGATACTTCTTATTCTAGATATGATTGAAGATGAAAGATTAAATACTAAACTGAAAAGGCCAAAAAGAATGAATTATCATATGGTTATTTTATTCTTCTTTTTTCCCTATCATTTTTTAGGAGAAGGATGGGTCTACTTACAATTATTTCCACCTAATATGTGTTTTGAATGATGAACTGCATACACCATACAATATAACACACATACGTATACATAATTACATATATATAACACACGCAATTTGATATGTGTTGCTACACGGAAATCAGTCGAGAGACTTACGTCCGGAGCAGTGCGATTGGATCAGAAAAATATCACCAGGACTCGGGCTATCGGAGTATCTACTCTGCAAAACAACAGAAGACACCGTGAGTCTCGCCACGTGCAGAAGGGAGTTCTCCTCGTGACCAACCTCCGGCGTGAGGATAAGTATCTGAAGGAATGTTTCAGTATGAGTATAGTGAGTTAGATGAGATGGTCTAAACATACTTGAGCCTTCCAATTTATAATGACTTGCATATGACAAATACTCCCATGTACATCTATTTCGAGTTGTCTGGAGTTAGACATCCGAACTGGAGTTCCTAGGTCAAGGGACTTGTTTCCATCTTGGTGTAAATGGTTTTCTACTTGATATTAATGATGTTTGTCCCTTATAGTTGACCTGCGTTTCATTGGTTCTATATGGCCACCCTGCTGTGTCTACTTCCTACAGGGTTTGTCTTTTATTCTTTGTTGTCTTCTGCTTCTGGTTATGTCGCTGAAGCAACCAATAACATTCTCTCCGTACTTATCAAATTCTTCTGTTCCTTAATGTTAATTTCTTTAGGGACCTCCTTAAGTATTGAAGTATCCATTTCGTTTATAACCTTAAGTGTTTGGGTCGCGGCTTGGGTTCATCCGATCCCTGCCACTCGTGAGTCGTGGCCGCGGATGTTGAGTCCCTTCTGTTGACGGGCCGCGACTGGGCTTGTCCGGCCTTCCCCTCTGCTGGGCCGCGGCTACGCCTTAGCCTGCCCATGTTGGGCCGCGGCTGGGCCTCAGCCTTTCCATGCTGGGCCGCGGCTGCGCCTTAGCCTGCCCACGCTGGGTTGCGGCTGCGCTTTAGCCTGCCCACGCTGGGCCGCGGCTGCGCCTTAGCCTGCCCATGCTGGGCTGCGGCTTCGTAACCGGAGGTTGCCCATGTTTGGGCCTTGACCGTGTGTTTGGTGTTTGCGACAGGGACCTTGCCATGCCATTTTCAAGGGGAGCCGCGGCCGGTTCTTAAGAAGAGCTTGCGGCCGCGGTTTTTGTTCGGCCCCGTATACTTCGAGGCTTGATTTTATCCTTGTCTTTCTTGGGTGATACCCTATCATGTCCCCCTAGTCCAATGTTGTGGTTTATACCATGACATTGGAATAAACCATGACATTGGAATAACACCCATAGTTTTGTCAACTCCTATCTTGTTACATCAAGTCGCCCTATCCCCTTGTAGGTCGGCTACTAGGCTATTATGGAAGACAACTCATTGTCTTCTTGTCTCCCCTTTCTTTCTCTATAAAACCCACTTCTTCCTTTCATTTTTTCTTCATCCTTGGAAGACTTTGCTTGCTTCCTTCTTTCAAGTAAGTCTTCAACACTCCCACCTTTTCCTTGTTTCGTAAAAATGGAGTGTAGAACCGACATGCACCTCCAAACTTCGGTTGTTACGCAAGATTATCTAAATAATTTTGCCAATCGTTATGGTATGAGCCCCGACCTTGCGCCTACCGTCCCTCCGCCCGACGCGACGGTGAGGGACGCGCCTCTTGGTCGCGTAGCGTTATATACCGCCTTCTTTACTTTTAGCAACTTTAGGGTGCCAATTAGTCATCTTTTATGCCTCATCTTGAAATATTATTCTGTTCATTTGGCTCAAATCAGCCCTTTAAGTTTGATAAAGGTTTATCATTTTGAGATATCTTGTCGCGCCTTTAGGTTAGAACCTAGCGTTAACTTATTTAGAGCCTTCTACAAACTGACCAGAGTGGGTGATTGGGTTACCTTTGAAAAAAGAAAATCTCCACGACCGACTATCGCGTTGCGCACATTTACTAGTCTGAAATATTGGAAAGATCATTTCTTTTTTGTTTCTGATCAGGTTGTACCTTTTGAGATGCACTGGCTTGGTGTGGATGAGGGTGTTGGGGATCCTCTTCCCAAAAAGGGTGAATATGATATAGCAGCGTTCAACGTTTTGAAAGCCGAGCCGACTATTCTTCGGTCTTATTCTGAGCACTTTCTCGTGATGGTTGGGATTAGTCGCATTTGGCCGGACCCAAGCCTTTATCCATATATGACTTGTCAAGGAGAGCGTAAGTCCTCGCTTCATTGTTCCTATGTCCCCACATTTTAGCTAATCATTGATATATTTTATTTTTTCCAGGTATGGGTTTATTCGAGCGTATGAAACTGTCTGCCACAACGGATGTTACTGAAGAAACCGAGCCTCTCCCTCAAGGAGCCTGTCCCTTTCTCGAGACGACTGCTGGCTTTGTGGTCCAACCGGGGGAGTCCTTACCAGCTTCTTCTTCTGGACGTAGGAGCGTCAACAATCATAGTCCGCCGGCGAAACAACAAAATGTGGGCCGCACGAAGGGGTTGGGAGGCTCGGGACTCAAACCGCGAGACTCTCCTCCTGCTGCAGGGGCCTCGGCCGCGGCTCGTAGTGTGGAGGTCGTCATGGGCCTTTCGGCCGCGGCTGGTGCTGCTGTGACTGTCGCGGCCGTGGCTGGTACTGCGCTTGCCGCTTCGGCCGTGGCTGGAGGTGGGGGTTCCAGCGGTGACTCTTTCTCTAGTTCAGTCGGGAAGTCTCAGGGTACTCATGGTGCAGCTACTTCTGCGAGTACCTCTTTGGGGGAGACTGGCATAGATCCCACCGAAAAATTCGTTCCGGATTAGGATCTGACGAATGGGTCTTTGTTTGATGACCCCGAGTTATGTAGAGACTTCATGTTTGCTGCTCGTACGCCGGCCAAGTTTTATCACGGTGGGGGTTTGAAGAATAAGATTTATCCAACGCTAGTTGTTCGTCAATGGTGAACAACTTCTTTTCTTTCATCGAGGTTCACAATCGTTGGGTGGATAGTGTCAAGGAGACTCGCGAACTCAAAAGGAAAACGTCGCGGCTCGAAGATGATAATGCTTCTTTGAAGCTTCGATGCGATTTTCTTGAAAAAAAAGAGAAAGTCACCCTTAGTCTTAGTGAAACTCAAGAAGATCTTTACATTCAGTCTACTGGCGTGAAACGTCTTTCATCTGACCTGAAAAGCGTCAAGACTACCTCGGAAGATTGGATTTCTCAACTTGAGGGGGTTGTTGCGAGACTTCAAGCCGAGAGAAAATGGCTTATTTCGGATGGGGTTGGCTTGGCTTTCAACAAGATTCGCGACAGTGATGAATTTCTTGACATGTTGGCCAAGATTAATAGTCTTTCTGATAAGGTTGGGTATAATGCAGGTGAGACTTCATTTCACGTGGTGCTTATGAAATATGTGTTTATGTTTAGAAAACTAATATTGAGGTTGGTGTATCTTGTTGGTCTTCGTGATGGTGTTCGACTTGCTGCTGAAGGGAAAAGGCCTGAGGATGCTAAGAATTTCAACAGGATTGCTTTGAGTGATCTCCGAGCGTAGTCAATCTTTTTTTATGAAAGCACTTTCCCCATGACTGATACTATTGCTGCAATGTGTGACTCGGATTTATCCGATATCAAGGCGTTTCTTGCTCCGGTGATCCTCGAACAACCCAAGGGTTGATCAGCCTGTTTTTATGATTGTTGTAGTTTGGAGACTTGGTGAGTGCTAATTCTGGTGCTCGCGTGCACCTTCATTCACTGAAAATTGAATTACACCCATGGTTACATCTAAAAATATATGGTTACATATAACACCTACGAAGTTGTGCTCCGTTCCATGTTCGTGGAATGCTTGTTCATCTATGCGAGCAAGTTTGTATGTGCCATTGCGTCCTGCTTCAACGACCTGATATGGACCCTCCAATCGTGGCCATATCTTCCCTTGACTCTCTATACGGCTTGCTTCATTGCTGCGAAGCACATAGTCTCCTTCCCTGAAAGTCTATTTCCTGACTCGTGAGTTGTAATATCTTTCAACTTCCTTTTTGTGCCTTGCTTCTCTTATTGCTGCTATCATTCTCCGCTCCTCTAACAGGTTCAGGTTGAGCCGCAGTTCCGCCTCGTTGTCTATTTCTTCAGCCCGTGACACTCGTGCTGTTGGCATTCCGATTTCGGCCGGGATCATTGCTTCCGAGCCGTATGTTAGGCTGAAAGGTGTTTCTCCGTGGCTGGTTTTTGGTATGGTGAGATAGGCCCACAGTACATTGGGTAGCTCTTCCAACCAGTTCTTTCCTTCTAGACCCAGTCGTGTCTTAATTCCTTCCACAATAATTCTATTTGCTCATTCTACCAATCCATTGCCTTATAGGTGGGCAACTGAAGTAAAAATTTGTTTGACCATCAGCTCCTCACATCAGGACTTGAATAGGTTATCTGCAAACTGTTTCCCATTCTCCATGACGATGTACAGTGGCAGCCCAAAGCGACATATTATGTTCTCCCATACAAACTTCTTTACCTGCTGTCCTGTTATGGTTCTCAAAGCTTTCGCCTCCACCCACTTGGTGAAGTAGTCTATTGCCACCAAGAGAAACTTGACCTTACCTGTCGTGGCCAGGAACAGACCTACGATGTCCATGGCCCACTGTTGGAATGGCCATGCAGACGTGACCGGGATCATGTCATTTTTCGGTCTGTAGCATATATGGGCGTGCCTTTGACAACTTTCACATCTTCGGATTTCTTCAACGGCACTTCTGTGCATTCCCAGTCAGTAATACCCTGCTCCCATCGCCTTGGCTACCACCATTCGAGGACCGGCATGAATTCCACAGATGCCCTCATGTATTTCTCTGATCACATAATTGGCTTCTTCTGGCGTCAAACACCTCAGTAGCGGACCCATGTATGACCGCCGGTACAGAACTCCTTGTTGCATTTCGTAATGCAATGCTTTGGCTTGTAATGCCCTTGCTTCCATCCTTCCCTCTGGCAGGGTTTTGTTCATTATGAATTCTACGATTGGCTTCATCCAGCACTCTTCCTTTACATGTTTAGCTATTGCTACTTCCCTTATATCTATGGAAGGAGATTGTAACACCTCCACCCTTACCTCTTTTGCCAGGTGACTGAACGTTACGGAGGCTAGCTTGCTTAACGCGTCTGCCTATTTATTTTTGCTTCGTGGGATATGTGATATGTCACACTTATCGAATCCCCTGATTGATTCCTTCGCTTTACTCAGATATCGCATCATCGCCTCTTCTTTCGCATTATACAACCCATTGATTTAGTTAGCCACCAGCAATGAGTCTACATGTACGTGTAGCCTTTGGATATACATCTGCCTTGCCAGCCTGAGACCTGCCAGAAGTGCCTCGTATTCAGCTTCATTATTGGAGCTCTTGAAGTTCTTCCCCTTTCGGTCCTACGAGTATTAGACCTGCCCCCGATCCCTCATCATTTGATGCCCCATCAGTGTGTAGACACCACTCTTCTTTTTTTCTTGAGGCTGACTTCCCCCGAATCCTGAAGGGGTCCTTCTTCATGCGGGATTTCTGCTAGGAAATCTGCAACCACTTAACCCTTCATTGCTACCCGAGGTTTGTACTCTATCCCGAAGACTCCCAATTCGATCGCCCACTTTGCCAGTCTTCCTGAAATCTCCGGCTTCCTCAGTATTTGTTTATCGGGTGACCTGTTCTTACTTCAATGACATGCGCTTGGAAATATCGGCGCAATCTTCTGGATGCGTGCACTAGGGATAACACGATTTTTTCCATAGGAGAGTACCGGGTTTCCGGATCTTTCAAAGCCCTGCTGATAAAATAGATCGGTGTCTGCTCTCCCCTCCGGTCTGTCATTAGCACAGCGCTGACTGCTTCTCTTCCTGCAGAGAGATACATGATGAGCTTTTCGCCTTGGAAAGGTGCTACCAACGTTGGTAGGTTGCTCAGATAAACCTTCATCTGCTGGAATGCTTTTTCTGCTTCCTGCGTCCACGAGAAGTCCTTCTTCCCCAGACAATTCTTTAACGTTGACATAAATGGCAGGGTTCGCTCGGCATGCTTGGATAGGAACCTGTTAAGCGCCACGAGACGCCCGTTAAGCGTTTGAACATCTTTGATTGACTTTGGAGAAGGTATTTTTAGAACCACCTCAACTTTTCCCGGATTGACCTCGAACCCGTCTTTTGTTACAACTACACCCAGGAATCGCCCTTCTTCGACCCCGAAAGAACACTTCTTAGGGTTTAATTTCATATTCATCTTTCGTAACCTCCCGTAGGTCTCAGCTATGTCTTGCAATAGGGAATCTTCACTGCGGCTTTTGATGACTATATCATCAACATAGACTTCGATATTTCTTCCTATCTGGGACTCGAAGGCCTTGTCCATCAGGCGTTGGTAAGTTGCCCCTGCATTTTTCAATCCGAATAGCATTTTCGTAAAACAAAAGATACCTATATCGGTGTAGAACGTCGTTTTGTCCTCGTCCTCTGGAGACATCTGAACCTGGTGATAACCCTTATAGGCGTCCAAAAAACACTTCAGTGGGAAACAGGCAGTGAGTCTACCTTCAGGTCAATGTGCGGGAGCGGATAGCAATCCTTGGGACATGCATTGTTGAGGTCTTTGAAATCGATACACATCCTCCACGTTCCGTCTCCTTTTATCACCATTACTGGATTGGCTATCCAAGTCCGATAACGAACCTCCCTGATGATACCTGCTTGTAGCAACTTCTTCACCTCCTCCACTACTGCCCGGCTTCTTTCTTCGCCCATGTGTCTCCGTTTTTGAACGACTGGCTCCTTGGATCGGTATGCATTTAACTTATGTTCGGCGGTGTTACGGGGCACCCCCGTCATGTCGGAAGGTTCCCATGCAAAAACATCCAAATTACTTTGCAGTAGGCACTTGAGTCTGTCTTTCGTGGCGTCTCCGAGTTGTCCCCCGATTGTGAGCTTCTGTTTTAGTAATCGCGTATTAATTACCCATTTTTCATGCGTTGGGCTCACGAGATCTTCTGTCGAGCTTGCTTCCTCTATTTTTAATGGCTTCACCTCTTTGTATTCCCTGCTGGAGATATGGTGACTACTCCCGTTGGAGTTGGGAACTTTATCGCTGCATGCACGGTGGATATTAGTGCTCCTAGTGCGCACAGCCCAGGTCGTCCTAGAATTACGTTGTGGGATGACTCCGAATGTACCACCAGGAACGTCATTGCCACTTCCCGCCAACCCGAGTGGTTTCCGATGATGACAGGGAGCTGAACCTGTCCTAGCGGCTGGACTACCTCTCCGGTGAAACCCGTGAGCATGTGGGTTTTGGTACCGAGGACTCTTCTTACCTCTTCGTCCAGTTGTAAAAAAGCAATGTTCGTACATAATCTCCGAGCTACTCCCACTATCGATGTACACGCGGTGTACCTGATGGCCCGCTATCACGGTTGACATCGTGACAGGCCCGCTGGCGAAACTCCCTCCATGAATCGGAGGAAAAGAGATTTCTTATACCATCTAGGCTTCCATGTGATCGGACTGCCTCTTACCTTTGTTACCAACGAGTTGGACCATGAATATCTCTTTCCTTTTTTCTCCGGGCTGTGGCGTCTTCTTTATCTCCCTCAGCAGGTGAGCTAGCTTCCCTGTTTTGATTGCCAGCTCTATCTGTCTTTTCAATGAGAAGCAGTCGCCCGTTGCATGACCATTTTCCTTGTGAAATTCACAATATTTGGTCATGTCTCGTTTTCCCCCAGGCTTCAAGGGTACAGGTTTTGCGAAGTTTACATTTTCTGTGGTCAAAATTTCGCTTAGAATTTTTGTTAGGGGCGGGAGGATCGCATTAGGCCCGAGTGGGTTTCTGGGAGGTGGTGTATGTCGTGGTTGGAAAGGGGAATGTTGTTGAGGATAACGCGACTGGAATCGCAGTTTCTCCCAAGGCCTCGGTCCTCCGGCCCTCTTTGGTGATTCCCATGTAAGCATCGTTGGCTTCTTTAGAGCTTTCTCTTTCAACTGTTCGCACACCTTCTTTCTTCAGACGAATGCCTTGGGGCGCTCTATCATTTCGTCTACTGATTGAGGTAAGTGCTCGTGAAAACGCTCTACCAGCTGGTCGTTCCTTACGCCATGGATGAAAGCTAAGATTCTTATTGTTTACCCTGCCCCCCGGACCTACATACTTTCCTTTGAGTATCTAGCGATGAAGTTTTCAATTGATTCGCCATCTCCTCTCTTGATATTATGCAATTCTGTCGGGTCTTTGGCAGACATCTTTTACTGACTGAAGTTTTTCAGAAAGCTATCTTTCAGTTCCTCAAAGCTGCTAATCTCACCTGCTGGAAGACTATTAAACCATATTTTTGCTGCCCCTGTCAACGATTGGGTGAACATGTGACACCAGACCTGTACGGACCACTGTTCGACTTCTGCTGCTCCCATAAAGACAGCAAGATGATTGTCCGGATCTTCTAGGCCACTGTACCTTCCTATGTTTGAGGGCATTTTCAGTTTTGGGGGGAATGTGAACTCCATTATCTTTGGGATGAATTTGGACCTGGCCCTAGCGGAGGAGGGTCGGTATGGTTTGCTATAATCATCGTCCCCGTCTGCTTTCGCACCATTATCCACCAGGGTGTGGTATGTCCTTTTTTCTCCCGCTGACAAGCCTGTCCTGCCGTCAGGATGACTTCTTCTTTTCTCATTCTCCTCCCCCTCTGGTGTCTCTTCGTACTCCATACGGGTCCGTATCTCTTTAATACGATGAGTTCGCTCCTCCTGCTGCAGGAGGGATAATATTCGTTCCCGGTTTTGGCTGATAAACTCCGGATTAATTATCACCCTGCCGCCGGTTTGTTCTCCTACCACGGTGTTTGTCCGATTAAGGAGGGGGGTTGTTGTGTTTTCGCCCCCCATATGACTAACGTCGGGGTTTTCGCCAGTTGGCGTTTTCTCACCCAAGTCCATGGGTAATATGTGGATAAGTTTCGAGCCTTTACTGTCGGGTCCCACGGATGGCGCCAAATCTTGCTACACGGAAATCAGTCGAGAGACTTACGTTCGGGAGCAGTGCGATTGGATCAGGGAAATATCACCCGGACTCGGGCTATCGGAGTATCTACTCTCCAAAACAACAGAAGACACCTTGAGTCTCGCCACGGGCAGAAGGGAGTTCTCCCCATGACCAACCTCCGACGTGAGGATAAGTATCTAAAGGAATGTTTGAGTATGAGTATAGTGAGTTAGGATGAGATGGTCTGAACATACCTGAGCCTTCCTATTTATAATGACTTGCATATGACAAATTCTCCCATGTACATCAATTTCAAGTTGTCTGGAGTTAGACATCCGAACTGGAGTTCCTAGGTTAACGGACTTGTTTCCTTCTTGGTGTAAAGGGTTTTCTACTTGACATTAATGCTGTTTGTCCCTTATAGTTGACCTGCGTTTCATTGGTTCTATATGGCCACCCTGCTGTGTCTACATCCTACAGGGTTTGTCTTTTATTCTTTGTTGTCTTCTGCTTCTGGTTATGTCCCTGAAGCAGCCAATAACTTCTCTCCGTACTTATCAAATTCTTCTGTTCCTTAATGTTAATTTCTTTGGGGACCTCCTTAAGTATTGAAGTATCCATTTCGTTTATAACCTTAACTGTTTGGGTCGCAGCTTGGGTTCATCCGATCCCTGCCACTCGTGAGTCGCAGCCGCGGATGTTGAGTCCCTTCTATTGACGAGTCGTGGCTGGGCTTGTCCGGCCTTCCCCTCTGCTGGGTCGCGGCTGCGCCTTAGCCTGCCCATGCTGGGCCGCGGCTGCGCCTTAGCCTGCCCATGCTGGACCACGGCTGCACCTTAGCCTGCCCACGCTTGGCCGCGGCTGCGCGTTAGCCTGCCCACGCTGGGCCGCGGCTGCGCCTTAGCCTGCCCATGCTGGGTTGCGGCTTCTCAACCGGAGGTTGCCCATGTTTGGGCCGTGACCGTGTGTTGGGTGTTTGCGACCGAGACCTTGCCATGCCATTTTCAAGGGGAGCCGCGGCCGGTTCTTAAGAAGAGCTTGCGTCCGCGGTTTGTTCGGCCCCGTATACATCGACGCTTGATTTTATCCTTGTCTTTCTTGGGTGATACCCATCAATATGTAAATAATTTTGGAAACTATTAAATTCCCATAATCTCTTTTATATATATTATGTTTGAATGTAATATATGAAGTGATTATACAATAAAATAACATTATTTCTTCAGCGATAAATGATAAATGTCAAGTACATATGCTTATGTGATATTTTTAAAATTTTTAATGTAACATTTACTTATGTATTTTAGTTAGAGCATACTACACATAGGTAACAAATGTTGCTAATCTTATTTACACAACAATTAACATAATTTCATTGTTTAGTGAAGATGATCTAATGGTGGAGATGAATTTGTCATTTAAAAACGTCCACTAAACAGAAATATTATATCTTATGTGGAAAAATGGAGGAAGGTAATTTACCCTTCCTCCCATTACCTTCTACCCCTGCTTATCTCTATCCATCGCTAAGTATCTCACCAATCAACAGTGTATCCCTTCATAATTATCGTATCTTCGGTTTAAAGACATTTGGAATGATTTGGAAGGGCTTTCTCTTCGAAAACATTAGATTCTCCATTAAAGATTTGGAAAAGCTTCAAATATCAACAATTTGGAACTAAAGGTTAGTAGTAATATTTTTTTCCATATATTAGAAAGAGAAGTTCAACATTTAAGCAAAAACAATGATGAAAGTAACACTTTCTTCATTACATGTATGTAACACGTTCTTCTATTAATGTAATCCTTGTGTGTTAAAATTGCAGAATTGTATGATCAATGACTATTTCTAACATTTCATGTAACACCTTGTTACATTTATGTTACACCTTTTAATTTAATGTCAACCCTAATACGTAAATCTAATAACTCCCTTGTTACTCTAATGTATGACTTTGTTTCGACAATGTAATACCCTGTTACATCAATGTAACAATTCTTACATTTTAAATATGACAACCTTTTCTTGAACTACATATTAAGTTCAATAAGGATATCATTTTTATGTTTTTTACTAAATAAAAACAAAATATATTTGATTTTTCTCCCTTAATCCCCAGTAGTTATCTTTTAATCATGTTTCGATTCTTCTTGGTGGTTTAAACAAACTAATGCTAGTTTATTTTCCTTTACATGTATGTAACAATTTCTTGTAATAATATAATCCTCTTACGTTGGAATGGTACATCCATGGTTAAGTTAGTCAAAAGGACTCCTTGCCTTGATGGTTTGTTTCCCATAGTTGATCTTCTCACATATGTTTGTTCGTTTATTGATTGCTTTCTTAACTTTATGAGATTCTTAGTATTCATTATTTTCCTTTAGTTTCATAGTCTTTAATTTAATAAATCAAATTAATCAAGGTCAAAGAAAACTAGGAATTGAGTTTTGAAAGTTACAAGATCTTGTCCTATGGATTAATACTCAAACTTACCTTCACTATATTTCATATGCTAAGTAAACTTATTTGTATTGTATGATCTAGTTTCACTAATTTGTTAAGACTAAGTTCTGACTACAATCTTTATTTTCAAATATATAAATCACACATCAAAGCTAAGACGTCTAGAATAAGATGTCCATTTAAGAATATTGTTTTGGCATCCATATGTCATATCAGGTAGTCATAAAATGTGAAAACGGCATTCAAAATTCCGATTGAGTTAAGTAGGGCTACCAAAGAGAAAGTTTTTTAATAAATAATTTTGAGTCTGAGTAAATCCCTTCCTAATAAGCATAGCTTTAAAGATATGTGTATCTTCATCCATATCAGTTTTCCTCTTGAAAAATTCACTTTCTCCCTACAATCATACAGCTAGGAGTAGATTGCATCTCGCGTCTATTGATTCCAGCTAATTTATTATATTTTGAGTCTAAGATCGTAGCCTTGAGTTAATGGCCTTCACACTAATACAATAAGTATACCGCGTCTTTAGCCATGACAAAGTGATGTTATAAGGCTCATGATGAATTCTACCACATTTTGCAGACGCCCGATGTTACATCCATTTATTAAACTATCATTGTTTCAGGTTCAACAAATATTTGTCGCACGACAGCTTCTACCTCTAGTGTTGGATTTATTTCTTCTTGAATTTTTCTAGATCTATAATATTTCTTTAGGGTTTAAGATAACTATTATTTATAAGAATCTTATTTCACTGTTATTGTTAAAATAGTTTCCCTCGTTTCTTTAAGGTATCAGATGAAATGCAACTTTCACCTTTAGGTTCTAACTTGTTAGGAGTATCACATCTCACATAAGCTTCACAACCCTAACCATTAAGAGAAATACATTAGGACATTTCACGTGCCATATCACACATGGTGTTTTGTGTACACTTTTAGTTGGAAAGATGTTGACGATTTAGGCAGTGGTTTCTAGAGCATAACTCTAGAAGGACTGTGACAAGTTGACACGACTAGTTATCTATAAACCACATCTAATAAGATTCAACCTCTACTTAGACACCTTTCTATATTATGGAAGTAAATGTGAACATACACCATGATTCTTTAAATGTTCATCGAAGTTGTAGTTAAGATACTTAGCATCTTGACTCGATAGAATAAATTTTGCCACTTCATGGCCAATTTTTATAATTCATTCTAGAAGAGTTAAATCATTTTAGGGCTTCATGTTTATGTCTTCATAACTAAGCATAACCATAATGAACAATGTCGACTATTAATGTAATGAAGTATCTTTCGCCATATCTAGATATGACTCTAACTACATATATTAGTATGTATAAGAATTATAAGATTTAAGGCTCTTTCACCAAGTTTAGTTAAAGCTTGTGTAAAGAGGGAGGGTATAAGTTAGATGTGGATGAAGGTGGTCATCGGATCTTGGGAGGAGAAGCATGGTGGAGAAATGACTGGAAAATAAGAGAAATATTTTTTATAAGAGTTGGTAGAGGTAAAAAAAAGTTTGGTAAAACAGGGGGAGGAAAGTGTCAAATAGGTGGTAAAATAGTGTTTCCTCCTTTTAATAGGTGTTAAATTCTTTCAACTAAATTAATGTATTTATATAAAATGTGTTAGCCTTCATAGTTAAGGATGATGAAAACATATTGCCATTACTTCTAACTAATCCCTACTAAAAATATATCTTTTATGACACGCAATGTGTGTCACAAAAGGGTACGGATGAAACGCAAAATCGTGTCCAGGAAGCCCCTGTTGTAAATGAAGATAACACGCTTTTGTGTGTCATCTGTTTATGACACGCATTTTTGACATACGTTTATGATAAACAATGCATGTCAATGATTTTCTGCCATAAATATAAATGACATGCATTTGTGTGTCGTAAATGCATGTCATTGTTTTGCAATTTTCACATGCGATAATTTTAAAACTGCAATTACCTATTCGTGTGCCTATTATAGTTGTTTTATAACGTAATACAAACTAAACTACTTATATTGCAAGACAATACTGTTTCATACAATATTTTATAACAAATAAGTAACATTTCCTAGTCTAAAAAATTTAATTCTAAGTTTGATATAAAATGTCAAAGAAAAATCAAGTTTGCAAAAAAAAGATAATCATTCTTCATGGATTTTATCAATATTAGTATCACTGTACTCATCTTATCTTCCTCCAACCTGAAAATTTGAAAAAAATCATATAAAATTAGAGGTTCAAATGTCACTAAACATATGCATCAAATTGAGATCAAAAAATTTTGAGATTCAAATGTGCATAAAGGTACCAATTTAGGCAATTAAGAACTAATGTTAAGTATAAGATCAATGGGGTCGACCCATTTTGACCAGTTTGACCATTCTAACCCTTACGAATATAGTCTAACCCAAATCAACTCCTTAATTCATATTTAATGCCCAAACCAACCCAAACTTACACACTTGGGTCAAAGTTACCGTTATTATTCATTCACCCCAATAGTTTTGAGAATACTTAATTTGTGAAGCCAATAAAATGATCACTTAAAAACACTACAAAAATGAATTGGCAATACAAGAATTCTAAATTGTCATAAAAGAAAACTCAAAATTCATGCTATACTTGCATTGTCATTGAGTAGTACTTTAACTCCTTCGTCAACTATCTCGTTCATGATATAGTACCCATATTTAGTACTTCCGGGATAACACAGATACTACATAGTTGCATAATAAATGATCATTGTAACTTTGATCTACATAATGAAGTTAAAGCTGCTATTTCAGTAAAAAAAGCTCACCCTAACATTAACCCAGTTGAGTTTAACCATCTCGTTAGATTCCATTTGTGCATTATACAAGTGCATTGCCCTACAAAAATTAAAAAATATATATATCATAAACCAATTTATGCAGCGTACAAGAGCATTGCCCTACCACTAATTTGTGTTACTTATGCATCAATAGCATGCCTCATCATAAATTAATTGTGCTAGACTTAAGAGAATCAAGATAATAGTAGGTAGTTGTTTTCGTGTAAAGTGCAACCAACACCCAATGTCTTCTACATAAACCGTAAACCAAATTAAGTCAAACTTCATAATTAGTTAGGGTTAATAAACATGAATGGTGTAAGGATTCCTATAAGTCTGATGCAGCCAAAACACTCTAAGTCTTCTTGCATGCTACACAGAACATGAAGTAGAAATGCTTTGGAAGTTTTACACTTCAGAAATATTCTAAGTGTAAAATCTTCCGAAGCCAAGACCAATATCTTCCAAAGCCAGAAATGAAGTCTTCTGAAGCTTCAAAGACAAAGTCTTCCGAAGCCAAGGAACCAAGACAGATTCTTTCGAAGACTTTTATCATACATGCTTTTATCTTATGTACTTTTTCTGTAAAGCTGAACCACTTTCCCGCTGCCCATTCTGGTTGGTCACCAACTTGTATGAGTTGGTGAAAAGGTCCATGCTTTAGGAAAACTGTACATTGAGGTCTTGGGTCCAACTATTCTACTTTATGTACTTTTATCCTTTTTGTAATATATTAGGATATGAGCTATGGCATGTCATAGTCACTAGCCAAAAGGCATTCTGTCTTTTGACTCTACATGAATTTTGTTGTCTAGTTCATGTATGCAGCTGGCCTTCAAAGTATGGCCGTCTGTAGGTTGTAGTATATAGTGTCTCAAGTCTTGTAACTTATGTATGTATGCTGAATACTTGTAACTTTGAACTTGAGAAGCAATATACAGCATCCTTGAAAACCAACCACTTGTATTGTTATCTTGTTGTGTTTTTTCTAAGTTTACTTGTGTTCTTAGCATCATCATAACCGGTTCCCTATTTGATCTGTTAAGTGTTCTAATACACTCTCCTTATTGTGTTGTTGTGTTGTAAGTGCTAACCCTTCTACCGGTCCTGCATTTGGTATCAGAGCTTTCCAGGCACTTGATATAAGATCTCACCATCTTAAGATCCCTCACACACACAAAATACTTAACAACTCAAATGGTAGCTCTTTCTAAAGCTGATATGGAAACTGGTACTATGACCAAGTCCCCACTGATCACTCCTGAAGATTTTGACACATGGTGCATAAGAATGGAAGGCTTCATCAAGTGTCAAGATTCAAGGATGTGGGACTCAGTTATTAATGGTCCCTTCATACCAAGCACTACTTCTGCTACTGGTAATCGTATCATCCTAAAAGATGTAGATGATTACTTAGAAGAAGACAGGAAAAGAATAGAGCTTGATCAAAGGGCCATGACTTGTCTTCAAACTGCTCTTCCAAACTCCATCTATAGAGGCTTCAAGAAGTGCAAGACAGCTAAAGATCTATGGGAAGCACTGAAGCTCATGTATGAAGGATCCAAGGAAACTAAAGAGAACAAGAAGGATCTCTTAAAGCAACAGTTTGAAAACTTCACTTTCAAGGTTGGTGAGACACTGACTCAACAATACTTCATGTATGTTGAGATAGTGGACACTCTAGTGGATATTGGAGTAACTCTTGAGAACAGGGACATAGTAAGGAAGTTCATGACTTCTCTTCCTAAACTATGGACACATTATTGTGTTGTGATCAAGAGAACTTCAGACCTTAAAACTCTTACTCTTACAGAGTTGTATGGTATCCTGAGTGTGTTCCAGATGGAGATGAACATGCAAAATTCCTCTGGTAACTCCAATAACTAACTAAGTTCAGCTCTTCATGTGAATGAAAGGGAAAGCATTGAACCACAACATCAGTTGTTATGCTACACTGACAACTCACAAAAGGGGCCTTTCATCACCCTTCCAGAGACACCAAGAGAAAACTACACTCAAGGAAGTCCCTTCCAAGAGACAAGCTCTTCTCATGCCTTTGTCTCAGCTGATGAAACCTCTAGCAACCTTCTTTTCACTCTTGAAGACTTGGACTGTATCCATCCAGATGATCTGGAGTATATGGAGATAGTTCAGCAAATGGCTCTTCTCACTCACAGGGCCAAGAAGTTCTACAAGAGGACTGGGAGAAGATTTCCAAGCAATACATCCAGTGGAAAGTTTAGGCTGGACAAAAGCAAGGTAAAGTGCTACAACTGTAACCAGATGGGGCACTTTGCAAGAGAGTGTAAGGCACCAAGAACAAATGGTGGCCAGACACAAACCAGACCAAACTACACTGAGAAAGTTCACCAAAATGGGAAGCCAAAGCAGCAGCCTGCAGTTGCTGTTGAAGAAGGAGGCATTGACTGGAGCTTTCAGATAGAAGATGCATCTCCAAACCAAATTCTTATGGCAGACCATGATGAAACCAGGGTATTGGAAAATCTTTGCTCTTCTAAATACATTGCTAAAGTTAATAGACACAGGTCATATAACTTAGAGCTGAGATCTAACCTCAAGTCCCTAAACATCTTGAAAGCTGATTTTAAAAGAGCTGAAAATGACTATAAACTTAAAATAGAAGATTTAGAAAAAACCATTTCAACTCTTAAACATGAGCTAACAAATTACAGGACACAGATCAAAGATCTCATAGCTAAGTTAACTGAATGTCAAGCTGAGCTTGTGATCAGCAAAGCTAAGGCAGAAAATTGTGTTCTTGAAGAAGAAACCTTCAAGAACATAATATCCTCATCCTTGCATGCGAAAGTGTATTATCAAAACAAACAGGGACTGGGATCTAGTGAGATAGCTCCTCCACACACCATCTTGTCTGTATGATCTCCTAGGTATTGAACTTATAAGATGAGCTTCCCCTCATAGATCCTTTGACTGAAGAGGATGAAGAGGAGATGGTGAAGAATGACTTTAGTTTAAGTGAGGAAAAGCATTCTGAGAAGGGTCACCATTCCTCCGAGGAGAGTAAAGTTGTTGGGATGACCAAGTCAAGAAGAAAGAACTTGATCAGGAAAGCCAAAAGAAAATCAAGGAAGGCTCAAGAGATCAAGGCCACTTTTGACTCTAAGCAGAAACAAGTTTTTATCTGTGCAGGGTTTGAAGTGGTTAAGACTGATGACATGAACTCTGGTTCATTTGCAACTCATCTCAACAACAAGAAAAGGACTGATCTGTTATGTGTTACTACTACACAACCTGGACCATCCAACTCCAAGAACAATTCTCAACCTAAAAGAATTGTCTCAGCTCTTGCAAAGGTGAAGGTAGAGAAGGGATGTGACCAAAGTCAATCCTCTTCTATGAAGATGACTCTTGGAAAGAAGAAACTGAAGTGTGTCATGTGTGAGAGTACTTCTCATTTGGCCAAGGATTGTCCATATAATTCTAAAGGTACTCTTCACATGATAAACAAAGAGACTTCCAAGAATTCCAAGAAGAACTTAGCTTTAGAAGGAAAATTTGTTTCCTTCGAAAGTTCCAAAATGAAGAAGAAGGCAAGTGGAAAACTGCCTCCAGAAGAAAATTTGGTCTCGAAAGAAAGGAATGCTTCCGAAGTACTGAAGCTTGCTGCAGTAAAGGCAAGTTCTTCCAAAGGACCAGTCATCAAAACTTCCAAAGTCTCAAAAGCTCCGAAGTATTGTAGGTCAAGTCCAAACTTCCAAAGGCGATGTGGAAGTCAAAGAAAGGCTAAATGACTGAAGGATCTTCATCAACAACAGCACAAGATCCTCAAAGCACAACCATAGGATCTATTACTGTTGCATTGTCTTCAACTGTTTTAAATGAGCCCAAGACCAATGAGGCTTGGGTTTCCAAATGTAACTAGCTATCTCTTTATGCTGGAACAGCTACAGACAAACAAAAATGTGTGGATCATTGACAGTGGTTGTTCCAGGCACTTGACAGGCAATAGGTCACTACTCCAAAAGTTTGAAAGAATTGATGGAGGACCAGTTGATTTTGGAGGAGATGCAGGTGGTTACATTACTGGAAGGGGCAAGGTCATAAATGGTAAGCTCAGCATTGACAAGGTAAACTTTGTCAAGGAGCTTGGATACAATCTTTTGAGTATATCTCAATTTTGTGATCAGAGTCATAACATGCTGTTTACTGAGCATGACTGCATTGTTCTCAAGCCCGGGGTGGTCATTCCTCTTGCCCGGGGTGGTCATTCCTCATGAGCACATCCTACTCAAAGCCCCCAGGAAAGGGAACATGTACAAGATGGATTTGCAAGAAACATCTCCCTCAGGAGAAGTTTCATGCTTTCTATCTAAAGCAAATAGTGATGAGTCTTTCCTTTAACATAAAAGAATGTGCCATGTAAACTTTAATAACATGAATAAATTAATTAAGAATGACTTGGTAACTGGAATACCAAAAAGAGAGTTTACAAGTGATGATCATTGTGTTGCATGCCTGAAAGGGAAGCAACACAAGGCATCTCACAATCCTAAGGAAAGAAATTCCATCACTACACCCCTACACTTGTTACATATGGATCTCTTTGGCCCCACCAGTGTAATGAGTTTAGGAAGGACCTCTTACTGTTTGGTGATCACAGATGACTTTACAATATTCATATGGGTCTTCTTCCTTAGAACTAAGGATGAGACCCCTGAGACTCATGAAGAATTTCATCTTAAAGATTAAGAATCAATGTGATCACAAGGTCAAAACCATAAGATGTGGTCAAGGAACTGAGTTCAAGAATCAAATACTTGATACATTTTGTGATGAAAAAGATATTACAAGACAATATAGTGCTCCCAGGACTCGTCAGCAAAATGGAGTTGCTGAGAGGAGAAACAGGACATTAATTGAAGCTGTAAGAACTATGTTGTCTGACTCTAAACTGCCCATCACCTTCTGGGCAGAGGCAGTCAACGCTGCATGCTATGTGCAAAACAGAGTTTTTGTAGTTAAGACACATGGTAAGACTCCTTATGAACTTTGTCATAAAGGAAACCTTTTATTGGTTTTCTCAGGTCATTTGGATGTCCTTGCACCATCTTGAATACCAATGATTATATTGCCAAGTTTGCTGAGAAATCAGATGATGGACACTTCATTGGATACTCTTCTCAAGCTAAAGCTTATAGAGTATACAATCTCAGAACTAGAGTAGTTGAGGAGTCAGCCAATGTGACTTTCAATGAACACACTCCCGGTGTGAAATGTTCTGGTCCGGATTGGCTGTTTGATCTTGATTTAGTTACCAACTGTTTTAACAAATTTTGTGACTTTCAATGTGACTTTCAATGAACACACTCCCGGTGTGAAATGTTCTGGTCCGGATTGGCTGTTTGATCTTGATTTAGTTACCAACTGTTCTGAGCATGTTTCAGGATCCATAGATATATTGCCTACAGGTGATCCTGATCCAAGATTTGAGCTGAGAAGATCTTCAAGCAACATATCTTCAGTTCCAGTAGTAACTAATCCTGCAAATAAAGCTTCTACCAGCACATCAATGACAAATCCTGCTGACACATTAGAGTTGCCCTCATTTTCCAGTTTTGAGGCACAAAACTCAAATGTAGGAACTTCAAATGTTGGAGAACATGGTAGTGGTGACAGTGATCAAGAATTTCTTGATGCTGAAAACCATCCCATTGAAGAAAATCTCAATGATGTCACACACTCATTGGATCAAGTTAATCTTGATAAGTGTGCTACTGTGGATGGTGAATCCTCCTTGCCAGATCAGAATTTCTCCAATTTAGATCTGTCTAAACAACTTGTTGTGATCCCTCAACTAAGGATCCATAAGTCTCACCCCTCTAAAAACATCATTGGAGATGTTGGTACTGGTGTAAGAACAAGAGGACAGTCTCATAATGTCAATATCTGTCTTCACTCTTGTTTCTTATCCCAAATAGAGCCAAAGAAGATTGATAAAGCTCTAAAGGATGGAAGTTGGGTTGAAGCTATACAAGAGGAGTTGCTTCAATTCAAGAGACAAAAGGTTTGGAATCTATGTCCTCTTCCTCATGGGAAGACTACCATAGGTACAAAATGTGTAACACACCACCTTGTTACCATAATTTATAAACATGTTTGAGGTGTAAAAGATTTTTAATTTAGGTCCCAGTTAAAATCTCTACTTTTAAAACTCTATTACACATAACCCTGATTACGTCAACACACTATTAACGTTTACACACCTTAAATTACATTTATGTAATTTACATAACGTTAAGTTTGTTTAAAAGAAACTAATTAACAACCCATTGTTCGATCCACAAGCATCTTCATCGATCACCTTTGCCATCTTGGAAAATTCCTACAAAACAACCACTTTTATCACATTAGTCCATTGGAACTAAATAAGAACTCTTATACTCACTTTATAGGTTATTAGGAGGTGATTTGGGGGCTTAAAATACCAATCGAAAGCGTAAATGGCAAGTTAAAAAGTTAACCCCGCCAGTCACCACCGTAGCCTACGGCCACTGGCCGTAGGTTACGGCTCAGCTGCTGCTGTTGTTATTTTGTTTTTCTCAAAGTTTTGACCCGTTTCGTTTGTTTCGACTTTTCAATGATCCCGGGTCCATTTCAACATCTCTATTTGCTCAATTTAGAAGCTTTAACTCTCTTAGCTTCAACTCTTTGCATCTATCACATTATCACCCATTCTATAATCACACTTTCACATTTAAATAGAAATGGGTCATAATTCTACTTTTAAGCTAGTCATTCACTAACTTGAACTAGCATATTAGATTTGGATCACACACCTATACACTTCGCTATACATCTTTATGTTTGACATACACACAGTCGCCAAACCACAAGTTTATCACCCACTGGTGAATTAGGCTTACACACAGTAGCCAAAATATAGTTTATCACTCACTAGTGATTTAAATGTTACCACCGTAACTGAATATAATTATAACCCCTCCAGGTTTGATTCACACACCTGTGAACTATACCGGTATATTTATTTCATGCACACGCGCATGTAGCTTCAACCCAATTCATGCACTCGAGCATGTATACTTACTATTACTAAACCATTACTTATGGTCATTATTCACAACTCACATTTACTCAAGAGTAAACATAATAAAATCATAAAGATAAGACTATATATGGTTATAAGGCTAATGTTCTTACCTTAAACAAGCTTCAACTCAACCTTTGTCTTTGCTCACCGCTTTGCTAATACTCCCTTCACCTAAACATACGTTTAGGATTAATTTAGCACATACATACATATGGTATAAAACCAATCCATATGACCCATTTATGACTAGTTTAAGCATAATTAACTCTATATTGACCCACCGGTCATTTTATTCCCACTTTGCCCTTCCTTTCATATTTTGAACTTCTTGGAGGCATTTCATCAAACACCTTATGGGCATGATTTATAACTCAACATATTTCATATAACTAATTTGCTATAAACCATCAAGTTTCAAAATTGGCATACATGATACATAGAACATCTAATACATACTATTCTAAGTTCAAAACATATTAATTTGATCATAGATGAATTTCTCCTCAACACCCCAATCATGAACTAAACTACTTAGCAAGAAAACATCCAATTAAGACTCACCTTATGAGTTAGATGCAGAAACTAGGTGATTTATAACTCAATTCCACAATTAGAAACTTGAATTCAACACAAACGCGACTCAATTTGACTAGGGTTCTTGATTCCTTCCTCCTGCTCGCTTCCCTCCTTTCGTGCGTGTGTATGAGTGTGTCCAGGAGGTTCTACACCTCCTTACTAACATATAAATTTGATTTTCTCAATTGGCAAAAGTAGTCCCTCTAGTTACTTTTATTCATTTACACTAACAATACTAACTTAACTCAGTTAGTTCTAATTTACCACTCATTTTATTTAAAAACACAAATTATAAAATTACCTAAAATGGGACGTTACAAGTTCTCCCCCACTTGGGAAGTTTCGTCCCCGAAACTTATTGACACATCAAATAAGTAAGGGTAGCATTCTTTCATCTCGTCTTCTAGCTCCCAAGTGACATCCGACCCTTTTCGGTTCTTCCACTGTATCAGCACTTGCTTTATCTCTTTGTTTCTCAGCTTTTTGATTTTTCTGTCAAGTATTACCACAGGTTCTTCCACATAATTCAGCTTATTATCAATCACTAAGTCCTTATACGGGATATACGCTGATTCATCTGCTAGACATTTTCTCAAATGAGAGACATGAAAGGTATTATGGACCCCACTTAGTTCTTCTGGTAGCTCAAGACGATAAGCAACCTCGCCCACCCGAGCTATAATTTTAAATGGTCCAATGAATCGCGGTCCTAACTTTCCTCGCTTTCGGAATCGAATTATACCTTTCCATGGAGAAACCTTTAATAACACATAATCTCCTACTTGGAATTCAATCGTTTTTCTTCTTCTATCCGCATACGACTTTTGGCGATCTTGAGCCGCCTTTAGATGAGCTCGTACTTGATCAATGTGTTCATTAGTTTTTCTCACCACTTCGGTACTAGCTAGCTCTCGTGGACCAATTTCTCCCTAACATACGGGAGTTCTACATTTTCTCCCATATAACATTTCATATGGCGCCATTTTCATACCCGAATGATAGCTGTTATTATAAGAAAATTCTACCAAGGGTAGATATGTATCCCAACTACCTCCGAAATCAATAATGCACGCGCGCAACATATCTTCTAGGATTTGGATAATCCTCTCACTTTGACCATCTGTTTGTGGGTGATATGCGGTGCTAATCAACAGTTTGGTACCCATTTCTTCATGAAATTTTCTCCAGAACCTCGAAGTAAATCGAACATCTCGATCTGATATTATGGATATAGGTATGCCATGCTTAGACACAATTTCCTTGATATATATTTCTGACATTGTTTCCGATGAGTAAGTCTCCCGAATTGGAATGAAATGAGCACTCTTTGTCAATCTATCCACTACTACCCAGATGGTATCATAGCCTTTTCGGGTTTTTGGAAGCTTTGTTATTAAATCCATGGCTATACGATCCCACTTCCAAACTGGAATTTCTAAAGGTTGTAATTCACCATGTGGTTTTTGATGTTCTGCTTTTACTTGTAAACATGTTAAACACTTTTCCACATATTTAATGATATCACGTTTCATTCCTGGCCACCAATAATTCACTTTTAAATCACAATACATCTTAGTAGCTCCTGGGTGAATCGAATACTTAGATTTATGTGCTTCATCCAGTATCAATTCTTTTACTGAACAAACTGGAGGAATCCACACTCGTCCCCTCATTGTTTTTAATCCATAATTGTCTTCCTTAAGGATTTGCACTTGACCCTGAATACGGTTTCGTTTCCAATTCTCTTCTTTGAGTGCCTCCGTTTGCGCTTCTTTAATCCGCTCGATTATGCTTGAATTAATCGTTATTCTCATCGCCTTTACTCTAATAGGCTCATACTCATCTTTTCTACATAATGCATCCGCTACCACGTTAGCCTTCCCAGGATGATATAGGATTTCACAGTCATAATCCTTTAATAATTCCAACCAACGCCTCTGTCTCATATTAAGTTCTTTCTGAGTGAAGAAATATTTTAAACTTTTATGATCGGTAAAAATAGTGCATTTCACACCATAAAGATAATGCCTCCAAATTTTCAAGGCAAATACCACTGCGGCCAGCTCTAAATCATGTGTTGGGTAGTTCATCTCATGTGTTTTCAGTTGTCTTGAGGCATAAGCTATCACTCTACCCCTTTGCATCAGAACACACCCCAACCCAAAATAGGACGCATCAGAATACACAACAAAATCCTCATTCCCCTCGGGTAATGCTAGTATTGGTGCCTGCGTCAATCTTAATTTCAACTCTTGAAACGCTTTTTCTTGTTCGACATCCCATTTAAAAATAATCCCTTTTCTAGTAAGTTTAGTCAACGGAGAAGCTATTTTGGCAAAGTCTTGAATAAACCTCCGGTAATACCCTACTAGGCCCAAGAAATTCTAATCTCAGTTGGAGTTTTTGGAGGATTCCATTTCATTACTGCTTGAATCTTTGAGGAGTCTACTTGAATTCCATTTGCATTTACAACATGTCCCAAGAATTGCACTTCTCGTAACCAAAAATCACATTTTGAAAATTTAGCATATAATTTTTCTTGTTGAAGGGTTTCCAAAACCTCTCGTAAATGGCGCGCATGCTCTTCTTCACTTTTAGAATACACTAATATATCATCAATGAAAACAATAACCGAACGGTCTAACATAGGTCGACATACCCGATTCATTAAATCCATAAACGCCGTCGGTGCATTTGTTAACCCAAAAGACATCACAAGAAACTCATAGTGACCGTAACGAGTACGAAACGCTGTCTTAGGCACATCGTCCTCCTTTATCCTTAGTTGATGATACGCTGACCTTAAATCAATCTTTGAAAACCAAGACGCGCCTTGTAGTTGGTCAAATAAATCATCAATCCTAGGTAAAGGATATCGGTTCTTGATAGTCACCTTATTTAATTCTCGATAATCAATACACATTCTAAAACTTCCATCTTTCTTTTTAACAAAAAGAACTGGTGCACCCCACGGGGAGATGCTTGGGCAAATGAACCCTTTATCAAGGAGTTCTTGTAATTGTTTCATCAACTCTTGTAATTCAGATGATGCTAACCGATATGGGGCTTTAGCAATAGGTTTAGCTTCTGGTACTAAATCAATTCGAAACTCCACATCTCTTACAGGTGGAAGGCCTGGTAAGTCATCTGGAAATACCTCAGGAAATTCTCTAACCACTGGAACATCTTCTAATTTCGGTACACTCTGGTTAGTATCAATTACATATGCCAGGAAACATTGCCCTTCACGCCTCATATGCTTTAGGGTCTTAATTAATGAACACAACACTACTCCTTTACACTTTTCTCCATGAATAACTACCTTATGGCCCCTCGGAGATTTTAACTTTATCTTTTTATGATAACATACAATATCAGCTTGGTATGTAGAAAGCCAATCCATTCCCACAACCACATCAAACTCACCTAAGGTCATAGGTATTAGATCAATAGGATACTCTTCCTTCTTAATAGTTAACCTACACCCTCGGTAAACTTCAAACACTAAAAATGTTTTAGAATTAGCCACTTCGACCTCTACTGGTGCAGGCAATGTACTTATTTCAAACAAAGGATGAGACACAAATTTAATCGACACAAACGATCTATTAGCACCGGAATCAAATAACACATACGCAGGTAAAGAATTTAACAGGAAAGTACCCGACACCACATCGGCGGTCTTTTTAGCTTCTTCAGCTGTAATTTGAAAAGCCCTTCCCCTTGCTTTCGGTATTTCAGGTTTCTTTACACTGCTCTGAGCGCTCGAACTTCCACCAGTTTTCAAATCTGGACATTCACTCCTCTTGTGCCCAGGTTTATAACAATTGAAACACAGCTCCAACTGACTGGTGCATTGGGTAGACAAGTGTCCGGACCTCCCACATCTAAAACATGTTCTTGGAGGTAAACGGCATTCCCCCGGATGCCTCTTGCCACAGTTAACACACAGTTTAATTTCTTTAACCTGACTCGGCTTCTTAAATTGGGTAGAAAATTTAGGCTTCTTGGAAGGTCCTTCATCTTTATGTACGGGCCTTTTTTTCACCACGCTCCATCTGTCGTTTCAACTCAGCTTCTCTCTCCCGAGCACAATCTATAAGTTCCACTAGGGTCTCACATCGAGAAGGTGTAAGAAACTCCCGGTATTTAGCATTTAACATCCCATAGTACTGATTAATCCACATCCTTTCTGTTCTTAAAAAGTCGCGACAAAACTTAGCCTTCTCATAGAAAATCGCCGTGATGGTATCTATGTCCTCGTCCTTCTGTCGCAGTTGTAAGAATTCTTCATAAATTCGGTTGATCGCCGCTTGCGAGCTAAACCGCTTTAAAAATCTCTCTTTAAACTCCTCCCAAGTCATCACTCGTATACCTTCCAAACCAATTTCTTCTCGCACTAAATCCCACCAGTCTTTACCTCGCTGTTTTAACTGGCCACCCGCAAATATCACCCTATCATTAGGATCACAATGTGAAGTTTCAAACGTCCCCTCTATATCCGAGATCCACCGAATTGCTAGTAATGGGTCCACCTCACCATTAAACTCAGCTGGTTTACATGCTACAAAATCTTTATACGTTACCCGTTTAGGTGCTTTCTCAGTTTTCTCTCCAACCTGCAACACTGTAAGTTCATGTTGTATAAACTCTTGTAGCGTTCTTTGCATATCTTCCATGTACATTGGTAAATTGGCCCCTATGGCTTTAGCCACTTCTTCATTAATAATTTTTCTCATCTCTGAATTACTTGATTCACCTTCCTCGCGAATATGTTCCTCAGCCATTCTTGATGACTGAAATATAACTCAGGTTCAATTTTATATTTACTGCATCACTATGCTTATAATCATGTAAATCACATATTTACATTTATAAAAACTTTCACACATATCGCATATTAACACAGGTACACTAACCTTGATTGATGGCTCAGTGATCGAATCTTGGAATCGAATAGGTTCTCTTCTATTATCACGAGCACAAGATTTGAGTTCAAGCTTTCTCTACTCACTTGAATCCCTCAAACCACGGCTCTGATACCAACTTGTAACACACCACCTTGTTACCATAATTTATAAAACATGTTTGAGGTGTAAAAGATTTTTAATTTAGGTCCCAGTTAAAATCTCTACTTTTAAAACTCTATTACACATAACCCTGATTACGTCAACACACTATTAGCATTTACACACCTCAAATTACATTTATGTAATTTACATAACGTTAAGTTTGTTTAAAAGAAACTAATTAACAACCCATTGTTCGATCCACAAGCATCTTCATCGATCACCTTTGCCATCTTGGAAAATTCCTACAAAACAACCACTTTTATCACATTAGTCCATTGGAACTAAATAAGAACTCTTATACTCACTTTATAGGTTATTAGGAGGTGATTTGGGGGCTTAAAATACCAATCGAAAGCGTAAATGGCAAGTTAAAAAGTTAACCCCGCCAGTCACCACCGTAGCCTACGGCCACTGGCCGTAGGTTACGGCTCAGCTGCTGCTGTTGTTATTTTGTTTTTCTCAAAGTTTTGACCCGTTTCGTTTGTTTCGACTTTTCAATGATCCCGGGTCCATTTCAACATCTCTATTTGCTCAATTTAGAAGCTTTAACTCTCTTAGCTTCGACTCTTTGCATCTATCACATTATCACCCATTCTATAATCACACTTTCACATTTAAATAGAAATGGGTCATAATTCTACTTTTAAGCTAGTCATTCACTAACTTGAACTAGCATATTAGATTTGGATCACACACCTATACACTTCGCTATACATCTTTATGTTTGACATACACACAGTCGCCAAACCACAAGTTTATCACCCACTGGTGAATTAGGCTTACACACAGTAGCCAAAATATAGTTTATAACTCACTAGTGATTTAAATGTTACCACCATAACTGAATATAATTATAACCCTCCAGGTTTGATTCACACACCTGTGAACTATACCGGTATATTTATTTCATGCACACGCGCATGTAGCTTCAACCCAATTCATGCACTCGAGCATGTATACTTACTATTACTATAACCATTACTTATGGTCATTATTCACAACTCACATTTACTCAAGAGTAAACATAATAAAATCATAAAGATAAGACTATATATGGTTATAAGGCTAATGTTCTTACCTTAAACAAGCTTCAACTCAACCTTTGTCTTTGCTCACCACTTTGCTAATACTCCCTTCACCTAAACATACGTTTAGGATTAATTTAGCACATACATACATATGGTATAAAACCAATCCATATGACCCATTTATGACTAGTTTAAGCATAATTAACTCTATATTGACCCACCGGTCATTTTATTCCCACTTTGCCCTTCCTTTCATATTTTGAACTTCTTGGAGGCATTTCATCAAACACCTTATGGGCATGATTTATAACTCAACATATTTCATATAACTAATTTGCTATAAACCATCAAGTTTCAAAATTGGCATACATGATACATAGAACATCTAATACATACTATTCTAAGTTCAAAACATATTAATTTGATCATAGATGAATTTCTCCTCAACACCCCAATCATGAACTAAACTACTTAGCAAGAAAACATCCAATTAAGACTCACCTTATGAGTTAGATGCAGAAACTAGGTGATTTATAACTCAATTCCACAATTAGAAACTTGAATTCAACACAAACGTGACTCAATTTGACTAGGGTTCTTGATTCCTTCCTCCTGCTCGCTTCCCTTCTTTCGTGCGTGTGTATGAGTGTGTCCAGGAGGTTCTACACCTCCTTACTAACATATAAATTTGATTTTCTCAATTGGAAAAAGTAGTCCCTCTAGTTACTTTTATTCATTTACACTAACAATACTAACTTAACTCAGTTAGTTCTAATTTACCACTCATTTTATTTAAAAACACAAATTATAAAATTACCTAAAATGGGACGTTACAAAATGGGTTTTCAGGAATAAGAAGGATGATAGAGGACTTGTCATCAAGAACAAGGCTAGACTAGTTGTTCAAGGGTATACTCAAGAAGAAGGGATTGACTACATTGATATCTTTGCTCCTGTAGCAAGACTTGAAGCTGTTAGGATATTCCTAGCTTTTACTGCATCCAAGAACTTCAAGATCTATCAACTTGATGTCAAGTGTGCTTTTCTTTATGGAGTGATTGATGAAGAGGTGTATGGTTTTGCAGACCATGATCATCCTGATTATGTCTGCAAGCTTGACAAAGCTCTCTATGCGCTACATCAGGCACCAAGAAAGTAGTATGAGACTCTATCTCAGTATCTCTGTCAACATGGATTCAAAAGGGGTACCATTGATGGAACTCTCTTTATCAAAGGAACAAGAAATGACATAATGCTAGTTCAAGTATATGTAGATGATATCATCTTTGGGTCAACTAATCCAAAGCTCTTCAAAGACTTTGAGAAGCTGATGAAGGATAGATTTGAAATGAGTGCCATGGGGGAACTCAATTTCTTTCTAGGGATTCAAATGAAGCAAGTTGACACTGGTATCTTTATAAATCAGTCAAGGTATATGCAAGACATACTCAAAAGGTTCAACATGACTGAATGTAAGGTTGCTAAGACACCCATAGCTAGAAACCACTCCCTTGGACCTGATCTTGAGGGGGAGTGTGTTAATGAACATCTCTACAGGGCTAGGATTGGGTCTCTTATGTATCTTACAGCTAGTAGGCCAGATATTATGTTTGCGCTTACATCTGTGCAAGATATCAGGCCAACCCCAAGATGTCACACCTAATCACAGTCAAAAGAATTTCAAGATACCTTAAGGGAGCTCCATCTTTTGGCCTTTGGTATCCTAAAAACTCTGACTTCAATCTGTATGCATATACAGATAGTTATTATGGTGGATGCAATATGACTATAAAATCTACATAAGGGGGATGTCAATTTCTTGGTGGAAGGATAGTCTCTTGGCAATGCAAGAAACAATCCTGTGTATCTGCATCAACTGTTGAGGCTGAATACATTGCTGCTGCAAGCTGCTATGCTCAAGTGCTTTGGATTCAAAATCAGATACTAGACTATGGATTCAACTTCAAAGAGACTCCCATTCACATAGACAACAACAGTGCTATCTCAATCACATAGAATCTGGTGCAGCACTCAAGAACTAAGCACATCAACATCAGGTATCATCTGATTAGAGATAATTTTGAAAAATGATTAATCAAACTAATCAAAGTTCACACAGATGAATAATATGCTGATCTGTTCACAAAAGCTTTTGATGAACAAAGATTTAAATATCTTATATCAGCTATTGGGATGATTAACTTTGATTAGCTTTTCTTAAAAACTTAATCATATTATTTCTAAAACTATGTGTGTTCTATGTTGTCAATTCTATCACTTTAATAAGCCCCAGTTTCTCTTTGGAAGAAAAAATCTTTTAAGATATTCCTTAGATTTTTTAGAATTTTACTCTTTTTTATCCTTCGGAAGATTTTTTTATCCTTCGGATGATTTAAAGTTTCCTTCGGAAGCTTTTATTCATCTCAGAATGAAATTGGTATAAATTGCTTCCAAAGCAAAATTCTTCAAAATCTTTGAAATATTTTTGGGGGCAAAATTTGCCTTCGAAAGCTTTTTAGTTAAAACTTCCGAAGTAAAATAACTTTCGGAAGCTTTTCGGTCAAAACTTCCGAAGCTAAATAACCTTCGGAAGATTTTTGAATTCCAAGAAAACTACCTTTTGGGCAAAAGAAAACTACTTTTCAGAGATGGGACCGACACATAGATTTCAAAGTTTATCCTTTTTCATTAACTTTGTCTCAAATCCAAATTCATACAAATACCCAACGGTTACACCTCTTTCCTCTACCTGCTCCAAAATTCGCCCATACCTCAAACCTAATCTCTCTGAAACCGCCTTTGTTCTTCACCTTTCTTCATCCTTAAGCTTTTTGAAATAGCCAACATTCCCAACAGAGACAACCCTGATTTCTCCATGCAACTCCATAGGCAACACAATTAGGTCGCCTTGTTGCACTCTAAGAAAGATGATAGTTTCTCAGAGGTTTGCCGTTTTCTTGCTCTATCCAACTACTACACCTCCCTCACCATTGATCCTACTCTTTATGAGGATCACCTACTTGACTTTTGGACGACATGTCAAGAGGTTATCATGGATGGGGAGAAGGCACTGTCTGCCACAGTGCAGGGGAAGACAGTCTTTATCACTCCAGCCATCATCAACACCCATCTTCAGCTGGATGATGAAGAAGGTGAACGGTCTTTCCCAAAGGAAGCTGTTAACTATTCCTTTGAGCAGATGGGCAATGAAGGAGATTTTCAAGTAAAGACCTTCAGAAAAGGGAAGGTCTCATCCCAATGGAAATACCTACTCCATGTAGTTATTCACAGCTTGTCAAACAAGCATGGTGGGTGGGACCAGATTCCTGAGGATCTCTCCTTTAGAGTTCATGGAATGGTACAAGGGGTCAAGTTCAGGTACTCACAATTTGTTTACATAAACTTGCTTGCTAACTTGGACTCCTTAGAATACTATATGTTTCCTAGCTATGTTCAACACATTATCAACTGTAAACTTGGGTCACAGTTGAGGGAAACAAATAATATTCTTAAATTGGGACAGATGAAGCCAGACATCTTTAAAATCATGAAGAAGCCAACTGTAAGCTTCTCAGGGGTAGAAACAGCCCTAGTCCCCAAAATGTTAGAGCTCATTGCTCAAGGTAACAACCTACCAACACAAGCTAGTGTTGAACCCACACCTTCTACATCTCAACCACCAAAACAGCCTCAAATCACCCTCACCTACAGGAAGAAGTGGATACTAGAGCTCCCACTTCTCCTAAGGAGCAAACCACTCCCATCTCTTCAAGAATCAGTGCTGATGTTCCTCATGATCTTCCTGATGAGCTCATAAGCCTAACTGCCTTAAGCCTTCACTCTGAGTCTCAACACTCAAGTGAACACCATTCAGCGGACAGTTACCATCCCCAGCCTTTGGACTTAAACAACCAAATTCCTAACCTTGAATTCTACATTGATGAGGACTTAGGCTTCAGTGAGCACCATGAATCTCTCTACTCCTCACCTACTCAAAGAGAGAGGAGTGCCTCTAAATTCCCTATGTCTAACCCACATCAGTCACCCATTGCTGAGGTGGGTCCTTCTGAACCTGTTCAAGGGATCCATATGGAAGAGGCTCTCACTTCTACAAGTGATTACATCATTAAGACCTCAACCATGGCAACTCAGCCCATTGACACTTCAGCTGAGGCTGTCAATGAGCAGAGGAAATCCAGCAGCCCAGAATACCAAGCTGGTGATGAGAGTGAGGACTTAGGTCCAATTCTCTCATCCCCCCATGATTCTTCTGATGAAGATGAGGGGAATCTGAGACTAAAGGTACAACAACTGTCAAAAACATGCACTTACTTAGTCTCAAAGGTTAGTCATCTTAATTTTCAAGTGACTACCTTAAACAATAGGGTCAATGATCAGCAACTTGAGATATCTTATCTTAAGTAAAAACTAGCTGGGAGACCTTTAAGAAGATCCCAACCAGGAACACAAGAACCTGTGGATGTGGTTGACCTAACTCCTAGCTCACCTATACAAGAGGGTGATGTTACCAAAAAGGGGGAGAAAGTACAATCACAGAACCTATGAGTTCTTCAAGGAGTATGGACATTGAGGACTCACCATCCTCTCTTGTAATTGTACCTACTCAGCAACCTCCTCAAGTTCACATTGATGTGAACATCCTAGACTACTTGTTTCAGAGTCTCTTTGGGGAGGGTGTATCAAGGCAAGAAGCTGAAGAAGATAGACCAAGGCAATCAGGTAATGTCATTGGTCAACTAGATATTGAGGCAGACCCTGAGATTAGCTTCAAAGGGAAAACCTTGACTGAAGGCCCAGTGATAGAGCCTGAAAGCCCTGTCTTACAATCAACTGATGAAGTGACAGAGATTGAAACACCTGTCACAACAACAACTACTTCAGCAACTCAACCCCTCAGTGAAATACCTACTGGTGAAGGTGTATCACAGTCTCTCTCTGGCCAGAGCTTGGATGCTACACCAAGCAATGAAGGCCAAAGCTCTCTCCACCCTGTGTCACAAAGGTCTATGGGTGACAAAGGGAAAAGGGTTCTAACCCTTGAGGAGATTGAGGAGGAGGAAAGAGAGAGAAAGAGAAAGCTAAGGGGAGTAAGTTCCAATGGGTCTTCAAGCTTCATGCAAGCTGCAATCAGGGCTGCCCACAGACCAAACACTCAAGATAATGAGTTGAGGACAGTCAGGATTAATTACTTACAGACCAGGAACTATGACATAGATGAAATTATATCTCTCCCCTTAGAGGAATTAAATGATCCGGCTGACATGGAAATGTCAAGAGAGAGGAAGAAAGCTGAGGATGCAAGAATTCTTCTTGAGATCAAAGAGAAGAAAAGACAACAAAGGCTATACAAGCATGTTCCTACTCTCTCGCCAGTTCAAGAAAGTCCTGTGCAAGAGGCTGTGCCTGCTACACAAGAACCTCAGGTAGATAAAGAATAGATAGATAAAGAATGATAGACTACCTGAGTGCCACAGGCTTCTACCAGGCAGAAGCACTTCTTCCCTTGCCCTTTGAGTACATTGAGTTTGAGTATCTCAAACAACTTGAACTTCAAGTACTCAAAGAGCAGAAGTCAACAAAGAAGAAAATAAGGGAAGAAGCTGCTAAGTCAAGAGCTCTCATTCATAAGAGCTTGAAAAAGTCTGCTGATAGACAAAGAATGATGAGCTTCTTGAAGTTGTATGGATTCTACAGAAGGAGACTTGTCCCTATGTCTCTATCCACTATGGATGAGCATATCAGGGTAATCAGGCAGAAGATCAAGAGTGGAGAGCTTGCTGACTTGCATACTCCTCCAAGTCAAGCTCCACCTGAAGTAGAGGTTAAGTTTGAACAACAAGAGACAACACAAACTGAACCTCCAGCTTCATCTTCTGATCCACAGTAGGGTCAAAGGCCAGCCTCTTCAACTATTGACCAACAGCAAGGTCAAAGGCTAGCCTCATCATCTGACCCACAACAGGGTTAAACTCCTTCCCCTTCTGAACCTGTGAGGGAGGGACACCCAACTGAGGAAGACACAACTGATCAATAAGGTACTGCAGGCCAGTCTTCTCAGTTAAAGATTACACAGAGGAAGAAGAGGATGGCTTCTAAACCATCTTCAAAGAAGAAGAAGAAGTCAAAATCAACCTCCTCTGATCCTCAGGGTGAATCAGAACACCCTAAGGAAGTGCAAGAAGAGGAAGCCCAATCACCTTCAATTCAAATGGCTCCTCTTGCATCAGGAAGACCCATCTTATCCTGGACTGACTCAACTAATCCTGAGAGATGGCATGTAGTCAGAGATCAAGGTGAAGAGAATGTCTACTCTTGGAAATACCTCTTCAATTTACCTCCGCAAGATCTTTTTGACATGAGAAGATACTTCACAAGTCTGAGTGATCCTGAACCTTTAATGAAGAAAGGAATGGTCATGATCATGTTGAGAACTGTGAATAGCTGAACATCTTCAAGTGTTTTGGTAGCATCAGTCTAGGGGAGTTTGTAAGGAATCCTAAAAGTCTGATGCAGCCAAAACACTCTAAGTCTTCTTGCATGCTGCACAGAACATAAAGTAGAAATGCTTCATAAGTTTTACACTTCAGAAATATTCTAAGTGTAAAATCTTCCGAAGCCAAGACCAATATCTTCTGAAGCCAGAAATGAAGTCTTCCGAAGCATCAAAGACAAAGTCTTCCAAAGACAAGGAACCAAGACAGATTCTTCCAAATACTTTTATCATACATGCTTTTATTTGATGTAATTTTTCTGTAAAGTTGAACCACTTTCCCGCTGCCCATTCTGGTTGGTCACCAACTTGCATGAGTTGATGAAAAGGTCCATGCTTTAGGAAAACTGTACATTGAGGTCTTGGGTCCAACCTTTCTACTTTATGTACTTTTATCCTTTTTATAATATATTAGGATGTGAGCTATGGCATGTCATAGTCACTAGCCAAAAGGAATTCTGTCTTTTGACTCCACATGAATTTTGTTGTCTAGTTCATGTATCTAGCTGGCCTTCAAAGTATGGTCGTCTGTAGGTTGTAGTATATAGTGTCTCAAGCCTTGTAACTGATGTATGTATGCTGAATACTTGTAACTTTGAACTTGAGAAGCAATATACAGCATCCTTGAAAACCAACCACTTGTATTGTTATCTTGTTCTGTTTTTTCTAAGTTTACTTGTGTTCTTTGCATCATCATAACCGGTTACCCATTTGATCTGTTAAGTGTTCTAATACACTCTCCTCATTGTGTTGTTGTCTTGTAAGTGCTAACCCTTCTACCGGTCCTGCAAATGTTAAATAAGATGGTTTTAATAATCAAACCTTGGATTGTAAGGAATCAAGTATGTCATTGTCCTTTCCTTTACATAACCAATCTATAATACTTCTACTTGAATCATTAATATTTTGAATTTCGTTTTAATTCACTTGAGGTTACACTCAGCTAACAAAACGAATATCAGTATCTTTTTTTAATCCATTCTTGATTTGCTCAAACAAGTACCTATATACATATAAACACTAAATTAATTAAATAATTATGTTTGAATAATAGTTAAGCAAATTAAAATTAAGCTCTTACATCATATGAGAAGTAATGACAACACCGGTCAGCTTTTCCACAACTCTTCCAATATAGAAACTGCTTCAAAATCATCCCAAGTTAAGTAAGTGTAACTCCCATACCTGAATAGATCATCCTCACACTACACTTTTATAGAATCCACCTTTGATACCTATCCATCAACCATCATTGCTGTCATTTTCAAAATAATTTTTTTTCAATTCTTATTCTTATCTTTCTTTATTCCTAGTCATCCTTCTTTGCATAGTCTCTTTTTTATTTGGATTTTCCTTTCTTGACTCCTTTTCTTTTCCTTTGTCTTTTATGTTTTCCATTCTCTTGTCTTCCTTGTTTGCATTCTCCTTTCTGTCATCTTTTTCATATTCTCTTGGCTATTTTATTTCTTTTCCACTCTCTTTTTTGTTTTCATCATCAAGTTCTCTTAGCCATTTCTTTTCATTCTTATTTTGTAATTCCTTTACAAGTTTTTCATCTTTTCTCATTAGATTCGCCGCCACTTTTCCTACAAAAATAGAAAATAATGTAATGTAAAATTTAATTTGTGAAAAATCAATACTAAACTCATATATTGTATTACCAAGTCAGAGCATCGAATAACTAGATGTCTCGGCCAATTTAGTATGCGCCCAATTGCATTTTGACCTTTATAGTGAACTCGTCTTCAAGTGGAATTGGTAGTAAAGCTTCTTCTTGTACATATATTTCCATATAACCTTAATGTCCTCACCTATTATATAAAGGTATAAAGGTAGTAAGATCTAAATTTAAAAAAAATATAAAAATATGAAAATTAAACAAAATACCCGAGACACTATACTTCATTATGGCTCCTTTGGCCATTATATTTGAGACAACGCCAACAGCAAGATAACACGAATTATCATAACACGAATTATCCTACAAATTAAATATAAGATGTTACTTGTAGCTAGTGAAGACTTGCAATAGATTCTTAGTTAAAGCAAACAATTGTATCCAAGACTTACAAGTGATTTTTCATGTGGTTCTTCTTCAAAATATTCTTCATTGCCCCCTATTTGACAGCTTGGCGGATTTGAAAATATTAATCATTCCTCATTTCAATTTCTCCAACTCATCTTAAAATTTTCTGAACCGTTCATCCATCTTCTTTTTCTCAACTTCCATGTAATGTTTAACAGTACTGGGTTTAAAAAAATATTGGTGTGGTGTTACAAATTTACCCATCCCACGTACATGCCCATGTTGGTTTTATTGTCGGACCTCTTTGTGATTTTATTTTTCCTCATCATGATTTGAAGGAGAGCTTTGTAATGTGGAGTCTTCATAATCATGATCTGAAACAGATAAAATAGAAGTAGTTACAATATGGAATGAAGCCAACAATTAAAATAATATATATATATATATGTATGTATGTATGTATGTATGTATGTATGTATGTATGTATGTATGTATGTATGTATGTATGTATGTATGTATGTATGTATGTATGTATGTATGTATGTATGTATGTATGTATGTATGTATGTATGTATGTATGTATGTATGTATGTATGTATGTATGTATGTATGTATGTATGTATGTATGTATGTATGTATGTATGTATGTATATATATATATGTATATACATATATATAGAAAACTGAAGTTTGTAATCGATATATAACTGAAATGAAAACATACAAAAAGCTATAACTTAAACTAATATGCCCTTGCCATCCGGGCGTGTACACAAAAAATCATCATGAAGGTCTACTAAAGTGCAGTCTTGTGTAACATCAACAGTAGCATCAAATTCCAATATCATCAGTTTCATCACTTGCTCTATACTTGTACATCTTATGTGGTGTGAAGCCAACAATCGACAAATTTTTATCTTGTTGATCGTGAACATAAAAAACTTATTTGGCTTGACTAGCTAATATAAAGCGTTCAGACTGGTGACCGAGCCTATCAAAGTTAACCACTGTGAATACAAAATAATCCTTTTTCACTCCACGACTATCAACCCAATCATACACGAAAACAGGAATGGTAAACACGATAATCAGATCCTATATCTCCTTTATACGGCCGAAGTAACTAACAAAACCATTCACAGGGTTTGAGTCTTTTGCACTGGCAGTCTGCATAGTATGTGCAACTAAAGATACTCCACTATATTGAGTTCTTCTAGTTCATCTTGAGATATTGTATGGAATTGATACTTATTTATGGCAAAACCACTATATTTATTAACAACAAAACTCGGCCCTCTAGCCAACCAACGAACACTAGCACAAATAACTTTCCCATTTGTCAAATGTTTTTATATCTCCGTCTTAAGCAAACTAATAAATTTCCGACTGTGTTGGCTTTACAACCATGTACTATTACAAGAGGCACGAGGGTTAAGATCCTTCATTTCCAACATATGTTGCCTAAATAACAGTAGTAGTTACTGAACGTTTTACGTAATAGATTTAGTACAAAGAAAAATATAGTATTATGTAATCCTAACTCTATATACGCTCCATAATAACAGTGTTTCATAATACATAAAGATGAGATTGATCAGGTAACTTAGCATCCACAACATCTCTTATTGCTCGCCATAAAGGCTTGCTGGTGCGGATTCTTTCATCAACGTGTTCAAAAGGATTGCCAATTGATTTCATGTTTTTTAAATAGTCAGAGCAAAATTCTAAGAATTCATCTACCACATAACATTCTACAATGCAACCCTCGAGGCCAAAATCAGGGTTGTCGCACATTGTGAAAGAGCTATTCGGACTTTAGAAGTCATACTTTGAGCACGTATTATTGACTTCAATGGAAGGTGGGATATTCATATGCTATTAGTAGAATTCTCATACAATAACAGCGACCATGCCAATATTGGTATGCCTACGTATAAGATGCTCTATAGTAGAAGATGTAAAACCCTAATATGTTGGAGCGAGATTAGACAGAAAGCACTGGGAAGCTTAGAAGTTATCAAGGCTACAAATAAAAATCTAGAAAGAACCATATCTTATATAAAAGCTACCACGGATAGACTGATGTCGTATGCAAATAAGGAATAAAGTAGTTCTATTTGTCAAAGTACAGTGGAAGTATTAAAAAGGCTCGAAGTCATTATAGGAGTATGACGCCAAGATTTTTATCCATAGTTTTTAATTGCATAGTAGGTTTCAATAACAAAACCTAAATAAGAGAATAGACTTGTAACGCCTCGAATTTTATTGAGAAGTTAGTTGTATTGACAGGGCTAAAGTTGTCGTAAAACAAAGTTAAACCTTGAACATCCCCTATTTAATGGAAAAAAACCACCTTCCCACTAATTCTTGCACATCAAGTTTGCCATGAAGGCAAACCTAGATAGAGAAAATGGGCTTAAGGGGGGGAGAGAGAGAGAGAGAGAGAGAGAGAGAGAGAGAGTTAAGAAATTATCTAAGGTATATGATTTCTTTCATCATTTGGCAGATCTAAGCTTTTGTATGCATCGATCCTAATATTAAAATTAAAATATTTGAATGTTATTATGTAGATATTTGTACTCTTCCCTTCTGGATTAGCTAGTTCTACGATTTCTACTAAGAGGTGATTTTTAAATCCCCCCCACGCACCGCGGTTATGTGTTTTAAATTAATTTTTAGGCCTAATATGCATACCGTGAAAGTATGATGATACTTTACATAGTTCTTAATGATAAAGTTTATATTTTATGGGTTTTAATCCATAAAATAGTTTTTGATCCTTAAAACCCTAATTAGTATGTTAAAGTATGCCATAGATAGTGGTACTTGATACTGCCTAATTCCCAGTCTCCCATAGATCACAACTAGTAGTATTGTACTTGATGATAGTTCTTGCATGTAAAATGGTCCTCGACCTTGTAGTATAGCACTTGGTTTTTATACAATACTCGGTGTACTTCACAGTATTCAACTTTAGTATATTACAGTGCTTGGTTATAGGTACTTAACCTTGCTAAAGTGTTCAGCTAATTATAGTAATGAAAGCTAAAGTATGTTAACGTACAAATGATCATAGTCATTTTAGTTAATGAAATAATATTAATTATAGTTAAAGAAGTTAAAGTACCTAAACAGAAAAGGTAATCACAGAAAATGTAGTTTAAGAGCAATTAAAAACCTACAAGTTATTACTAATAAAGAAAGCTAGAGTTCAAATATGGATGATGCTGGACCGGTTAAAGATGGCCAATACAATTAGTTTCATAATGAAAAGAGACTTTAAACACTTAACAGATTAAATAGGGAACTGGGTTTTAGTTGATGATATTATGAACACTAGTAAGTATGAAACAGAACAAAGAACAACAACAAGATAAGTTTGGTTTTTAAGAATGTTGTATATTGATCTAAAGTTCTTTTACAAGTGTTATAAAGCATAAACATAAATACAAGAACCTCAGATACTTTATACTACATCCTACAGCCGGCTATACTTTGTAAGCTAGCTGGAAACACTAATCTAGACAATAAGATCAATGTATAGTCGAAATGTATATTGTCTTTTGACTTGTGACTATAACATGCCATAGCTCACATCTTAATATATTACAAAAAGGATAAAAGGTACAAAAGTAAAAAGTTACAAACCAATGACCATAATCTACAGTTGATAAAAGCATGGACATTTTCACGAACTTATCTAAGTTGCTGAGTCTTTAGAGTGGCAGCGAAAAGTTATTCAGCTTTTTGTCAAAAGGTGATAAGACAAATCATGTCTTTTCTATCTTCAGAAGAAATCAGTCTTTGGCTTTGGAAGACTTTATCCCTGAAGATTTAAAAGACTTTATCTTTGGCTTCGGAAGATTTTTTTCATTTGGCTTCGGAAGATTTTTTCATTTGTCTTCGGAAGATCTTACACTTAGCTTATTTCCTTTGAGTTGTGTAAAACTTCCGAAGTAACTCTACTCTGTACTTAATGCATGCATGCTGAGAGCTTTTTGGTTGCTTTGGTTGCATCAGCATTTAAGTATAAACCATACAAACTCCCCTGGGCTGATGCTACCAACACAGAGGAGATTACTTAGATATGGTAGTACTCATCAGGATCAAGACCATTCCTTTCTTTATCATTTGGTCAGGATCCCTCACTCTCGTAGTATCTCCTCTTGTCATAGAGATCATGTAGAGGAAGATCAAGCACGTCTTATTAGAAGTAGACATCTTGACTTCCTTGATCGCCAAGACATATCATATGTTTATATTTGTAGCAAAAGTCATAGACAAGATCGGTCACCCAGCTGCAAGAGGTTGTATATGTGTTGGACTTAGTTGAGCAGCCTCTTCTTGAGTTATCTCAGGATGATCCAACTCATCCTCAGATGTAGTGGTGGATGCCTTGGACTTCTTCTTCTTTTGATTTTCCCTCTTCATGGCCATCCTTTTCTTCCTCTTTTTAGATTTCAACTGAGAAGACTGGCCTTCAGCACCAGGTTGTTCTTGTGTGACTTTCTCAGTTGGGTTCTTTTCCCTCACAGGTTCAGAAGAAGAGGGACCATCACCCTGCTATGGATCAGAAGATGAAGTTGGTTGTGGTCTAGCACTAGATCCAGGTTATGTTGTCTCTTGAGGTTCAAACTTGACCTCATCTTTAGGTGCAGCCTGACTTGGTGGAGAATGCAAGTCAATGAGCTCACCCTTTCTAATCTTTTGCTTGATCACCCTAATACGCTCATATATGGTGGATAGAGACATTGGACCAAGCCTCCTTTCACAGATGCCATACAGCTTCAAGAAGCTCATCATCCTCTGCCTATCAGCGGACTTCTTTTGACTCTTTTGAATGATGGCTCTTGACTTTGCAGCTTCTTCTCTCATCTTTCTCTTAGTATCTTTTTGTTTTTTATTACTCGTTACTTAAGCTACTTGAGGTACTCAAATTCTATATATATTTATATGATAAGGGAAGAAATGCCGATGCCTGATAGAATCCTGTGGCACTCAGGTAGTTGATCATATTTTGTCTGACTGCTTCCTTGTCTACCTGAGGTTGTTGCTCAGTTGCCACAGCCTCTGTCTCATGCCTTTCTTGAACTGGGGAGAGGGTAGGAGCATATTTTTAGAGTCTTGCTTCCTTCTTTCTTCCTTGATTTTAAGGAGCAATTCTGCATCCTCAGCGTCCTTCCTCTCCTTTGACAACTCAATGTCAGCCAGTTCATTTAGCTCTTCAAAGGGAAGAGAGATGAGTTCATTTATGTTATAGTTCCTGGTCCCCAAGTAGTTCAATCTGGCTGCCCTTAACTAATCATCTTGAGTGTTTGACCAAAGGGCAGCCTTGATTGCAACTTTCATCAAGCCTGGGACTCACTTGAACTCTCTCCCCTTAGCTTCCCATTCCTCTCTTTTCTCAACCTCAATCTCCTTAGGAGTTAGTTTCTTTTTTCCTTTGTCATTAATAGGCCTTGGTGAATCAGTGTGGAGAGAGCTTTAACATTTATTGCTTGGTTCAGCACTTGAGCTCTGGCCAGAAAGAGGTGGTGAATCACCTTCACTAGCTGGTGCTTCACTGAAGGTAATGGGTGCTGAAGAGGTTCCTGTCTCAAAGTTCACAAGCTCAACTACTAGGCCTTCAGTCAAGGTTTTCCATTCGAAGTTAATCTTGGGGTGCACCTCAACATCCAGTTGACCTACAGTCTTACCTACTAGCCTCTGTCTATATGATATAGATCTCAATTTGAACTCTTCCAGCACCCTGTGTTGAATCCTATCTGCTAACCTTGCAGGTTGCCTGTTTTGTAATCGATTGGCAAGTGCAAGGTCAATCAGATAGGTGCTCTCATAGAATCTCAGGTTGGAGAAGTTTAAGATTTCATGTTGCCTATGAGATCTAGAGATTTTCTATCAATGTCATACCTCCATCCTATAATTGGATTCTCAGTGGGATGAGATAGGGTAGGAATAGCCCATAGTATACCCTCCTCAAACAGACTTTATATGAGTGAGTCCACATCAATATGGACTTGAGGAGGTTGATGAGTATCGACAGTTGCAAGTGAGGTTGGTGAGTTCTCAATGTTCATAACCTGAGAAGAAGTGAAGAACTCCCAGGTTCTGTGATTGCTATGACTTTCTCCTCCTTTTTAGTAGCATCACCCTCTTACATAAGTGAGCTTGAGGTTAGGTCCACCACATCCATAGGTTTTTGTGGACGTTGTGGACCTGGTTGACTCCTCCTAAATGGTCTCTCAGCTAACTTGCCCTTGAGATCGATGATCTCAAGTTGCTGGTCATTGCCCCTCTTTTATAAGGTAGTCACCTGAGATTCCATATAACTAACCTTTGAGACTAGATAGGTGCAGATTTTAGTCAGTTTTACACCTTTAGTTTCAAACTCACCTTATTTTCATCAGAAGAATCATGAGGGGATGAGAGAATAGGACCAAAGTCTTTTTTCTCATCACTAGAACTAAGTTCTTGGCTGCTAGATTTCCCCTGCACCATGACAGCTTCAGTTAAAGTGTCAATGGGATGGGTTGCCATGGTTGAGGTCTTAAGGATGCAATCACCTGTAGAAGTGAGAGCGTCTTTCATATGGACCTCCTGAACTTGTTTAGGGATATCCACATCATTAGCGGATGGATGATGTGGGCTAGATATGGGTGAGTCAGGGAGCACACATCTCTCCTTCAACAGGGTTGGAGAAGAGAGACTCATGTTACTCACCAAATCCCATGTCTTCATCATCATATAATTCAAGGTTGGGTATGGGTTGATCGAGGTCTAGAGGCTAGGGATGGTAGCTTTCCCCTAATGGTTGTTCATTAGAGTTTGAGACTCTAAGTGAAGGCTTAAGGATGGTTTTGTCATAGTGATCTTATCAGGTTGAGCATGAGGAACATCAACATTGATCCTTGAAGAGATGGGAGTGATTTGCTCCTCAGTGAAAGTAGGAGCTCCAGTGTCCTTTTCGTCCTACATGGGTGAGGATATGGGGTTCTGCATAACCTGAGTAGCTTGTGCAGGGGTTTGTTTGGATTTTCTAGTGTAGGTGATGGTTATTTGAGGCTGTTTGGGTGGTTGAGAAGTAAAAGGTGTGGGTTCAAGTGTAGTTTGTGTAGCTAGGTTGTCACCTTGAGCAATGAGCTCTAATATTTTTAGGACTAGGGTTGTTTCTACCTCTAAGAAGCCCACAATAGGATTTCTTATTATTTTGAAGATGTCAGGCTTCATCTGTCCCATTTTAAGAACATTACCTATTCCCCTTAACTGTGAGCCCAATTCATAGTTAACAATGTACTGGACATATCTAGAGAACATATAATATTCTAAGGAGTCTAAGTTAGCAAGTAAATTTGTATATACAAATTGAGAGTACCTGAACTTGACACCCTAAACGATCCATTGACTATATAGGAAAGGTCGTTTAAAATTTGATCCCAACCTCCATGCTTGTTTGATAAACAATGGATGACTACATGGAGTAGGTACTTTCACAGGGAGGAGACCTTTACTTTTCTAATGGTTCTTATGGATTAATCACCTTCATAGCCCATCTGCCTGAAGGACTAGTTTACAACAGACTTTGGGAAGGACAGGTCTCGTTCTACATCATCCAGCCTAAGTTGAATGTTAATGGAGGCTGGAGTGATGAAAATTGTCATCCCCTGCACCATGCTAGACAATTACGCAGTGATAAATCAAGTTATCACATTTTCATATATTTAGCACGTGAATCAACATCGTAACAATATTATACTTTTTGAATATATTATGTAAAAATAACTAAAAAAATTGTAATGTATGTAATCTTTATAATCCTCTTTTGATGTTTATGTCATAAATAGGTTAAGAATAATTATTTTCTTTTAAGTAAATCAATTACAAATTAAGTCATACATGTATAACATATGTAATCATCATTTAAGTTTATTTAGTATAATCACACTTGAAACTACCATGCATTTTATGGTATTGAATATTATGAATATGAAACATCATAATTATTAGTTTATAATAAATTTTCATTATAATTATAATACTTTTCTTTTTCTTTTTAATTACTTTTCATAACAAAGAACTTAGTAAGTAAAACATAATATCAAAAATCATTTTGCAAAAAAAAAACATACATCAATTCATTGTTAGTAAATAATATTTTAACATCATTGTTTGAGATAATTATGAAAAAACATGTATATGTTTTTTTATTTGGCTTGAAAATCCTTATTAATAATTTTAATTTCTCTAATAGTAAAAGATGACGATTTTTACAAATATAAATCTTTCTTTTTCAAGAACGTATTAATAATAATTTATTAAAACAATATATATAATTCTTAACATAACTCAAAAATAGTATGAACTATGGATTTTTATGAGAGAATCAAAACAAGAACAATGATATGGATTTCTAATATGGATTTTTGTTTGAATGAATCCAAACATTATCCAAAATTATATGAATTTCTAATATGGATTTTTGTTTGAATGGATCAAGACAAGAACATAACTTTTTACCTTGTGATAATATGATTCAATTTCAAATAGCAACTTGATAATTTGTTATGAAATAATGGCATACTAACAAGTAATATATCAAGTATATAACCATAAGGACAACATGATCATAGAGTGAAAAAGATATAAAGAGTAGAAGAACTCTTTATTCTGAGATAATATATCAAATGCAAAAACCGCCATTTTATAAGACTAGAATATTAATACAAGCATAATGAATTTAAAACTTACAAAGTGGTATTGATAACCATATTAATAAAATATTTATAACAAAAATGACATTTTAGTCATTTTAAATAAAGTTAACAATCTTTTGAAAGAAAATTAGTAGGAGAAATAATAAATGTTACAAACTAAATATCATAGATCTCACACATGTAAGTTTTAAGCATAAACCCTAAAAGTGACTAGAGCAAATCGCATCGACAATTAGTGTAGCTATCGCTAAATGAAAGCATCTAAAGATGATTAGGTTTTAAGGTCACTTTTTCTATGTTTGATAAGTTAGCTCCATTATATGTAGCGGAGCTAGTATTGAAAAGTGAAGCTTTTTTCCTGGAGTAATAGTTATAACTTTTAATTTCTATTCAAATTTTTAGCATAATAAATTTAATTTGTTTAAAATTCTGGTTGAATAATGATAAGAAGATAATATTTAAAAGTTATGGTAAAAGCTATAAAAGCTTCTTACCAAACAAGACTTAAATGGTGTAGAAAGAAGTAGAAACTATCTAATACAATTCGGTATAACGATTTGCATCTGCATTAATATATTTTCCTAACAGCAGATAACTTATTTGGACAGTTTTATATTTGCGAGGAAACTTTGTTGTGATCCCAAAAATTTGCATATGCATTAATAAATTTTACTTTAGTATTTTAGTACATAGAGTGAATTTCAATAAACAATCGGTTGTAACTAAACAACTATGAAAACTATAAGAATATTCACACTTATAAATTTTAATACAATATATAAGACTGTTTTGTTAACCGTCCTTTTACGATTTCTTACCACATATGTTTATCGCTATTACGGTTTCTTACTACACATGGTTATCTTCTTCACGCATAACCATTAACCATTGCTAGATTTCTTTGTTCTTTACTTACAATTGATTTTGTGTTACACATGACTTTTAGTTTAAGCCCCTTATAGCATATGTCCCTCAGGTTGCTGTTTTTAAAAAAATCAAAGAAATTAAACCGAATGGCAATTCAATCAATTTCGTACACATTATTTTCATAAATACGATGTTGAAAAGGAATAAGTTGAAAGAAAAGTGACATACATGCTTAATAAAGTTGACTAAAAACAATAAGTAGATAGGAAAAATGAACATAACTTATTAGAACAAAAATACTAATGAATTGTATTAAATTATTTGGTAATAATAAATTAAAAACATGAAACCTATGACTTTAAATCCATTAAATTATAAGCAAGAGCAATGAATTACCAAATCGGTCGAGGGAATCTAAAATAAAAGGAAAAGTTAGAATTGATTAAAAAATTAGTTCAAATCATGATAGTACAAAGTCGCACATTTCATATTATAACTTTAAAATGGTGAATATTACATTACAATTTCAATCAATATTAATATCATTAATATTAATATTAATATTATTAATATTAATATTCATATTTGCCTTAACACCACGCCGATGCTACGGTGAGTGTCCGACCCATCCACCCAAAACTAATCCCTCCGGCGTCTTCCTTCACCGTGAACCCCGAGTTCCCCCGACTCACTGAGTTCACCTTCATAACCAACGATTCCACTCTGAGTTGACTCGGTACTCTCAACTCGAACCCAGCCATACTCATTCGAGCCCTCCATTTCCCAAAAACCTCACATCTCTCAACTCGGTCTCTCCCCTCACACGCAACCGAGTTCACCATCTTCCGACTCAGTCCCTCCTCGATCTTCACTCGCTCCGAGTTGTCCCGACTCATCGACTCAAGCGACTCAAACAACGATCCGTAGTACCCGTACACTTGACTCACCCGAGTCTCGAACGACGCCGTATTGCCGTTCAACTCCTGCTCCACCACCGTCACCAACGCCGGCGACAACCCCTTCACGCGCCGGAGCACCTCGTCGCGGAGATTCTCTGTCGTCACACTCTCGTCCGGCAGCTTGTACAGCTTGAAAGCGAAGTTCACCACCACAAGCTCGCCGGAATCCGCCATTAACGCCGCCGGAGTGAGGTCGGATAACTTCAATGGTGAAACGTGAAAAGAGAACGAAACGTTTAACTTATTTGATAGAGATTTTAAACTCTCACCAACGTGATTCAATCTTCCAGCTCCACCATTACCGAAATCGGAGAAAGTTGTGAGCTTTAACGAAATGGGTGTCGCCGTCGCGTCATCCTTACGCGCCGCCGCGATCTCTTGAAGTAAATACGCATACTGAACCCCTTGACCGATGTCAAAATCGATGATATGAATCTTCTTGTTGTTGGTCTTATCGGTGTTTGTAAGCTCGAGAATGGTGGCGTTTGCCGCCATGAAAGCCAGCTTGAAGCATACAGATTTGTCGTACAGCAGTTGGGTCGATAGAATGTGATCTTTTCCGTACAGCTCCGACGGAGCAACGGTGGTGGTGTTGAGCCGTGATCGGAGCGCCACCGTCATGTAAAAGCTCAACCGTTGTTCAGGGGTCCCAACGGCGTTTGAGAATTGGTTAACACGGTTGAGAATCTCCACCGCGGCGTCGGATTTGCCGTCGGAGATGGCAGCGGCGGCGTCGGAGAACAACTGATTTGGGCTGATTTGGGTCGCCGGAGATGTAGAGGAAGATGCACATGAAGAAGACGATGACGACGTCGGAGAAGGAGATACTATGGTATTCTCCGGCTTACCCACCGGAGTTGAACTGAGGATATTCTGTATCGTCTCCGACCACTCGCTGTTAGTAACGCCGGAGACGTCGTTTTCTCCATTATCATCATCCAACAAAAGCTCCTTCTCAAGCTCCTGCAATCGCTTCATCATCTTCCCCTCTGTTTCTTGAATCGCCGGCGACTGTTTCGCCGGTGAATTCGACAAACCAACACTCGAAAACCCACCCCGATATTATTATTATTATTATTGTGAATATGATTATTACTATGATTCTGGTAACTACCCATAACCCCAAGATTGAAACTTTGAAGATTTGGTCTCATTTGCTGCATCACCGGAACACCATACCGAGGAACCGACGACGTATTGGACACCGACGAGACCTCCGGCGAAGTGGGAAACTCAGCAAGATGGTGATTATAGGGCCGATGCTTCACGTTTCTGAAGAAAAACGCCGCTTGTTGGAGCTGCTGATGGTGCTGAAACTCCGCGAGAGATCGTTTCTCCGGGCGCCGGAGACCGATATGCGAGGAGGAATCAGCGAGAATTCCGGCGAGAGGTGATCGGAAAGAGTTCTGAGCGTTGTTTCCGTTGATGAAGGACATGGGTCTTCCGGCGACGTTGGTGGTGTTGATGTTGAAATACTCCGGGCGGCCGCCGGGGAAGCCGGAGGACATGGTCGGCGGCGATCAGATTCCGGCGAGATGAAGAGAGAAGCTGAAAGAAATGGTTTGGTGGTGAAAGAGAGAGAGATGGGAATGAGGGGAATTTTTGGAAATTTGAGAGGGTTTCGTGAAAGCAAAATGGATTGATTCTGGTTTTTGATTATTATGGTGGTGGGGTTTGTAGAGAGAGAAAGTGGTTTGAGAGAGAGAGATGTTTGTGTGTGTTCAGTGTTGGGTTTCCAACTGGCTTATGGGGTTGCTTTCTTTAGATGACAAGAGCTAGGTGTGCATTGTCTGCTTGTACTGTACAACCTTCTACTTCGGTTTTATCATTGCTCGTCTTTATATAATAAAATAATAATAAACAGTATAAATTCCACCTTCTTTTTATATTATTTTAGTACTACTTTTAAATTCAAAATAATATTCCCTTTATAAAATCATAACTATTAAATTACGATAACATATTCACATATAGTACCAAGTCGATGTTATTATTATTATTATTATTAAATTTTATTTTACTTTTTTTTAGTTTTATTATGATGATTTCAGTTGGAGGAAAATACATAAGTTAATTAATAATGTCTATTTTTACAGTGTGTAAAGTATTTTTGGAGGAAAATAATAACTTACCTTTCATTGAAATGTATGTTCACAGGAAGGCATTATGTTATGGATATTCTTTAAAGGTACTAATTTAAAAATCTTACTTCAAGAGTTAGGTATTTGAACCCTAAAATACAATATATTTTTGTACTTGGTTAACTATATAAATGAACATGTGAGTTTTACATGGTTGAAGTATTTATATTTACATAATTTTTTTTTACTTTGAATTATTTAAAAGAAAATTTTACTATACTCATTTATTAGTGTCGGTGATTTTTTCTTATTTTTTTATCGGCTGGCATTCGTCTCTTCATGTTGTTTTGTGATTTTGTTATTGTTTGTGTTAGTGCGTGTGATAAACGATGTTGCAATGCTTCTAGCAAACCTAAGTTCGAACCAGTTCTTCCTCTTAAAGTTGTTGGACTTCCTTTCTTTTTCTTTTGGTTCTTTCAATTATCCTCCAAATTTTACAGGAGTTTAGTTATTTAATATTATTAATTATTTTATGTATAATATCCGTATAAATCTTCAAATCAATTTCAAAATCAAATCAGACGTAGTTTAAAGGGAAGTTTACTTAATCATTACAAATCTTCTCATCAATTAAAATCTTTTCAATTTATTTACAGTTAAAGTTATTTTAAATTTAATATTTTACTTGAAGTATTTAATAACTAAAGTTTGAAATATTAAATTTGGGTTTCGTTTTTTGGTTATCCAATTTTGTTACATCGTCATAACTTGAACACTCTTCTTTAATACTCATGGCAAAACGCGGGTTTATTTTACTAGTTCTATAAATATGTAACCCATATGTTTGAAAATAGTTAAATATCCTATTGTTTCAGGACTTCCAAATAACCCGTAGTCCTAACTGTTGCCATAAAGATGCTTAAAGCTTAGATTTATTTAAGTTAGAGATTTTAAAACTAGTTATGCGAATTGTGAAATACCTTCTAACGAAAAGCTATGAAAAGACTTGCTCTATTTTTAAATCAACGTATTCGGCTTTAGTTCCTCTCAACAATTTATGATCCTTTCCTAAGAATATTATTATAGAGAATCATTATGTAAATTAACAATAACTTAGATATTGATTACTAAAGTTATTTTATTGGTAATTACCAGAATCCTATTCAAAAGGATAGTAATGGGCAATGATGTGAAACTTTTAATTTGTAGAGAAGGGCCATAAAATATGGTGGATTTTGGTTAAATATATTCTTTTCTTTTTTTTTTCTTTTACTTTTACAAAATCTTGTTTTAATTAGAACATTATGATAGAATATTTATATGAATCCTTGATATCCTTTTTAATCGTTAGTCTAAATTTCTTTTACTACACGAAATCCATATGAAAAAAAAAACATGTACTTTTATTCTTACATTAGATGTCTCATTCCCATTTGACAACTCCTATATTTTTAAGGAACCCATAATGTTAGAGTTACTATATTTTTAATCAACATATTCTAAGTAGTTCCTCTCAACAATTTAGGACCTTTTCCTAAGAATTTTATATAGATTATCATATAGTAAAAACAATTAATTAGATGTTGATTATTTTAGTTTTTTTTTGTTAATTACCAAATTTCAATTCATAAGAATATTAATGGTGGTTGGAACTTTACTTGAAAAAGTTAGTCTTGTTTTGGGTTTGAGCAATTAAGAAGATCCATTTTATGATCAAACTTTAAAAGCTTATTTTAACATACAATAATAAAACATGTTTAATGTTTATTTAACAAAATATGATAAAACATCAAGTGTTCATGAGACAATGAGAAATACAAGATACGTTAATAGTTCTAATGATTCAATGTTTGCTTTGTATAATACTTTAAGACATAAATGTATAAACGTCAACAGGGTTACATTTAGAGTAGCGAACTCAAGAGGTATGGTGGAATAAACTTTTTACTGACTATGACTTCACGAGATTTTAAAATTTTTGACTTATTAGCTTTGTGAAAAGGTAAAGAAGATTAAGTTCCCATCCTATCCTACATGACCCGAGATCTACTAATCATCCTATCTTTCATGATAATTTCGAACTCTTTCTTTTTTATTAGTAGTAAGATAATATCAATACATAAAACCCGACTCACACTCAAGTAATTGAAATGTCATTTGCTTAAAAATTGTTCGGATGTCGCTGAAAAGATACAAGACTGGAGATACTCATTGATTAAAATGCAAGATTACAAAATGAAAGCAACAAAGATTTAAAGATATACTATAAACGTAATTCGTTCTTTAACAAATAAGTTTATACACTAGTACTAGTCATTTAATATTGATCATTGAAACCTTCATAAATCTTGATTATTAACTATGGAGGTGTCATTTCATAAACAAGCTATTTGATTGGACATAGATAAGAAGACAACAAAGAAGCCTCTTTGTATCAACGTAGAATTACAATTGGTGGAAAAATAAGATGCTCCCACTATCTTTATTACATAAGGATGGCACTGGGATTAGTTTGGGACGAGTATAGAAAATCTCAACGATCATGCTAAAAACTTGTTAGGTAAGTATCGGGTATTTAAACCTCAGGTATCGCATACCCACGGATATTCAAGTATACCCTTGAATTTTATAAAAAAAAATACATGTACATATACCCATCTAGTATATCTTGTTCTGCTAGATCTTCATTGTTGTCTCTCTTCGACCAAATCTGTTTGTTATTGTCTTTGTGACTCTCTTTCGTGGCTAGGGCAGGATAAAAACCAAAAGTATGATTGCTGATTTACTCAAATAGGAAATTTAAAAAATGGTCAATTTAGAGACAAGAATCGAGAATATTAAGGATAATTTAAGGTATCTTTGCGATCATTTTACATAACTAAAAACTCACTTCAGTGTGATTTTAAATTGGTTTTCAAGACTTTAATAAAAACTTATATATGCTAGTGGATCAAGTATGTTGCATTTTTAAAAATCTTACTAAGAAAACTCAATGGGTAAAAACTTAGTTAAAAAAAGTGCAAAATGCATCGTGTTGGATTTGAGTTATATTTTGCTAGCACGTATACTAAATATGTAATATCATATAAATATTTTCAAATTTTAACAATATATCGATCACGTCTGAGTACGATACTTCTGGACCAAGTATTTTTTTGCTCTCTACTTGGGGGCGGTAAGGATCATTGCTTATGTATAGTGATTGGACAACTATGGATGTTCTTAGTAGATAAGCATTACTCATATATGAAATATGCTAACATGCATCTTCCATATGTAGATTGATGATATATACTCGAATTAACAGTTGTGCCAATGACACAATAGTCTAATTAATCATATTTGTACTTCAAATTATTTACTAAGTTGGTTGTACCAATTACAACCAGATTGTTTCGATCATATAGAGATCTAATATTAACACCTTGTGTCACCAAATTTTGTACTCCAATCATTAACGCTTTAATGATTTTCATGTAAATGACAATTTCAAATGTCCCATATAAGTAGCTAGTTTTACTTTTATAAGTTTTGTTTGGAGTTCATATGAGATTGCAATAAAAATAAAACATCTAATGTTACATCTACTTCAGGGAATATGTTTTCTAATAATCTACTACTAAAGTTCAGGAAAAAGAACCCATGCGTTAGAAGTTATATCTTACATTACATGCTCTGATTATTTTTGTTTTTTTAATTATAAAGACCATTTAATTAAATATATTGTTTCGACGTATTGGTGTTCAAACTAGAGGTCTAAAACAAAATGCTTGTCAAGCAAATCTTGCCTTTAAAGCATCTAGTCATTTTGGTCAAGTTATCTCTGTGTATGTCCCCTTACATAGTTTTAAATGTGTAATTTTTCTCATCGGTTGCATCTATTACTATAGCATATGCATATATTTCATTAACACGTGCTTCATGTCAATTTCACATTATACTGTTTTGTACATAATTATTTAAGATCTTGTATTTGATTGGTATTTTAGTGCCTTCAATAACTCAATTGTCCTCTTACGGGATTCATTAATCGCTTTTGAGAATCGTATCAATTTCCTCTAGACATCAACCTTTTTTAAGGTATTACTATTACTTTTAGAAATGTATTATTCTCTTCTTGGATGTGTACCTTTTTCAGGAGTTTTGTATATAATCTCTTATAGGGTTGCAGCAATTGTATTTTCTCCTTTTTTATTTTCATGGAAGTTTATCTTTATAACCAACTTATTTTCACATTTATCTATTATTTCAATTCAAGTTGGTGAATTCAATGTTATTATATGTTACTTATATCTAGTTACTCTATTTATATTTATAATGCATCTACTAATTAACTCATTTGTTACTCTTAACAAATGTATGACATATTGGATTTCATAACTATATTGACATATTTTGGAAGCTAAACATGATATTCGGGATGTATTCATGTATTATTAGACTTTCCTTATTTTTATCTTCTCTTAAAACTAAAAGTACTACCAGACGTCTAGCATACTAAGGGTGATAAATTCGAAAATAGGTTTCAAGAAAAAACTTATTTAATTGGGTGAGTTACTATTCATCATATTTTCCTACTAAATTGTTAGTAATAATCATATTTTACTATTAAAATATATATGTTTCACTCAATTTTAAACAATTATATCATATAAACAAGAATATTAATATTTATAAGTTGAATACAATATCATGATACTTTCTCTAATAGAATATAGATGCAATGTTGACTAGAACTGTGGTACAAATTAGTTATAATAATACTTGTAACTTGTTAACTTACAATGGTGCGTCTAAACTGGTAGAATGAGGTCTTTTAAACAACTACTATAAGTCAATAACACATCTAACCATAAGTTGGTATATACAAAGTATGGGTGTTCAAAGTCGAATATAAAACTCTAATATCCGAATTTTCAGATAGGATACGGATACAGATAATGATTTGGATATCTGAACTTTATTTTTTTACTTTTTTTATTTTCTGTTTATTCTTTTCAACAATTGGACATATATTATTAGAAGAATAATATGAAAAACCAATACACATTGAGAAAGTAGCAACAGACATTGACAAATCTCAACCAAAAATAAATTAAAAAACGTTTATTACTTTAATAAAATAACAAAATATACTTTTTAAGTTTTAGATAATCGAATATCTAAATATCCAAAAATTTTCAAAACCAATTTCTAAATCGGAATCCAAATTTTTAAATATCTGATTTTTCGGGTATTCTGGATTCGGACTTCCGAATTTAAATTTTTTTTAGGGCACCCTGGTTCAAATTGTCTAGATCTAATGCAACTATAATGCTAGACCAAACCATTTATCGGACACTTATAATCACTTGTAATTTGACAAACATAAATATCCGCCAATTCAAGTAAAACACACATGCATACATATTCTTGATACCTCATATGTTTCACCAAAAGTCACTTTTTACTATAAAACTTATATTATTAACACACAAAAATTTCTTATTTCTCATTCCAATAAATATTTTATATAGTTTATTCATTCGTTATTAAAAATCTTGAAAAACAAGCTAATGCGCTTTTAAACATAATCTAAATGATCTACGCAATTCAAATAAAAAACTTAAACTTCTATTTAAATATCTATACTATTAATTAAAATTAGGAACTAAAACATATTTTATCCTTTTGAAAAGAAAAGGTAGCTTGAAATTTGGATCGAAACTTTCTTGTGCACGCAACATCCCTTCAACTAACCTACCCGCTACATTAATAGTCAGCATCATATTTTCTTCGTATATTACAACTAAACATTTCATGAACTACTTGTAAATTACATTATGAAAAGGGTTTCTTTATTTATATTTTCATTTTTCAAAAGAACAAATCTCACACCTCTTTACTTTAATTTTAAATTACATTAATTCTTAACTATCTCATGTCAAGATTTAAACATCATGGATTTTAAAAAAAAACACTTGGACTTTTACCATAGACTAAAGAACAAAGTAGTATTTCTTATTTATTTAATAAATGAGGATGAAAGAATTGGTATTTTAAAACATATACTTTAAAAACTACTACTTTGGTATTTTATTAATACTTTAATATTATATACATTCACATAAAGTTTCTTGAACGATAATTCAAATATATACCATTTCATAACACATAAATTACGATTATTGAAAAAACTAGGTTAGTCCCCCGTGTAATACACGAATTGAACAAATAAAATATTAAATTATTATATAATAAAATTTATGTATATAAAAGAATGCTTGAGAAATAAAATGATGAATAGTAAGTAGTAAATAGATACTTTAAGTAAATAAACAATAATGTATTTTTCTTAAACTTTTATTTTATAACAAATTGTGATTTTTTAATATATTGTTTAAAAAAAAATGATTTTTTTAAAAATTCGTTGTATTCTATAGTTTATATTTTTAAAAAAAGTGTGTTTTTAATAAAAAATAGGTTTTTAATTTTTTAATTATACATATTTTTTAATTTAAAAATAGTATGAGTAATATTATTAGTGTGTCAACATTATTATTATAATATAGAAAATAAAAAAGTAAGTATAATGAGATCTATAATTTTTTTCACGCTTATTTTAGTTTTTTTATAGATAGATAGACAAGCTAAACAATCATTTTAATAAACGGATTAAATTTTAATGTAAAATATATATGTAAAATTAACGAATAATTAAAGTATAATATTTTAATGTAAAAATAATATTAATTAATTATATATATGTAACAGTTTAAAAATAAAATAATTTACCACTTTTTAACTCTCTTATGTAAATAGTTTTATTTTTAACATTCGTTTTAAAACTTTTTTATAATTTTTTTTATAAAAATTGGTTTTTTCAAAAATATAATTTGTAATTATTCTGCTTGTTTTAATAGGATTATTTTAAAATATTTCACACTGTTTATAATTTTTTAAAAAAATGATTTTAAATATTTTGTTTAAAAAATTTAATGATTTAGAAAATTTCATATTATATAAACCTTAGTTTTTTGTTATTAGATTTAATTAAAAGATGTTATTTTAAATTTTTTTAAAATCTATTTTAGAAAGAGATAGTTGACTTAAAAAATAGATAAAAGAGAGAAGCATAGTAATTATAAAATTTATTTTAATAAGAGAGAGAAATTTGTATGAAAATTTAAATTACCATAACACTCTTTTGGAGGGAAAATTGATTTGTGAATCTCTAAAAAAATGACAAGTGTTAAAAACTTGATTAAGAGAATGACAAGTGGAAAAGAAACCTTGTTTTATCAGAGGTTATAGATGTGAGACCATGTGTAATGGTAGTTAAATTAAAAAAATCACCTACGTGTAATGTAGACAAGTTTTTATTTTAACACCCTTTAAATCAAATGTAGTGCTTAATTGGTGTTTTCCCTATTAATAAAATATTGTAGGCAAAGTTATGTATAGAGCCCATTAATTAAGAGCTTAACACATTATAGGTTTGGAGCCCATTTTAATTATCATAAGGTATTTGGAGAATCACTTGTGTTTATGTTATTACTAGCTTTAGTTACCCGTATATTACACGGGAGGTGGATAGTTTATTATTAAAATAACACAATCATAAATAAAACTAAATGTATTACACGGGTTGAAAAAATAAAATTGATTAGTGTTGATTGATTTTATATATAATACTAACTTTAGTAAACCGTGTATTAAGCACGAGTTAAAAAATAAAATATTAATTATGATGAAAATTTATGAAGTATAAAATGATACTTTAAAATAAAATATGATTAAAATTATATATGAGTAATAATTATAAGTAATAATTTTAATTTTAATTTTCAAAAAATTTAATCATTTTTTCTAAACAAACCGTATTAAAATATCATTTTTAAAAGTTTCTTATATAACTTCTAATTTTAATTATTTTTTTAGTTTATAAAGAAGTTTTCTTTTCAAAAACATCAATTTTAAGATATTTCATATTTTTAAAAATGTTTATAAAGAAGTTTTCTTTTCAAAAACATCAATTTTAAGATATTTCATATTTTTAAAAATGTTTGATGTTTTAGAAAAACTCTTATTTTATAAAAAAAAATTGTTTTTTAGAAATAACAATAATATAAAAAAACATCTTTTCTTAATTTATTAAAAAATATTTTTAATTTTAAAAAGAATTAAAATTATTTAATAATTAAGTAACTATTTAAGAGGAGAGAGAGGCGGAAAAAAATGAATATGGGCCCTAAGAATATGACAAGTGTCCCCTCAAGTTACACTTTTAGTATTATATATAGATTTGTTTATTTAGAAATAGCATTAATAAATAGATCTTTTTTAATTTATTAAATATAAAAAATATTAAATAATATTATTAGTAATTAAGGTAGTTATTAAAAAAGAGAGAGAGGCGGGAAAATTTAGGTGAGGATGATTGTGGTGCTGACATGTGGCATCTCAAGTTACTTTTTATTAGAGTAAGAAGATTATTGACGTCACCTCCTTGTCCACTACGTATAGTACGTTAAGAGATCTATGGGTTACATATTTTTTATGATAGATACTCAACAACATTGACAAACTATTTCTAAAATCCACTAAATTACAATATTAACCGCTATCTTTTTTTCAGAGAGCAGAAAAAAATGGTAAGGAGAGAGCACTAGAAAAATGAGTCTATTCAACCTCTTAAATGTAACTTTTCAAAAAAAATTGCATATTCTAACAAAAGGTTTTATTTGCTAACAAGAAAAATAAATTATTTAATAAAAAATCGTTTTAGATATAATACCAGTTCATCTAATGCAATCTTTGATAAAAAAAAATTGCTCTAGGCTAATTCGATATTTTTAAAAACTAAAGCAACTTTTCGAGGTCTAATATAAAAAATAAACGACCTGCAACAACTTCTATTTTGTTATAATAGATTTTAACAAAATGAATTCGATACATAGAGAGAGAAAAGTTATCTTTTAAAGACAAAATGATGAGGTGTTAGTGTTTTTAAAATATTTTAAATAAATCTTAAACTAATATTTATAAAAGATGAGGTGCTAGTGTTTTTACTTATGTGGTATATATAAATTAAAATAATTATAAAAGTTAAAATAAATTGAATGCATATAGGAATGTGTACATTTTGATTTGTGGGTTTTCGAGTTGGTATGTTGTATGCATCAATTCCATGCGCCCTTCGTCTCATATGCATGCATTCCACTAGCCATGCAATGGTACTATGCCACCTGTGAATGATCATGGGTTAGTTTTTTGTAAATTTGTAGTTATAGGTTAAAGGGTTTTTTAAGAAAACACTAAAACTGTTTATTGGAGAATATAGAGAAAAGAAAAAAAAACATTTATATGGTATTCATTGATCTAAAAAAACCTATGACAGTGTTTCGCGTCAACTAATTTGGAAAAGTCTACGACTTAGAAAGATACCAGAGAGTTATATCAACATAATCAAGGATATGTATGACGAGGTAAAAACATATGTGCGAACACCGGTCGGAGACACATAATCCTTCCCGGTGGAAATGGGACTCCACCAAGGATCGGCATTGAGCCCGTTTCTCTTTACAGTAGTGTTGGATGAGATAACCAAGTCCATACAATAGCCAGTCCCATGGTGCATCCTCTTTATAGATGATATTATCTTAATATCATAATCTAAAATGGGTCTTAACGACAGGCTAGAACAGTGGAGAGCAGCACTAGAGCGCAGAGGTTTAAGGATAAGTCGCTCTAAGACGGAATACATGCATTGTAACTTTAGTGGTGAGGTGAAGAGGACACCCGAATCAGTATCCAGGGTATGGCGGTCCCACGAACGTCTAGCTTCAAATACCTGGGCTCATATCTATAGGAGGACGGAGAGATACACAGCGATGTAGCCCATCGTGTTCAAGCAGGATGGTGCAAGTGAACAGCAACATTGTTAGGACCGTGTACGGACGGAGTACTAACTGATTCTTCGTTATACCGGATCAAATAGTGCGGAATCCTATTTGATTGGTGATCCAATCAGGGAGAACGTAATCAAGATCAATCCTAACGATTAGAAAACGTTAAGAATGGACTAGGAATGATCTCAGACGTTCTATGAACTTGGAATGGACGAACTTGACGTTCTGGGTCGACTAGGGTTTCAAGAATTCGAAGTGTTACGTTTTTCCACGAATTAAGTGGTATTTATAGGTTACAGCTATCATTCGTACGACTGAGCCAGGCGACTGGCTCAGTCATGCGACTGACTCATACGATTGGTTCATTCGGACGACTGAGTCAGCCTTATGACTCAATCGTACGATTGACTCAATCACCTGGTTCAACCGTATGACTGGACCATTCGCATGGTCCAGTCGTGCGACTAAATCAGATAACTTAGTTAAACACATTCTTGAACCTTTGATGATTCATACCTATGTCTAACAACTGTAAACCTATATAACATTGTCACATATGCGTGTACTAATAGTTGATATGATAGATATAACATTCAATAATCAACAACCATATATAGAAGAGATTCTCATTATATTGATTAAATATTACATATGTGTTACAAGAAGAAGTTCTATTACATTTAAGTTCACTAGACTAGAACTGGGGACATGTGCCCCAACAAGCATCAGGGATTCTATGTGATAAGAGGTTTCTGGAAAAACTAAATGGAAAGCTATACAGAGTGGCAGTACATACAGCTATGTTATACGGAACAGACTGTTGAGCCATAAAGAAATCGTACGCGAAACAAAATAGCGGTAGCGGAAATGAGAATGCTGAGGTGGATGTGTGGATACATAAGACTGGATCGGATAAGAAACAAGGTGTTTTAACAGAAGCTAGAGGTGGCTTGTATCACAGATAAAATAAGAGAGGGAAGATTAAGATGGTTTGGGCATGTGAAGAGGAGACCGATGGCAGCACACGTTAGAACACTAGATAACATCAACTTAGAGGTAGTAGGAGGAGTAGAGAAAGACCTAGGTTGACTTGGGATGAGATAATTAGACGAGATATGGTACACTTGCACCTCTTTGAGCACATGATCGAGGATAGGAGTGAGTGGAGGCGTAGAATTAAAATTAAGAACTTTTAGTGGGATCTATAGGTAGAAAGGGTAAATGAAGACAGGACGTGGGGCTACTCGCGTGAGGTGTACGTAGTCCACATCTGCCCTTTATAGATGAAACTTGTCGCTTCCCTGATGTATGCAATATCAATGTCTAAATCTTTATATATACCTGTATGTTGTGTGGTGTGTGGTGTATGCTATATAATATGTTGCATTGCTATTGCTATTGCTATGCGTTTGTTAGCGAGTCGGGGGTCTCTTTGGAAGCGGTCTCTCTACATACTAAGCTAGAGGAAAGACTCGCCACCACCTACCCCCCAGACCCTGCTCTTGAGTGGAATAAACGGGTTGTTTGTTTGTTGTTTGTTTGTGTTTTTGTTTGTTTGTTTGTTTGTGTTTGTTTGTTTGTTTGTTTGTGTTTGTTTGTGTTTGTTTGTTGTTTGTTTGTTTGTTTGTTGTAGTGTTGGATCATGATGAGGCTGGTGCAACCAAAACTACTTCACATAGTCATTTTTGGTACTACATTCAAAGGCTTCCGAAGCTGAGCAAGAGATCTTCCGAAAGTCTGAAGAACAACAGCTGAAGATATCTACTGAAGGCAAAAGCTGAAGTCAACTGCTGAAGCCAACAGCTGAAGCCAACAGCTGAAGATATCTACTGAAGGCAAAGCTGAAGTCAACTGCTGAAGACAACAGCTGAAGCCAACAGCTGAAGCCAACAGCTGAAGATATCTACTGAAGGCAAAAGCTGAAGTCAACTGCTGAAGACAACAGCTGAAGCCAACAGCTGAAGACTATCTTCCGAAGATAAAGTCTGACGAAAGAGCTGAAGACAAAGTCTGAGCTTCCGAAGACAAAGTCTGATGAAAGAGCTGAAGACAAAGTCTGAGCTTCCGAAGACAAAGTCTGATGAAAGAGCTGAAGACAAAGTCTGAGCTTCCGAAGACAAAGTCTGATGAAAGAGCTGAAGACAAAGTCTGCTTCCGAAGACAAAGAAGACTCCAAGCCTCGGAAGAAGCAGTCTTCTGAAGTATAAGTGGCTTCGGAAGAAGTTATTCTTCCGAAGTACTTTATCCTTCGGAAGACATTGCTATGTCCAGTAGATATAAGTATGGTCCCTGACAGTCCGTTGCAGACCTCTGATACAGCATGGCATCTTCCTAAAGAGCCATGTTGTTGACCATACTTTATTCTACTGTTCATCTTTTTATGATAGTACATGTTACCAACTTTAGTTGGTGACAAAAGGTAAGTCAGGGACATGTCCTGACTACCAACTCTCAGGCAAAATGTCTGAAAGACCTCACCTAGAGTCTTGTAGTATAGATGTAAGGTTAGAGGTGTCCAGCTGGTATCAAAGTATACCCGGCTGTAGGTAGTATTATATATATCTTCTCCTTGTAACTCTTTAGATAAGCGATTTGAGTCCAAGAGTCTTGTAATCCTTTGAGTTGAGAAGCAATATATAAAAGTACCTTGAAAATTTACTTCCTGTGTTAATTTTCTTACTGCTTCTTACTTGTTATATTGTGATCAACTCTTCGTAGACTACTTGCTGAGTGTTATTCACAGTGAGTTGAGAGAAAAACCACCCATAATCGATCCTGCAATTGGTATCAGAGCTCCAGGCTCTTGATTGTGAGATCTTACCATCCAAATCAACCTGTTTTTCACTCCTCACTTTAAACCACTCACTCAAATGGCCGCTCTCTCCAAAGCTGATATGGAAACCGGTACCATGACCAAATCCCCAATGATCACCCCTGAAGACTTTGACACATGGTGTATCAGAATGGAAGGCTTCATCAAGTGTCAAGATTCAAGGATGTGGGACTCCATTGTCAATGGTCCTTTCATACCAAGCACTACTTCTGCCACTGGTAATCACATCATTCCAAAAGATGTTGATGATTACTCAGAGGAAGACATGAAGAGAATAGAGCTAGATCAAAGGGCTATGACTTCTCTCCAAACTGCTCTCCCCAACTCCGTCTACAGACGCTTCAAGAGGTGCAAGACTGCTAAAGATTTATGGGAAGCATTGAAGCTGATGTATGAAGGATCCAAGGAAACCCAAGAGAACAAGAAGGATCTCTTGAAGCAGCAGTTTGAGAACTTTACTTTCAAGGCTGGTGAGACCTTGACTCAACAATACTTCAAGTATGTTGAGATAGTAGATACTCTGGTGGATATTGGAGTAGCTCTTGAGAACAGAGATATAGTTAGGAAGTTCATGTCTTCCCTTCCTAGACTATGGACTCACTACTGTGTTGTCATCAAGAGAACTTCGGACCTTAAGACTCTTTCTCTCACAAAGTTGTATGGTATCCTGAGTGCATTCCAGATGGAGATGAACATGCAGAACTCCTCTGATCACTCTAATAACCAGCTGAGTTCAGCCCTTCATGTGGTTGAAAGGGAAACCATAGACCCACAACATCAGTTGATATGTTACCCTGACAACTCACATAGTGGACCCTACATTACTCTACCTGAGACTCCAAAGTCTCAAAAGGTTCAACACAACTCCTTTCAGGATAGTTGTGCCTTTGTCTCTGGAAGTGGACACTCTGGTGATTTTCAATACTGCTTTGATGGTCTTGAGTGCTTCAGTCCAGATGATGTGGAGTATGTGGACATTGTCCAGCAAACGGCTCTTTTAACTTACAGAGCGAAGAAGTTCTTCAAGAGAACTGGAAGGCAATTCCCTCAAAACCCAGTCAACAGCAAGTTTGGGTTTGATAAGAGCAAAGCAAAGTGTTACAACTGCAACCAACTTGGTCACTTTGCTAGGGAATGCAAGGCTCCCAAGAACAACCCGCGAACCCCACAGGCCTCCACACATCCCACTGCTCCAAAGCATGAAGAGAAGTCAACTGAAACAACTGCTGTTGCTCAAGAAGTTGATTGGAGCTTCATGGTACAGGATGTGACTCCCGCTCAAGCACTCATGGCCGGAACAGATGATGATAAGGTATATGAACATCTTTGTACTGCCGCCTGTATTGCTAAAGTTAAACTCTATAAGGATTACATTTTGGAAATCAGATCTGAGGTTGAGTCTTTAAATGTGCTAAAATCTGATTTTAAGAGAGCTGAATCTGACTATCAAAAGAAAATTGAAGAGTTAGAGAAAACTGTGTCTCTTTTAAAACATGAAAAGACCAACTATAAGACTCAAATCAAAGATCTGATATCCAAACTATCTGAAGTTCAAGCCCAGTTGGTCACAGCTGAGGCTCAGGCCAGGAAGCAAGCTATTACTGAGCAAAGCTTCCAAACTATTCTTGCATCAACCTCTCATTCCAAAATGTTTTATCAAAACAAAGAGGGTTGGGAACCAATGAAATAGCTCCACCACACTCTTATGAGTCTATTAGACTACCTAGATGTGGTACTGAAGAGCAAGAGGTTCCAACTGCTGACCCTTCTCCATTGGAACAAAAGGATGAGGCAAAAATAGTGGCCACCACAGGGGAGAAACAGGAGGATACACTCATCTCCACCTGTGAAGACCAAATCCTAACCACCAAGGCAAGAAGAAGCAGAGCTAAAGCTGCTAGAAGGACTGCCAAGAAGGTTGCAGAGTCCAAGCTTAAGATCGACCCAAAGCAAAAGGGTGTCTTTATTTCTGCCGGATTTCAAGTGGTAGGTACTCCTAATTCAGGAAAGGAGTGTAGTACCAGCACTCCTGTCCTACTGAAGGATCAGAAGTTGAAAGGAAAAGTTGCTGATGAAGAGAAGAAACCCAAGAAACAGCAACCTGCAAATTCCAGAAGACTAACATTGCATGCATAATGTGTGGTCTGCACAACCACATGGCTAAAGATTGTTACTACAATCCACCAAGCACACATTATGCAAATAATGTTAGAAAAGAAGGAGTCAGAGAAGGTTTCTCAGTTGGACCACTTCAAAAGGGCCAAATAATGAAAAAGGGAAAGTTGGTCTCGGAAGCCAAGTTGCTTTCGGAAGGAAGTACTCCTTCCGAAGGGAAAATGGCTTCGGAAGCCAAACCTTCTAAGGTTCGGAAGAACAAGAAGGCTCCCTTGAAACCATCTCAGAAGAAGACTACTTCGGAAGAAAAGGTGGTGAAGGCTTCTTCCGAAAAGAAAGAAGCTTCGGAAGAAGACCATGCTGCACAAGCTTCAACAAGCTCATCTTCAAAGATCAACCAAGGGATGGATTGGAAGATCAAGGAAGATGCTGCAGCCCAAACCTCTTCTTCAACAACGACCTCTATTGAACCCCAATGCATATCTTTTAGTTCAATTATGTCACTATCGTTGGAAGAGCCCAAGACCAGCAAGGCTTGGGCTTCCAAACAAAACTAACCATCTCATTTATGTGCAGGGACGTTCATTTGACAAGAACAACAATGTCTGGATTGTAGATAGTGGATGCTCCAGGCACATGACAGGGAACAAATCTCTCCTTCAACAATTCCAGAACTTTGATAGAGGGCCTGTCCAATTTGGAGGTGAGGCCGGAGGATATATTTCTGGCAGAGGAAGTATATCCAATGGCAGAATAAACATTGACAAAGTTCACTTTGTCAAACAGCTTGAACACAATCTGCTAAGTGTTTCTTAATTCTGTGACCAGAAGCATCAGATGCTTTTCACAGAACATGAGTGCATTATCCTCAAACCAGGGATGACAATTCCTCCGGAATTGGTGCTTCTTAGATCTCCCAGGAAAGGGGATATGTACAAGCTGGATATGAACAATGCTTCTCCTATGGGTGAAGTATCATGCTTTCTTTCCAAAGCTAATAGTGATGAGTCAACACTATGGCATAAACGCATGTGTCATGTGAATTTTAAAACAATGAATAAATTGGCTAAAAATAACTTGGTACATGGTTTGCCTAAAAAGGAATTTTTCTGTAAAGATAACTGTGTTGCATGCCTGAAAGGGAAACAACACAGATCATCTCATAAATCCAAATGTGTTAACTCTATCACTACTCCATTACACTTATTGCACATGGATCTCTTTGGTCCCACAAGTATAATGAGCATTGGAAGGAAATCATACTGCCTTGTGATAGTTGATGATTTTACAAGATTTACATGGGTATTCTTTTTAAGAAGTAAAGATGAAACTGCTGAAACTTTAAAATCTTTTATTCTTAAAATAGAAAATCAAATTGATCACAAGGTTAAGATCATTAGAAGTGATCAAGGGACTGAGTTTAAGAACTTTGTTCTTGACTCATTCTGTGACTCAAAAGGGATTGCCAGACAATATAGTACTCCCAGAACTCCTCAACAAAATGGTGTTGCTGAGAGGAGGAACAGGACACTTATTGAGGCTGCTCGGACCATGTTAGCTGATTCAAAGCTACCTCTAACATTCTGGGCAGTGGCAGTCAGCACTGCATGCTATGTGCAGAACATGGTTCTTGTAGTTAAGCCCCATGGAAAAACCCCTTATGAGTTATGGAACAAGAGGCCACCATTCATTGGCTTTCTAAGGTCCTTTGGCTGCAGGTGTACTATACTTAACACAAAAGACAACTTAGCAAAGTTTGCTGAGAAGTCGGATGATGCTATCTTTGTTGGATACTCTTCTAGCTCCAAAGCTTATAGAGTATACAACATCAAGAATCAACAATTTGAGGAGTCATCCAATATAGTTGTTAATGAGCACACTCCTTGTGTTAGGGGGAATGGACCTGAGTATATCTTTGATTTAGAATTGTTTCCAAACTATTCTAAACCATCTTGTGAGAATGTTTCAGCTGGAACAGGTGCTCAAGGTGATGCTGATGATGATGCAGGTCAACTATTTAAGCTTCCCAGACCTCTTCCAAATTCTCCAAGAGCTGAAAAGGCAACAAGCTTCAACCATTCGTAGATCTGACAGTGTAACTATGTCCAGGAATAGTGAAGCTTCAACAAGTGAATCACTTGATCAACCTCAAAGCTCTTCAGGTGATCCACTACAACACCAGGTTGAGGGAAGTAGTATTCTGAAGGAACAGGCAACTGTTAATACTACTTCACAACCAACCATTGATGATGTTTCTCAATCATTCAATCAGTCCTCATTGAATGACTTTGAAACAGCAGTTGGACAGAGTAATCCAGTTCCTGATCAGAATATGTCTAACCTAGACTTATCTCTGCAACTGGAAGTGATTCCTCGTCTTAGGATTCACAACACTCATCCAACTGAGAACATCATAGGGAATGTCTCTGAGGGTGTGAGAACAAGAGGACAAACTCATCATGGGAATGTCTGCTTGTACTCATGCTTTTGTCTCAGATAGAACCAAAGAAGGTAGAAGATGCCTTAAAGGATAGTAGTTGGGTTTAATCGATGCAGGAGGAGCTGCTTCAATTCAGAAGACAAAAGGTCTGGAATCTATGCCCACTACCATCTGGTCAAGTACCCATAGGCACTAAATGGGTATTCAAGAACAAGAAAGATGATAAAGGCTTGATTATCAAGAACAAGGCAAGACTAGTAGTTCAAGGATACACCCAGGAGGAAGGAATAGATTATACTGATGTCTTTGCACCTGTTGCAAGACTTGAGGCAGTTAGGATCTTCCTTGCTTATGCTGCATCCAAGAACTTCACGGTCTACCAACTTGATGTCAAGTGTGCTTTTCTATATGGGGATATAGATAGGGAAATCTATGTATGTCAACCTCCAGGATTTGAAGACCCACAACACCCCAACTATGTGTGCAAACTGGATAAAGCTCTATACGGGCTGCACCAAGCACCTAGGCTGTGGTATGAGACCTTGTCTCAGTTTCTTCTGAAGAATAGATACACTGAGGTACCATTGACAAGACTCTTTTCATCAGAAAGAGTGGAGAAGACATTTTGCTTGTACAAGTCTATGTTGATGACATCATATTTGGTTCTTCAATGACCAAATGTGCAAGGACTTTGAGAGCATTATGAAGCAGAAGTTTGAGATGAGTTCTATGGGAAAAATGGACTTTTTCCTTGGAATTCAGGTGAAACAGATGAAGGAAGGGTTCTTCATAAGTCAATCTAAGTATGTCTCAGACATCTTAGAAAGATTTGAAATGAAGGATTGTAAACCAGCCAAGACACCCATACCCAGAAACTATAATCTTTGCCCTGACCTTGAGGGGGAGGATACTGATCAATATCAGTATAGAGCAATCATTGGTTCTCTGATGTATCTCACTGCTAGTAGACCAGATATCATGTTTGCCACATGCATTTGTGCAAGATATCAGGCTGCTCCAAAGGTGTCTCACCTAGCTGCTGCAAAGAGGATCCTCAGATACCTCAAAGGAGCACCTAAACTAGGTCTCTGGTATCTAAGAAATAGTGATTTCAATCTCTATGGATACTCTGACAGTGACTATGGTGGCTGCAACATTGACAAGAAATCAACATCAGGAGGATGTCAATTTCTTGGTGGAAGGATTATCTCATGGCAATGCAAGAAACAATCCTGTGTCTCTACATCAACTGCTGAAGCTGAATACATTGCTGCTGCTAGCTGCTGTGCTCAACTGCTATGGATTCAAAATCAGATGTTAGACTATGGATTCAACTTTATGACTACTCCTATCCATATTGACAACAATAGTGCTATCTCCATTACTGAGAATCCGGTGAAGCACTCCAAGACAAAGCACATTGATATCAGGTATCATTTCATTAGAGATATTCATGAGAAACATCTGATCAAATTAATCAAAGTTGACTCAAATGAACAATATGCTGATTTGTTCACAAAGGCATTTGATGAACAAAGATTTAAGTATCTCATATCAGCTATTGGGATGATAAATATTGATTAACTACCTCTTCTTAAAAAGCTTTTTAAATGTGTAATGTCTTGTGTCAATACAATTTAAGCCCTGTTACAAAAGATCTTTAAATTATTCTAAGTGTAAATTCTTTCCGAAGAGGAACTAACTCTCGGAAGATATTCTTGAATATCTTCCGAAGCCAAAATTCCTCAATGGAAATTGTCTTCTTGGAAGAGTTTTTGGTCTCGGAAGAAGCGATTGATTTTACATCAGATCTACTTCCGAAGCTTATAAAACTCTCCATTCGGAAAGATAACTTTACCTTCGGAAGCAATGCTTTGCTTCGGAAGAGAAAGTATCTTTAAAGGACCATTTTACCTTCGGAAGCAATGCCTTGCTTCGGAAGAGAAATTGACTTCGGAAGACAATTACCTTCGGAAATGTTTTACATTCGGAAGTAAAGGTTTTTATATGTAACAGATATCTTTTGGGCCCCACTCTATAAAAAGTAAAGATTTTGTCCATGATGGTCAGATTATTTAAAATTATCCTTGCCGCCACTATCATTTCTCCGCCTTAAACCACCATACCACCCACAGTAACCCCAAACAGTTACCCTATTACCGCCACTACCACAATTCATCTCCTTTTAAATAATCTTGACTGATCAATTTCATCTTCTTTTACTAATTTACTGCCCTAACTATTCCCTTCACTGTCAAACCTGCAATTTCACCCAAATTTCAAGCTTACCTTTTCTTCAATGGCGCTAAACCCTCAACACAACCAAGTCGCATTACTTGACTCGTCAAGGGATACCGACTTCATCCAAATCATCACCTTTCTTACCGAATCCACATACCTCACTGCACTTACAGTTAACCCCACCGTATACTCCAATCATATGTTCGAATTCTGGAGCAACGGTCAAACTGCAGTTCTGAATGGGGTTCGAGTCCTGAGAACCCACATTTGTGGCCAAGAGTTGGTCATCACTGAACAGCTCATCAAAGAGCATCTCGAGCTCCATGATGATGGGGCTCCTACTGAGTTCCCCAAAGAAGACTTGGAAGGCACCTATATCCTCATGGGATATGGAGGGGATGTAAGCAGGTCTACCTTCTACAAGTTTAACTTCTCTTACCATTGGAAGTTCCTGCTGCACATTATCCTGCACTGCCTCTCCAACAAATCAGGGGGTTGGGATCAAATCCCATATGAACTAGGATGCCTAGTTCATGGGTTGGTGAGAGGTCTCCGATTCAACTACTCACGATTTGTGTTGACCAACCTTATCAGCAATCTGAGCAAGGATACATTCTTCATGTATCCCAGATTTATTCAACATATAATCAACTGTGAGCTGGAACCAAGCAAGCTTGTCTGCGCAGCTGCTCTTACTGTTCCACAAATGAGGCCTACCATCTTCAAAATACTGAAGAAGGTCTCTAACCTAGAATCACAGGTGAGGATCTTATAATCAAGGACTGCCACTCAGCAACTTGAGATTAACAACCTCAAGGCTAAACTAGTTGAGAAACAGACGGAGAGGTCTGTTAGGCATGTACCAATTCAGGTCTCACTGACTTCTTCCTCTAGCTCATCTAGCTCTCAAGATGATGCTACCAAAAAGGGGGAGAAAGTTCAGAGACAAACAATTGAGGAACCACAGACCCAATCCCTTACTTCCCAACTTATCACACTACCTGAGTCATCTCAATCTTTTCTAGAGATTGAGTCAAAAATGCTTCAAGATCTCTACAGACTTTTCATAAAGTTTGTATTGAGATCATCCCTAGAACAACCCAGCCCCGACACCCACTCATATATTTTAGGGCTGAGGAGCTTCAAAGACTGACTGTACCTTCTACCACTGTGGAAGAAGTTGGTCAACCTAAGGTCCACATGGAACCTGAGATTAGCTTCGAAGGGGAAACGGGGACTGATGGCCCAGCAACTGAAACAGATGGGACAGAATTGCAGCAGTCTCATCTTCCGAAGCTCAAGCTGAAGCTTTCGAAGCTGACAGGGAAGCCTCGAAGAACAAGAAAAGTCTTCCGAGGCCGAAATAGAAGCTGCGGAAGGCTTATTCCAGATGTCCGAGGAACTGACCATCACAGATGTTATTGCTGAAATAGCATCTGAGGTGAGCAGGGAGACATTTCTGACATTCCTCCAACCCAAACACCAGCTGAACCTCTCTCTCAATCACAACCCTCCATCAAAGAACCACCACAGTCAAGCACTGCCAAAGACAAAGGAAAAAGAAAGTTGACTGCGGAAGAGCTTCAGGAGGAGGGGAGGATTGAGAAGCTCAAAAAGAAAGGTAGGTTTTCTACTGAAAAGCTGCTAGCTGCTAGTTCTAAGGCAGCTGCAGCCAATCAGGAAGAGATCAACCAAAAGAGAAGGACAACACTCATTGACCAGCTCATCAGCCTAGGAGCTGCCAATGAGGAGATACTCCTGCTACCACTAGAGGAGTTGGTGACTTTGGAGAGGTCAACCAGGCTAAAACAACAAGAAGAAGACAGATTGGCCTTGGAGAGGGAAGAAGAAGAGAGAAGGGAGGCAGCCCTGAAGCTGAGAGAGGATAGGATCAAATTCCTACTCTCAAGAGGCTTCAGTCTTCCTGAACTGTCTCCACATGATGATGACATGATCCTGCTGCTCCACAACAAAGAGCAGGATCAAATGGAGAAGGAAAGGAAGAAGGCTGCTAGGGAGAAGTTGAGGGAGAAGAAGAGGAGGGAAGAAGAGAAGGGGGTCACTGCCACCAAGAAGTCCAATGACAAAGCCTGGATGAAAGACTATCTCCGGGCTCATAGCTTCTCTGGTAGGCAGGTGGGACCTATGTCCGAAAGGACACTCCAGCGGATAGTCAGTGAAATAAAAGCTGACATCCGTTTGGGGAAAAGGAAGGAGATGTACAGGAGGGTACGGGGAATGGTCTTCACCCCAGCCACTCAACCACAACCAACCCCTAAACCACAACCCACACCAGAACCAACCCCTTTTCCCATCAAAACCGAACCCACTGATGAAACCTTCACCCCTCAACCCACAACTCTACCCAAACCTACCACATCACCTCAACCACCCAACTACCCATCCTAAAACCTAAAACACAACCCAAAACCACTAAACCTAAGCCTACCCAACAAAAACCAAGACCATACCCTCAGCCTCCTTAATATCTCTCCTTTGAGGAAATAAAGGAGTTCAAGACAAGGCTCATCAACTGCACCACCTTGAGCAGCATCTCCTGTGAGGGAGACCTTATCAACATCACCTATGTTGATAACTCTTCAAGCTCCCTCACCCTAGGACAATTTCTTGAGTTGCCTAGAGACACCTTGGGCCAGGCTGCAATACTTCTTGGTCTCAACTCCGATACCCTCAATGCTGAGGAGAAGAGACTAAGAAGGAGACTGGTGACTCTGCTGGATACCAGGAAAGAGGACAGAATTTCTAGTCAATCTCCTGGACCTAGGAATGCTATAATCCAGTGGAGGTTTGATAAACCTTCTCACAACTTTGTTGTGGAAAGGGAGAATGGTGAAACCAACAGGCTTAATGCCACATCTCTATTGCATCTCAGCAGATTCGACCTTGCTGAGCTTGCAGAGAAGCCATTCTCCAATCCCTCCAACTCTGAGACTGCTGCACACATCAGAAATCATATCAGCGGTCTCCACTTGGCTGAACTAAGTAGAAGAGCCAAGATTGAAGAAGAGTTGAAGTTGAAAAGAGTGAAGACAAGGAAAGACCAACCACCAAAGGCACAGCCTTTCTACAGATGGTGGAAGGTCCTGAATTGGAACCAATAGTTAGATGGGAATATGACTATAGTTCCCATCAACTAACTCTTTTCAGAGGGCCACAACAAAGGGTACACATAATCCAAGGTGACAGAGTGGAGGTTCTGTCTACCAAGGATCTGTACAAGATTCTCAGCACCACATCAGGAAAGAATGAAGACACTGATAAACACCTACTTTCCATGGTGCTGAGAGCTTTAAGAAGAAGAGGGAAGTGAAGTTTTGGTAGCATCAGCCTAGGGGGAGTTTGTTGGATCATGATGAGGCTGGTGCAACCAAAACTACTTCACATAGTCATTTTTGGTACTACATTCAAAGACTTTCGAAGCTGAGCAAGAGATCTTCCGAAAGTCTGAAGAACAACAACTGAAGATATCTACTGAAGGCAAAAGCTGAAGTCAACTGCTGAAGACAACAGCTGAAGCCAACAGCTGAAGATATCTACTGAAGGCAAAAGCTGAAGTCAACTGCTGAAGACAACAGCTGAAGCCAACAGCTGAAATATCTACTGAAGGCAAAAGCTGAAGTCAACTGCTGAAGACAACAGCTGAAGCCAACAGCTGAAGACTATCTTCCGAAGACAAAGTCTGATGAAAGAGCTGAAGACAAAGTCTGAGCTTCCGAAGACAAAGTCTGATGAAAGAGCTGAAGACAAAGTCTGAGCTTCCGAAGACAAAGTCTGATGAAAGAGCTGAAGACAAAGTCTAAGCTTCCGAAGACAAAGTTTGATGAAAGAGCTGAAGACAAAGTCTGCTTCCGAAGACAAAGAAGACTCCAATCCTCGGAAGAAACAGTCTTCTGAAGTATAAGTGGCTTCGGAAGAAGTTATTCTTCCGAAATACTTTATCCTTCGGAAGACATTGCTATGTCCAGTAGACATAAGTATGGTCCCTGACAGTCTGCTGCAGACCTCTGATACAGCATGACATCTTCCTAAAGAGCCATGTTATTGACCATACTTTATTCTACTGTTCACCTTTTTATGATAGTACATGTTACCAACTTTAGTTGGTGACAAAAGGTAAGTCAGGAACATGTCCTGACTACCAACTCTCAGGCAAAATGTCTGAAAGACCTCATCTAGAGTCTTGTAGTATAGATGTAAGGTTAGAGGTGTCCAGCTGGTATCAAAGTATACCCGGCTGTAGGTAGTATTATATATATCTTCTCCTTGTAACTCTTTAGATAAGCGATTTGAGTCCAAGAGTCTTGTAATCCTTTGAGTTGAGAAGCAATATATAAAAGTACCTTGAAAATTTACTTCCTGTGTTAATTTTTTTGCTTCTTACTTGTTATATTGTGATCAACTCTTCATAGACTACTTGCTGAGTGTTATTCACAGTGAGTTGAGAGAAAAACCACCCATAATCGATCCTGCAGTAAGGCTGTTTAAAAAGCTCGACGCTCGAAACTCGCTCGAACTCGTTCGAAAATTGCTTGGAATTTTGCTCGTTCGATTTCGGCTCGGTTTTAAAACGAACCGCGCGGCTCGATTCGGTTTTAAACGAACCGAGCACGAGCAAAGGTAAGCTCACTCGGCGTTCATTCGATTTCAATCGAATTATTTTTAATTTAGTTTTTATATATTATATATATGTTAATTTATTTAATTGTATTTCTATTTTATTTATTTAATAAAAAAATAAAAACCCTAATCATAAATAGTTTAGGTTAATTTGTCAATTAAGCTAAGTTGAGGGGGTGTTGAGTAATTATCTAAAACATATATACACATTTTATGATATCATAACCCTAAGCCCCCATTTCCATCGACCACCACTATGCGACCCTCTCCTCCATTCGTGAACTGCCCCAGTAGTGAGCATGCTGTCGTCGTGCCTCTAGTTTCCAAATTTGACAGCCCCCTCCCCCGCTGTGGAAACCAGCTGCAATCAAGATCCCCGTAAACCCGTTCGAAGGTTAGACTCATAATCATTTGTTGTCATTTCGTTCTGTTGTTTCGGTCACCTTCGGGTTCTGTTGGCAAAACATGTGTGTATGCTACTGTAATGTGTATGTATGTACGAATTCAATGCGTGTGTGTGACAGTGTGTGCGTGGGTGTGTACTCGGTGTGTGCTTGGGAGTGTATTCGAACCGAGCGAAACCGAGCAAAACCGAGCGCTCGGTTGTAAAACGAACCGACTTCGAGCGAGCCTGCGTTCGGTTCGGTTCGGTTCGGTTCGTGAACAGCCCTAGACAACACTCAAATTATGTTAAATTGAGTTTTTAATATACACAACTATATATGACGATGAGAAGGAAGCTCTCCCTCGCACTTAGAGTCGCAATGAAAAGACTAAAGATTAGGGAGGTATATGTTGTGCCACTAACTCGCTATCTAGCTTTAGTTCCTAAACGGTAAACACATCTAAACAACTAAGATCCCTAATATGTACAACATGTGACACTAATGAGTAAGCTCGACTCAACCCTAAAGAAACATCCTTACTATTGAAGTTAAGAATAAGGATCACTCACATCCTACATAATAAACTCTATCATGCAAACTGATACTTAAGAGGAGAGTCATAAATTGTTCTAAGCTAGTTGTTAACTAAAAGTAGTAGGAGTTTTTATATAATATTGGTAAGTTTTAAACGACACTTATTCTTAATCGACACTCAATGCAAGTATCATATATATATATATATATATATATATATATATATACTAGGTTACAATCCCGTGTGATACACGGACTAAATAAATTTATTGTTACATGGTTTATAAATAAAAAGTTCTTAAATATTGTGTATTATACGGATTAAATAAACACATGTATTACACATTCGAAAATTTAAAGTTAACATATTTAAAATTTTAATTATGGATAGTTATTAATCAATAAATAGATATTATAACATTCATAATTAAGAGGAGAAAGAAGCGGGAAAACCAATTATTAGATGGCATAGAATGGTGACACGTGTCCGGATTTATTTTTATTTATTAGTAAATATATATATATATATATATATATATATATATATATATATATATATATATATATATTAACCATTGTATAGATGGCCCAGCACTAGGTTCCCGTATGTCTCCTAGGGGACTGGGTTCCCTAAGTCCATATTGTGGTGCTGAACCCACGGGCGATGGCCATGACGTTAAGGACATAGGTAGGTAAGTAGCGTTTGTGTGAATTGTGGGACGGAGGTAGCAGTTGGAGCTCCGAACTAGCTAGTTACCTCTAACGTTGTATAGCACGCACTGGCCTGCCTTTTGGGTTGTGACAACCTGACACAGACCCGTTAATAAGTCTCCTAGCACTTTTTTATACATTTTTTATTAACCGGTTCATAATGTCTCTATGCCTATGTGCTCCATTACCAACATTATTATAGTGCTTCTCCATGCATGACTTTGTATTGCTTGTCTAAGTTGACATCATAGGTGGTTTCAATTCTAAATATTAACATGAAACCACTCTAACCGTTACAATATCCTTAATCGTATCATTAACATGTCTAGCCTTTTATGATCCTAACTTGTTATCCCAAACACATAACTCGTTTAACTTCATGTTCAATCATGATATGTTAACAATCCGTGTCATAAATGATCACTTGTGAAAGTGAGCCAACTTTGATGGGATTATCCCATCATCCGAGTCCTATTGTGCTTTTTATATGGTTTCCACAACCATGGTGTTTCTGTATGTTCCAAATAACCTGCAACATATATACTGATTTTCTTCAAAATATGCCCTAATTATGTTTCCATCTTAACATTTCTTTTAACGTTCCTACTAGAAAATTCTCTTAATTGTGGGATAACATACATTTTTATAGTACCTCGTGCTATTTTTAGTGTTAACTATCTTCTAGAAGATGGCGATAGTTGATCAAATAACCTTAAAAATAATAAAACTATGATTGTTGGACGTTGGACTTGGTAGTATTTGACCAAAATACCCATGTGTTGATTGTAGCTGAATCAAAGATTCCAGAAGAATCTTGGATGTAGTCTTTGAGTTGTGAAATGAAGAAGAGAAATATTCAACAAAGGACCATCGTACATTAAAACCTTTGACCCCGTAATGTAGGATGAATTTTGACCCGTTGTTCTTACATGTTTAACAATGCAAACAAATGTAACATCCTCGCATTTTCATGATATATATACCAAGGGTTGTTTTAACTGAACTTGTATTTGTAAACGTTTGTTATAAGTTAAAAAAAATTAATTTGTTGTAATGTCACACTAACTAGATTATGTTTGATTATTTTGATTTCTATGACCACTTAATCAAATTTGAATAATTTATTTAATATAACCGGTGCAATCATCATCAAAATATAACTACTTATTTGGCTCTTCTTTTAAAATGGCTTTTTAATTATTTAAATTTCAACACATGTTTTTTTTACAAGAACGTTATTTAAAAATTGTATCTTTTAGTAGGGACAGCTTAACCATGTTAGATATACGTGATTTTCCAATAACTTTGTCAACAAAAGCGTAAAAGCTATACAACGATCTAAAACCATTTTGATATGATCTCCTAGCAATGATCCGTCTGCAACTATAATAAGAAATTAAAAAACAATGGGTTGTTAGAAATTACAATCTTTGAAATCTAGTCGTATTGAGTTGGGTATTGTATGTGGGTAAAGAAACCCGGGAGCTTCCCTCTACAATTATCCACACCGATCGAGCATTAGATCCATAAACCGTCAAAATGATACATCATAAGAGTCTCATATGGATATGTGTATACGTATGCAAGTGTGATGGCCGGATAAAACACAAAAGGTTCTTAATTAAAAACGAACATTCTTAACACGTTAAGATTTTGATGCTTAGGCTTTCCAAGTGTTTTTTTTTCACTCAGGCCTTTTGATTCACAAAACCAAGCCACATAGCTGTCAATTACAGCCCCATATTCTGCTTATAATACCGAAAGTTTTACTATAAGAATCAAAGGAAACACTCACCGATAACCCTTTTGATGCCTACTTGTTTTTATCTTTTTTTATCAGATTTTTGCCACGCATCCGAATTAAACGAAGTTCTCCAACAATATATAATCAAGAATATCCTATATATCCATTTTACAAAAGAAAAATCCATTTTTTTTGTACAATGCAAGATGTGAAGTTCACAACAGGTTTGTACTATGCAAGCCATTTTTAAATAGAGTAAATTATCATTTGCATCCCTCACGCTTATTAATTTTAATCATTTACATCTCTGCAGTTTTAAAATTACCAATGACCCCCTAATGTTTCATTTTTATATATATTTGTATCCAAAACCCTGACAATTATTGCGTTAATTCTTTTATAAAAATACTAAAATATCCCTAAGAATTAAAAATAAAAATAGAAAAATTATGAGACCACCTACATCACCTTCTTCTTTTTTGACCGCCATAAACACACACCTACATCCACCACATCCATCGACACTACCACCCACCACCCATCGACGCCACCACCCAAACCTTCTTCTTCCATGAAGACATCATCCTGACCCAGATCTTGACCTCAACCTAACACGTGGCCCTCAACCCAACAACACCCAAACCTTTTTCTTCCCCCTACATCCACTACCTAGCAACACCCTCTGGTCCGACATCTACTCCTCCATGTGGTCCTCAACCCAACACCCTCGCATCCAACAATCCATCCTCAGCTTCACCTCCAGCCACCGGAGCTTCTTCTCCGACGCCTTCCCACCGCCGGGAACCAGATCTATAAGTGCCTCCAGGAACATTCCGGCCAAACCTCATTTCGGAGAACCAGATCTATAAGTGAGTGCACTTACCACATCTATAGCCGACGATGTCGGCGCGGGGAGGAGGAGATGACACGGGCACATGCGCAAGGGGAGAAGCTAGAGGAGCCGGTGGTGGAGTTGCAGGTGGTGAAGATGCGATGGGAGGAGGAGTTACAGGTGGCGGCGTTGTGACTGGAGGAGGGATGGCCAGTGGTGGTGATGCGATGAGAGGGAGGGTGGCTAGCGATGGTGATGCGACTGGGGGAGGAGTGGATGTGGTGGTGAAGCGGGGACGAGTGGTGGTTTGGTGGTGTGGTGGCCGGAGGAGGAGCGGTGGTAGTTGGTGGTGGTGATGAATGAAAAAGAAGATGTGATGATGTGTAGATGGTGGTGGAGAGGGAGAGGGGGAGAGAGTGAGAGAGTGTGTTGGTAAATGAAGAAGATGATGTTGCTGGATTGGTTTTAAAAAATTATATTTATCAGGGGTAGTTTAGTCGATTTACTAATAATTTTAACAGAAAAACTAACAGTGTTAGTTATTTGAACTCGAATGGACATAAAAATGAAACGATGAAAACTCAAATGGAGATAAATTAAAAGCTTAGGGGGTAGATGACAATTTTAAAACAACATGAATGCAAATGATTAAAATAAAAAAACGTTAAGGATGAAAATGATAATTTAGTCTTTTTAAATATAAAAAATCTCATAATGCCATTAGACTTGCAAATAAAAGTGGTGAGATGACAGTAATGCATTCTGCTGTCCAAAAGGCAAAATGCAAGCAAGGATGGTATGGAATTAATAGGATTACTATATTTATTAGGTGCTAATAAAGGGACACCCAATCCTTTAAATCGACACTCACCTATACGCCGAGTATGGGTTCATACGCGGCTCATGCCCGGCGTATAGGTATCGACCATTAATGCGCCATTAATGTCTGACATTCCACGTCACATCAATCGACCTATACGGGGCGTATAGGTCCATACGCCACGTATAGGTCGGTGTCGTATATTACAAGTGGGTAGGTCCCCGACTGCTGCACCCGACAGCTATACGCGGCGTATGGGTCCATACGCCGTGTATAGTTGTCGGTGCAGCAGTCGGGGACCTACCCACTTGTCATATACGACACCGACCTATACGGCGTATGGACCTATACGCCCCGTATAGGTCCATTTTCGTTGTGTATATAAAGGGAGGCAACGCATTCGCTTGTCTAAAAAAACATAAATGTTCAAATTCTCAAATTCATTCGTTTGTAATTGATGGTTCGATTTAAGATCGCAAGAAATTTGGGTTATGTGGTTCAACAATTTCTTCTCGCAAATAATTTAATCGGTAATATTATATATTCTTACTTCAGTAAGTATTTACATACATATATACATGTATCTGAATTGGATACTTAAGAATCGTTTTAACTGACTCGGGTTCCATCGATGTTAGTCGGTTACGGTTAAACTGAATAATTTTTAAGTTTTTTATCATAACCGACTGATACCGTGGAACCCGAGTTAGTTGAAATGATTATTAAGTAATCAAGACATTTATGTGTACGTAAGTATGTATATAAATGAAGTAAGACTTATAGTTTACCTAAAAAATTTTTTAAAGAAATAGTTGGCCCATGTAACGCTATTTTCTTTCCAAGTCATGCGCGTAAACAGTGCTCATTCGTCTGAACAAAGGTCGTGCGCCTGAACAAAGGTCATGCGCCTAAGTCTTGGGCGCATGATCACTATACGTGGCGTATGGGCCCATACGCCACGTATAGTGCTCATGCGCCCAAGACTTAGGCGCATGAGCACTATAGGTGGGCGTATAGAACCATATGCAACATATAGTGCTCATGCGCCTAAGTCTTGGGCGCATGAGCACTATACGTGGCGTATGGGTCCATACGCCACGTATAGTTGTCATGGCCCAATACTTGTCCCACCTATACGTGGCGTATGGACCCGTACGCCATGTATAGTTGTCAGACGTACTTTTAAAGTGTTTTGTACCATGTACGAATATACGCAGCGTATGGTGTCATACGGGGCAAACGTGGCAAGCCCATACGCAGCGTATAGGCCCATACGCTGCGTATAGGTGTCATATGCAAGCCTATACGTGGCGTATGGGCCCATACGCTACGTATAGGTGCCAGACGTCCTTTTAAAGCGTTTTTGTACCATGTACGAATATACATAGCGTATGGTGCCATACGTAGAAGACGTGGCAAGCCTATATGTGGCATATAGTGCCATACGCAAGCCTATACGTGGTGTATGGAGCCATACGCCACGTATAAGTAATTTCAAATATGACGGGACATAAGATTCGTTTTCAACTATATAAGAACGCTTTCGATATAACTTCGATAACGCTTTCGATCTCTGTAAATCTCAAACGTGAAAATCTCAAATGTATTTTTCTCTCAAAATATCACACTTTTTATTCGTTCGTTATGTCGTTTTGGGATGTAACTATTTGTTTGGTGAATATTCAAATGAATATTCAAACGTTTCGTACGTGGCAGATAGTAATCAAGATGATTCGTAAGTTCAATCTTCTTACGAGATAGGACTGCCAGATTTAAACCAATCGTATGTTCCCCGATGATGAAGTTGAGTTTTGCCGAGAGTCAAGTTACGACACGTAATAAATAATATAAACTTTCTCTCGAGTGATGAAAAACAAACGACGAAAGTATCGTTTAAAACGTCTCAAGAATTTTTATCACTCGATGAGCTAGTCTGTTAGGCTGTTAATAGAGGACGTGATAATGGTTACGTTATTATTACACGAAGATCAAAGAAAAAAGAAGGTCAGGTCGTAAAGGTATGGCTTATCTGTGATCGTGGTGGCGAACACAAAAGTAAAGCAACAGTTAGACGATCTGGTGGCAAAAAAATCGGATGTTCTATTAAATTAGTAGGGATATACGACAACAAACGTCGTTCGTGGAAATTAGAGGTGAGAAGTGATGAACATAACCATGATACCGCTCAACATATGGAGGGGCAACCTTTTGTAAGAAGGTTTTCTCAAAACGAATACAATTTGGTGGAGCAGCTTACTAATCAGAACATGGAGCCTCGTAACATCTTATCAGCTATAAAAAAGCAAAATCCTAATAATGTATCAATAAGCAGAGACGTATACAATGCTCAATATAAGATAAGAATTGAAAGAAAAGTCGGTGAAACACCAATGCAAGTCTTAGAAAACCTTTTATCTTTTAAAAGGTACGTTTATTACACCCGAGAAGATCCCGATACAAATGTCGTAGAAGATACATTTTTTTTGTCATCAAAATTCATACGACACTTGACGTGCATTTCCGCACGTGCTGATGATAGACGCTACATATAAAACAAACATGTACAAACTTCCATTCGTTCAGATTGTTGGTGTGACCTCCACACACAAGACATTTTTTGTTGCTCATGCGTTTATTAGCAAAGAACGGGAAGATAATTTTGAATGGTTGCTTAATAGATTGAAAGATACGTTAAACAAGTGTATGGAGCCGCGCGTCATAATAACTGACAGAGATCTTGCTTTAATGAACGCATGTGTTAAAGTGTTTCCGAATGCTTCGAAGTATTTATGCAGGTGGCATATTGATGAAAATATCGCGAAACACTGTAAAGCAAGTTTTACGAATGATGACTGGAGAAAGTTTAAATATGCATGGGCACGTTTGTGTGAGTCTCCCACGCCGGAGATTTACGAGTATAACTATAACCTTCTTTACGAACGACTAGTTGAAGTGAATCGAGAAAATAAGTTTTTCATTACATACATACATATAGTACTGTTAAATATATAATTTAATTATGGTTTATTATATTTTTAGAAGTATTGTCATATATAAATAAAAACTGATTAGAGAGTTACAAAGAAATGTTTGTATCAACCTAGACTAACTCTAACCACAATTTTGGCCAACACACAACAAATAGGGTGGAGATTCAGCATGCAAATTTAAAAAAATATCTTAAATCAATAAATAGCTCACTGGATAGACTTGAGAAGTTTGTAGATCAATTGGTGAACGTACAAGAGGTAAATTTAAAAGAAAGCTTTAAGACAAACAAAATTAAAATCATGAATCATCATAAACTTCCGCTATTTGATTACTTACAAGGCAAGGTTTCACACAAGCACTTGATTTATTAGTTGCTGAAAACACTAAATTACATGTGATGCGCTCTGCGAATGCAACATGTGGTTGTCATCTTTTCACTAGTTGTGGCTTGCCTTGTGCTTGTCGGCTGGAAAAATATGAACATTCTAGTAATAGTCGCTTCATCATTATCATTTTTCTGTTACAGTAACAAATTATATATTAATTTATACTTTGTAATACAGGCACTAAAATTCCACTAGATGCAATTGACGTATTTTGGATGAAGCTTGATAAAATTAAACCATCATATATGATGGATGAAAAAGTTGATGTTGAAGAAGAAATGGACGCGTGAAACAACAAGTAATGACACAACCCACCACTGTAAAATTTAGTTTGGTGGAAAAAATAAAAAAATTGTGTATCCATGGAAAAATAACAAAAAAGCGCCTGTTGTTCAAACAGATATTCGCGGTCGTCCAACGTTAAAGGTTCAACAACAAAAGTATGACACTAAACAAAGTACGTACGCCATGTCAAGACATAGCTCGTGTATTGCGTCTCAGATTACCGGAAGAACAACTTCAGCTGTAAAGCCTCAGAAGCCCGCCATGCAACGTAGTCGTTTAATGTCTTCTAAAGTATCACAAGGTACTAATGAGTTTTCATCGATTGTCGGAGATCACCAATTAAACAATATAAACAGGTTAAAAAATTGGATTCCATCAATCTTTCATCAGTATATTTCACGTATACGAGATGTCCGACCCGATGTGAATTGTGGTTTTCGATCTATAACTTTAGGCTTAGGGTTTGATGAAAATAAGTGGATGTATATGCGAACATAACTTTTAAAAGAGTTGGACATACATGAATTGAAATACAGAGAAGTTTTCGATGCTTTGTACCCCGGATAGTATAACGAATTATGTCACACCATCGATTGGCAAAGTGTGGAACCAGAACCAAAAGAACATTGGATGATAATGCCGTATACGGGAATAGTGGTTGCTCAAAAGTTTGGGGTTATTCTTCATTTATTAAGCAATAATGGTTGTCAAACATTTTTCCTATTATGGGCTGATCCAAAAATTGTCATGCCTATCATGCCATAACGATTGTTCATGTCAACAATAATCATTTCGTCCACGTTAAGTTAGAAGGAGATTATCCTATGCCCACATTAAGTAATCTTTGGATTCATAACCGAAGCGTACGTGCTGTAGAATGGGAGATTATGTATCGGATTCGTATCTCGGAATACAACACAATAATAGATAATAAATCGAGAAGCCCCAGCTTATATAAATTTATTTTAATTCATAATTTGTAATATGCGAATTATATATTTTAATTTTAATTTTATTATTGTATTCGTATTATTTGATATTAAAATATTCAAATAATTTAAATTCAAATTTTTAGAAAATGAAATAAAAAAATTCAAAATTCAAAATATATATATATATATATATATATTAAAACTCAAAAAATTAAAAAAAAATATTAAAGCTATACGCCGCGTATGGGTCCATACATGGCGTATAGCTCTTCGGGACCACTATATCTTTGGACTTTTCTCACTTTAACCCTACCACACACTTTAAAAAAAACTCTCTCGTATAAACCGATACTACACGTATTGTTCGTCGATTTTTCTACATCCAGGTATGTTGTTGGAGCATAATTGTCATATATAGTGTGTCCGTCGCTTGACGAATAGTCTAGACATAATGTTGTACACCTTGTAAACACATGAAACTGGGTCATTCACAGGAGCATATGCGAATGAGACTCGGTCGTACGAATGAGACTCAGTCGTACGACTGAGCCATGCTAATGGACCAGTCGTGCGACTGAGAGATGCGATTGGGGCATTCGTAAGACGGAACCATAAGAATGGTCCAGTCGTACGATTGAACCATACGCATGGTCCAGTCATACGATTGAACCATACGCATGGTCCAATCGTATGAATGGGCCCAGTCGCATCTAATATGGGCTGAAGCCTATATATACCAGTTTCATTATGTAGAAACCTAAGGGTTTTGAGAGGGAGTCTACCCGGGGCCTACGTGCTGCCGGATGAGAGGGGAGATCATGCTTGATCTCCCCTTGCGAAAAGTCTTGATTCTTAAGTTGTAACGAGCTTAAAATCGTTAGGTTTTATCAATGAAATCATTCAATTATTGTTCGTACTATTGTTTGTCTTTTGGTTTATCACCTTCCGTCAAGAACACGCTCGGATGCCTACCGATCCAGTGACTTAACAATTGGTATCAGAGCCAGGTTACTGCTGGAATGATCTAACAATCATTCTAGCAACCCGAGCTCTTGATTTCTGGATCGAATTCTTGTTCTTTGACGTAAAACCCACTTCGTGTTCTTATTGTTTTGCTCAAATCTCATTGCATGTGTTGTTTGTTTGTTAAAATCGGACCCGAAATCTTCTTCAGATCATAAAAATGAATCCAGTGATACAATTTTTGTGTTGTGTCTCGTCCAAATCATCGGATTAGGGTTTTTCAGCCTTGTGACGGCTGCAGATCTACTATCTGTGTTCAGACCCGTTCATGCGATTGGGCCATGCGTCTGGGCCTCATTCGCACGATTGAACCATTCGTATGTTCCATTCGTACGAATGAACCATTCGTATGTCTATTCGTACGAATGAACCTTCATTCGCACGACTGACCCTTTCGTGTATTTCATTCACAGGACTGACCCATTCGGAGCATCCATTCGCACGAATCACCCATTCGCACGTATGTCTTCATTCGTCTGTTCCAGTCGCACGAATGAGCTGTGTACCAGACCAAAAAAAAGAGTCTGGAACAGCTTCTTGCACGAATTTTTCCCTAAACCATTTTTATCAGTCGGGAAGCCTTCTGAAAAAGTTTGATAAAATAATTTTTTTGGGAAAATTATCGGGTCATTTTTCGGTTCATGTTCGGGTCAATAGTTTAGATTTTCCTGGAAAGTCTATGCAAGAGTTGAGGATGAGCAAAGTACATTCACCCTGAGGTTCTTATGTCAAACAAGTTCGATGGATACCCCATTATTCGTTGGACTTTCAGAATAGGTGAATGTTGTTAGAACACTAAAGAGAGAAGAGAAGATGTCAGCTGTCGGTGCTGATTTTGTGGGGTAGTCAGGAGCATCTGACTATTTATGGGCCAATCAAGTTATATTTATCTGCAAAGAGAGAATTCTCATTCTTAGGGGGAATCCATGTATAGAGAGATTGAAGACGCAATCAGAAAGTGATGATGTGGCAGGTTTCTGATGATGATTCTACATGCATGCTGATTTGTTTGATATTGTCAGCTGTGGATTGGAACCTTCAACCTTTTGCCCAATACAACGTATGAAGACGCTAGGAGAGCATAATGTTTATATATTGGGATATGCTGACGTGAGGGGGAATTCCTACAGTTGTTAATGTTAATCAGGTTAGACTGTGTGAAGATTGAAGCAATGGAAAACTGTTCATGTCATTATCTGGAAAAATCAGTCATATGGGGAATCTTGCTGCTATGATGATGTTATGCAAAGTAAACGAAAGCTATTGTGCCTAAATTCATTTTCAGGGATATTGTAGTAACCTGACGGATCGACAACGTTGGCTAATATGGTTGTTCGTTTGATTCTATTGGAAACCAGAGCAAAGATTGACTGAAGATTGTAAGAGGAGTTATCTACTATTCGCAAGCAACGTCCAAGGGGGAATTTGTTGGAGCATATATTGTCATATATATTGTGTCCGTCGCTTGAGGAATAGTCTAGGCTTAATGTTATACACCTTGTAAACACATGAAACTAGGTCATTCGCAGGAGCATATGCGAATGACACTCAGTCGTACGACTGAGCCATGCTAATGGACCAGTCGTGCGACTGAGAGATGCGATTGGGGCATTCGTAAGACTGGACCATAAGAATGGTCAAGTCGTACGATTAAACCATACGCATGGTCCAATCTCACGAATGGGCCCAGTCGCATCTAATATGGGCTGAAGCCTATATATATCAGTTTCATTGTGTAGAAACCTAAGAGTTTTGAGAGGGAGTCTGCCCGGGGCCTAGGTGCTGCCGGATGAGAGGGGAGATCATGCTCGATCTCCCCTTGCCAAAAGTCTTGATTCTTAAGTTGTAACGAGCTTAAAATCGTTAGGTTTTATCCAGTGACTTAACATATGTATTATTGTTCCTACATCATTATTATGTTAATCGTTCACTGATTTAAACGTTAAAGTAGTCGTTTATGTGTTATAATGGTTTATTTAAAAACTGCTCATATGAACTATACGCCACTTTAGCCCCGCGTATAGGGCTATACGCGGCGTATAGTTCCTTAGTTGAGGAAGAAGATGAAACGTATAGCCCTATACGCGGCACGTGTAGCGTATAGGGCTATACTCGGTGTATGGGGGTTGAGCTATACGTGTTTTTGACCCATACGTGGGTACCCTATACGCGACGTATAGTACTATACGCGGCGTATAGGGGGTGAGCCATACGTGTTTTTTGACCCATACGTGGGTACCCTATACGCGGCGTATAGTGCTATACGCGGCGTATAGGGGGGTTGGCCTATACGTGGGTTTTGACCCATACGTGGATACCCTATACGTGGCGTATAGTGCTATACGCGGCGTATAGGGGGTGTTGAGTCATGTATGATTATGAGTCGTTGCAAAGTGAAGATACGCGTTATATTTGTTTTCAAACTGTTATATTTATACATATTTGTTTCTTATGCAGATATGTCTTCCGATTCAGATGTTGAGGCTGAAGTTGTTGACGTTATTGCCGATCATTCTTGGCTATAGTTTGAGCCTGGTTCCATTGAGCACGCTAAGTGCTCAAAACTAATACGTATGAAGATCGGTAATCAAAAGGCAGTTGATTGGGAGGTGATGGCCGAGCTCGGAGAGCGCGATAGACTTGCTGCTATTATCAGAGACGATACGCCATGGATTCGTCTATTTGAGATCGCGTTTTTACCTTCTTACCATGAGCTGACGGTGGAGTTTTTATCCACCTTTACTTATATTCGTCCTGATGAGATGGAGGAGGACGATCAACGTTCCGAGATTTCGTTTATGCTATGTGGACATGCACATCAGGTGTCCATTGAGCAATTTGTAGTTTATCTCTGGACTTTATTTTGAGCCGGAGACTGTTACCCCTCTATTCGCCGAGGATATTACTGAGATGGAGGAGAGTCGATTGAGAGATTTGTGGCCTCAGATTGCCGGAGGTCCGTTTCAGAGGACTAAGGGCAGGATCACTGCATTAGAGATTCTCTCATTCGTTACTTGCATCGTATGATCGCCACATCCATCATGGTACGTGGCAAGAGTTGGGAGTGATGTACCATTCCCGACTTATTTTACATATACTGTTTGCTTACGGGGACCAGGTGCAACCTGGTGAGATGTTTAACAGAGTTTTTTGCTTCGTATTATCATCGCCAGGAGCGAGGAGCGGTTTACGGCGGCGCATACATCACGGTGATTGCCCGAGCTTTAGGTTATCTTCCTCGGCATCTTACTGACGTATCTCCGCCGATCGAGTCGGTCAGATTAGATCGTCGTACGCTATCAAGCATGCGTATTATACGCCAGTTTTCGGGTGGCATACGATTCTCTCTTCGACCCTGGGAGATCTGGCAACCAGCACCTGTTCAGCAGCTCGGCATTGACGATCCACAGCAGCAGGAAGGGCATATTCCGCATGATCAGCCACCACCCGACGAGCAGCCACATGATCAGCCGCCAGTACATCAGCCGCCACCTCAGCCACAGTTCCCTCAACATATTTATAGAGATGTGAGGCTGCCTGCACGTATGGAGACATTTATGCAGGACATTTCTACGAGTTTACGGCAGCAGAGCCGTCGGCTCGATCGAGTTGAGGATCTTATGGAGTGACACGTTCAGCTAGAGATTGCGCGAGCACATGCTGCTGGTATTGATCCTCCGGAGTTGCCACCGCCTCAACATTACCCAGACACGCCGTAGTTTTTACTAGCATTTTAATTTTTATTTTGTTATGTATTTTAAAAACTTTGTTATTTATATTATTAGTGTATGTTTATCTTATATGTTTATTATCAGTTTATATTTATTTTATATGTTTTATTAGTTAATTAATATTTAAAATGGTCGGTTAATAAGTTATAAAATATAACTTATACGCAAAAATTTATACGCAAAGATCTATAAAAATATATGTAAAAATAACACAAAAAACTAAACACCAAAACCTATACCCGCGTATGGGTCCATACGCGGCGTATAGGTTCATTATGCATTTCGGCCAAGACAAAAAATTGTAGCCTATACACAGCGTATGGTCCCATACGTGATGTATAGCCCTGCGTCTGACATACTTGTCTGACATGAACTGTCAGTGAATGTTTGTATTCTCTATATGCTGCGTATGGCCCCATACGCCGCGTATAGGGTATAAAATGGCAACCCGACAACCCACCCTATACGCGGCTTATGGACCATACGCGACGTATAGAGTACAAAGGTGTTGATTTAAAATGGGGGGTGTCTAAATAACCGGACCCTATTTATTTAAACAATGCACTACTTGCAAGGACTTCTTGAAATATGTGTGGTGCTATTCAGATCTTGCAACAGATTTACATAATGAGATCATACATCTAACAAAAACATAAGAGCATTCACAGTGGGGTTCTTATTTTATCCATATAATTACACTAAAAATCACTATATTTTTTCTCTTCTTTTCAATTAATAATATTTTTTATACCCTTATCATTACTTTTTTCTCTCTCATTCACTCACAACCACTTTAAAAAATATTAAAAAATTTATAAGGATTGTACAGTGATTCTTCAAATATACCAATCCACAATAACATTTTCTCTCTCCTTCACTCACAACCACTCAAAATCATTCCATATAATATACCAAACACACACACATATTTTTAAAGACTCCACTGTGAATGCTAAGTTTATATAATAAACACTATTATCATGTAAAACATATCATGTACTTGAATTATTGTTATGTACATAACTACATATACATATGACAGGAAAAGATCAATTGCAAACTAACAAAAATTGTACAAGCTTTACGAAAACTTGAAGAAAACAGTTAAGATTAATCGAATTTTTTATTGTATAAATAACATTATTACACATATACAATATTATATTTTTTATATACGTGTGCAAATTAACTTCTATTAAAAAACTAACACGTATATAAAATATAACTTACATAATGTAAATGTATACATGCTTACACTATGTAGATTACACTATGTAGATTACAATTTAGACATATAAATTTACTTTGTGTAGTTTTAGTTTACACGTATTAGTATATCAACACATCTAAACTTGCTCATATACATAAATAAATATAACTAGTGTTGTTTCACCGTGCGCGCGTTGCGCGCATAACATATCGATTAAACCGAGGCTTAGATAAACACATATTGTCCGATCATCACGTTCTTATCATCACAAAATTTTTTTACGGAGCCTCTATTTGTTTTAAAATACAAAGTTAGCCAAAGTTGCATGATGGTTAAACAAACATAATTTACCTCAAAACTCATAAACCAAACCAAATTAAAATCGTATAAAACGATTGGTTATAAAAAATTACAAGTTCGGTCGTAACACATTAACCAAAAGACAAATCATATTATTTAAAAAATAAGAACATTTAGGCTCGGATCCAGGAATTGGGTTATAATGGCTGCAAAAGCAGATTAAAGATTGCCCTCTTTCCAACCTTTCTAGAAAACCCACCCAGAAACCACAATGAAGTCAAAGTCAACACTACAGCCCCACGCCCCACGGTGCTTTAAAGATGGCACCTTGATTCAACAAATCAAAACTTTCAAAAAATCAAGTATAGGAACCACCGATGAGTATCAATTTGAAACACACCCTACACCTTACAATTCCTCATTATTTGTATGCATCTTAAAAATGTCACAATTAGAATCCTACTATGACTTCTTTTTTCTTTTTCCTTTTCTTTTTTTCTTCTCCGGCGTCGGCGGCGGTGACTCCGGCAACTCCGGCAACTTTTTCCGTTTGTTGTTCCTTTTTTTCCATCGTCGCCGGAGAAGCTTCTTTACTCGAGGGAGCTTCCGTCTCCGGCTTTTTCTCTTCGGTTTTCACCTCCACCTCAACTCTCCGACCACCGTTACCAGCCGGAGCTTCACCGCCTCCGGCAACGGAATCGCTAGTTTTCGGCGAGTCTACCACCAGAGCTTCTGTTTTAGTCGCCGGAGGCTTGATTTCCTCGCCGGAGACGGCAGATCCTCCGGTATTTGCTACTTTATCAGTCTTTTGAATATGATTTTGAGGTGGGTTTTCCGATGAATTTGAGTTGATTTGAAGAGATGAAGTGGTGTTCACTGTTCATACTATTCATTTACTGTTCATTTCAACTTCTTTTTAAATATATAGGGAAATATTGCATATGTGTCATAATATTATTCATAAATAAAATAATAATTTGACATGATCTGTTTTCGTAAGTTTATGTAAAATTTTTTTTTTTAAAGTAAACTTCATTCAAAAAACTCGACGGGTCCTCAAATCAAGGACCGACGAGAAAGATCAATCCAAAGGGAATTTACACCATTTTTTCAATCTACATTGTGACCTTTAACTCTATTACAATACCAAAAAAATGAAGTAATTTTCACCGTCTCCACAATCTCGATAGGTCGCCTACTCTTGTTGTTGAAAATACGATTATTACGCTCGTTCCAAACAACCCACAAAGCTGTATATAGGATTCCCCTTAACACCTTAGTGGCGTTTTTGGAAGTCTTTTGTGCGTCCGGCATATTGATGACGTCCATGATATCGAAAGAAAAAGAGGGGGATAATCTGCACCAAGATTCAATTCTGACCCACACCTCTTGGGCAAACTCACAACCTGTGAACACATGCATCGTAGTTTCCGTATCATCTTGACAAAAAATGCACCGCTGATCTTGAATAATGACTCCCCTTTTTATCAATTCGGCTATAGTAGGAAGACGATTCAAACCCGCTCTCCACACCAACACCTTGCACTTTAGGGGCACCCACACCTTCCAATCAATAAAACCAATGCTTTCACGAGAATTATCGTGGGAACAAACCTTTTTGCCGAGTGAACTGTGAAGATACCATCTTTCGCATGACTCCATTTCCAACTATCCCTGTCTCCCTTCAAATCAAAACTGTGAATGTCATTAAGAAGCTCGAACAGCTCGGCAACTTCATCAAAAGATGCTGGTTCTGCTCTCCATTCCCAATTTAACATTTTTACATTGTTAACAACTTGAAGACGATTCGCGACCTTGACCCATTTGTTCTTTTCCAGTCTGAAAAGATTAGGAAAAATGAGTCTAAGGGGAGCATCTCTTAACCATGTATCGCCCCAAAAGCTGGTAGATCTTCCATTTCCCACCTCGGCTACGAACCCGGCGTTAAGCTTCTGACCATTTGGAATTGTAACCTCTCCAATCTTAGTAATGTTCTTCCAACAACCGGAGGCCGAAGGATTGCAAGGTAAAAGCGTCCAAGGCCTACTCGACCCGTGACAAGCCATAATTATATTCTTCCATAAACAATCTCCATCCTTCTTAAATCGCCATGCCCACTTCAAAAGAAGCGCATTATTAACGTCACATAACCTAGACACCCCTAACCCTCCGTATTTTTTCGGAGTAGTTACAAGGTCCCAAGCAACCCAATGGATTTTCTTCTCAAGATTAGAATCCGCCCAAAGAAATTTTTTCATAATAGCTTCCATAGCCTCTAAAACCGCCTTTGGATCTTTATACAAAGAGAGATAATACACCGGTAAACTCTCTAGAACCGATTTAATGAGAATGAGACGGCCGCCTATTGATAAATTTTTTGCTTTCCAAGATTCAACGCGATTTTTAATAATCTCGATAACCGGATCCCAACTTCTAACACGGTTCATATTCGCACCAACTTGGATACCAAGATAAGAAAAAGGAATACTACCTCTCTTACACCCAAGGAACTCCATCATATCATCAACTTCCGACGATTCCGTACCAACCCCATAAATATTAGATTTATGGAGATTGATACGAAGGCCTGAACATAGATAAAAAATACGGAGGATCCGAGCGATGTTTCGCACATTCTCCTTAGACCACTCGCCAATAATTAGTGCATCATCAGCATAAAACAAATTATTAATTTTCACCCCTTCTTTAGATAACCGAATACCTTTAAAGAGTCCCATATTATTTGCCTTCTCCAAAAACAAGACAAAGCTTCCATAACAATTAGGAACAAGAAAGGAGACAAAGGATCCCCTTGGCGAAGACCTTTTTCACATCGGAAATCAAAAGTAGGCGAGCCGTTAACCAACACCGCGGCTCTAGACGACTCACAAACTCCTTTAATCCAATCGCACCACCGTGGATGGAAGCCCATTTGTGACATAATAGAGAGAAGGAAATTCCAATTCACGTTGTCATAAGCCTTCTCAAAATCTATTTTTAATAAAAATGCCTTTCTTTTTTTCTTCTTAAGAAACTCCATAACTTCATTAACTATCAAGGGGCCGTCAAGAATGAAACGCCCAGTAAGAAAAGCCGATTGCGATTCCGATATAACCTGACCCATAACTTTTTTCAGTCGATTAGCAAGAATTTTGGAAATTATCTTGCTAATCATCCCAATTAAAGTTATAGGCCTATAATCTTTAAGACCAACAGGCGATTTAATTTTAGGAATCAAAGTAATAAACGACGTACCACATTCAGCTCGGATATTACCTGACTTATGGAATTCATTCAGAATTCGCACAAAGTCCTCCTCCAAAAGATCCCAAAAACGTTTGACAAAACGAAAGTTGAACCCATCTGGGCCGGGAGCCTTGTTAGAACCGCAACCAAAAGCTGCTTCTTTAATCTCGTCACTAGAAAAAGAAGCCACCATGTTCACTGAATCTTCATGCCGGATCTGTTTTATACCCGCACAAAGAAGAGCCGGACGCGACTGATTATATTCCGTGAAATGATGCCTAAAAAACTTCAATACTTCACGTTTAACCAAAGCCGGCTTAGTAACCCACTCATCATTAATCATAATCCCCGGAATAGAGTTAATCGCCTTCCTCCCGTTCACCACATTATGGAAAAAAGAGGAATTTTCGTCCCCCAATGCTGCCTATTTAACCCGGGATTTTTGCCGAAGATCACGCGCCTTAAACATTTCAATTTCTTCAATCGCTTTTTTTCATCCAGTCCATATCCACATACTCTCCTCGTCCAAATCATGGTCTTCCAATTGTTTTTCTATCTCGTCCTTCTCCTTTCTCATTATGACTTCGGCCTCTGATTCTATGCGACACATATTTTTATGCCAAGATTTCAACTGTTCCCGAAGAGCCTTCAGTTTGCAAACAAGATTCAAATCCGCTTGCCCACTGTTAGACCACCCCTCTAAAGTCTTCTTAACAATATCAATGCAACCGGGTCTATCTAGCCATGAATCAAACGTACGAAATGGTATCGGACCAAAGTTGGTGTCTTTAACCGTGAACAACAATGGAGAATGATCGATAAGTCTCTAGCGAGCGTCCGAACACAAGCATTAGGCCACATATTGAAAACATTATCGCACACCAGAAATCTATCAATTTTACTAAGCTTGCAAACTCCATTCCTTTTAGACATACATGTATACCGCGATCCCTTCATATTATACTCCCACAACCCGGCCTCATCAATAAAGTCGTTAAAGTTTCGAGCACATATCGAGTCAAAAACCGAATTTTTTCTATCCTTCTGGTCTTTCACAGCGTTGAAGTCACCAAAAATTATCCACCACCCATGGCCCCTTCTAATAATATTACAAATTTTATCCCATAGACCGCGTTTACCTTCATTCGACTGAGGAGCGTAAACGTTAATGATATTTAATCTCACAGAACCAGCCACTAGAAAACCATCAACATGGAGATAGTTTCTATCTTTTGAAACATGCTCCTTAACAAGAACCTTCGGATCCCAAATACAAACTAAGCCCCCCGAATTCCCGGACGCTTCAACGTATTCATATTCGAACCCGAGCCCACCCCAAAAAGCTGAAATAAGATTGAACGATGAACTGCTAACCATTGTTTCTTGCATACCCACAAACGAAATGCCATTATTTTGTCTAATTTTCTTAATCCAACCAGTTTTTCCTGCCGTCCCAACCCCACGAATATTAATGGACATACAATTCATATCTTACCACTTTGTAATCCTACGTGTACAATCGATTCTTCAATTAGTTTGTGAGAGTGTTGCAGCTGTACCCCAAATTTGTTACCCATGTCAATGGTAGCATTCACTTCATCCACCATATTGCAGGCAACTATTGTACCTCTCGGCCCAGTCGTCTCTTCCATACTGTTGGGCCGGATAGGAGTGTTAAGGTCCAATGATTGCTCCACAGGCCCGATTTGATTCTGCTCCATACTGTTACCCAGGCCCAATAATGGGTCAAGACCAAAAATGTCTTCAACACATCTAGATTTCTTACCGATCTTGGCCTTCTCCAAACTGCTAGAGTACGTTGGGTTTGACCGCCCCGTATCAATTGCAATATTTTTCTTTTTAAGTTTATGTAAAATTTGCCCGATGTCCATTGGTTTGCAATTTACCTATACCCTACATATGCAATTTACCTTTCTACTTTACTAAAATTGTAACTAGTAGTTACACGTGTTAACATCACATTCATTCTCATCAAATTTTCTTCACATATCTCTTCTATTAAATAATCACATTAATTACTAAATATATTATTTAATTTCTTTTTGATATAGTTTTTATAAATTAAGAAAATGTTTTTTCATTAAAATTATTTCTAATAAAACAAATTTTTATAAAATAAGAATTTTTTAAGACATTAGCTTTTTTAAATATGAAATATTCTAAAAATAGTGTTTTTAAAAGGTAAAACTTTTACAAACTAAAAAAACTAAAATTGAGAGTTATAATAAGAAAGACAATACTTAAAATGTTTATAATGAAGAAGATTTCAATCATATTATCTTAGAATATTATTTTATAATTAATAAATATTTATTTTATTTATTCAATCCGTGTAATACACGGGTTTACTAAAGCTAGTGTGTGTGTGTGTGTGTGTGTGTAGGGGAAGGTTCCTGAGAAAAGCAATAGTTATGCGAAAACCAAAGAAAACCATGAAAATCCATAATATAATTCATAATTTTTTTGTTCTTTTAATTGCTAATATGTTAATTAAGTGTTTGTTACATATATGTTGAACATAAATACGGGAATGAAGAGTTTTACATATATATACACTACTTTGAATAAAAAATGGTTGCGTATACATAATCTATGTATGACGTGTATGTAAAACTATGTTACGGTTTTCATTTTGACCCATACCCTTATCTATACATGCACACACATACATAGAGTGTAGTGATCAAAAAATCTATAAACTATGTATTCGGTTTTATTGGTTTTATCTAGTTTTCACATAACAATGTTTTTTTCTTAGGAACTGTAACAACTCGTATTTTTGTTAATTAAAAGGTTAACTTCGTTAAGTTATAAAAGGACCTTTTATGTCGTTTTGAAACTTGGAAGATTTGTTATACTTGATAATATAATTAATTTGGTGATTAACAAATTAATTAAATGAATAATAGAAATAATATTATTAATGTTTAAAATGTTTGTTTATTATTATAAAAATTAACATCAAGTTATAATAATCTTGATAAATATGACTTTTATAATAATAAAACTAATACTTGTAATTATACAAGTAATTTTTACATTTGCTCATTGTGTTAACAATTTATTAAATCTAAATTATTGTTAAATATTAAAAACATTTAAAACTTAATGGGATAATAATCTTAAAAATAATTATTATAATAATAATAACAATAAAAATAATAATAATAATAATATTAATAATAATAATAATAATTTAAATAATTAATAAAGGTTAAACATTAAAACTTAAGTTAAGGGGTCTTTAGTGTCATTTTATAAACTTTAAATAAAAGTTTATACATAAAATAATAGAGGTTCTAAACTTCAGGGACCAAAACTGTAATTATTTCTAAACCACCCCCCTTTCCCTCTCGTTTTTCTGGTCACCGGACCGGTAGTCTCCGGCAAGCCACCGGCGAGCCAAAACACCTCAATTAACGCGGTTTCAACCAAATTAAATGCTCCCGACACACTCACGTGGAAGATTCGAACACTTGCCCCAAAACAATTTGAAATTTGAATCAATTTAGTGCGATCGACCCAATCACTTTCACTTTCGGCCGGATTCCACGTCACGATCGCATTAACATACTATAATAATGAAATTAATCGCACAAATCGTTTACAACTTTCAATTTCATCTGAAAAATCTCACAGCACCTCCATCGAACACCACCTTTCTTTCGGACCTGTAACATGGTCGACAGTGGTCTTCGAGGCATTTAAACTCTAAATTGATTGAGGGCTTTGGATTACAAACACATGTTGAAGATTCATACGAAAAGAATTTGATTATGAACAACTCAATCACCACGAACTAACTTCCACCCGTGACGACTCGTTCGTAAACCTGAGAGTATCAATTCGAACTCAATAACGTAAGTTTCGCACATCATTGTACTCGTTTTAACATGGGGAAACAAAGCCCTAATATTAATGTGATTAACATGTCGGAATGGAAGATCAATTTGACTTTGATCGAATCTAGGGTTTATGTGATTTGGGGGAACTGGGTTAAAAAAGCTTAAAAGGAATTGGAACCGAAGATTACCGCGGCTGTATGTCTGGTCTGCTGGTTCCCCGTCCCATTGCACACCTTGAGGTCCCGGGTTCGAACCCGGGCTCCCTCACCTATTTTTTAAGGCTTTTTAGCCTTTAAATAATTGTAAAAAAGTCAGATTAAATATAAAATTCTTTTTATAAAATTCAAATATTTTTAAAATCATCTAATTACTTTTCTAAAATTTATCTTAACATTATTTATTTATTTACTTATTTTATAATTATCTTTTAAGACAAATATATAAATAGTTTATTTTCTTATAAAATAGATTTTAAATATTGTTTAACTTATTAAATTATTATTTGCTCAAATAATATATTTAGATTATTTCCTATAAGATAAACTTAAAATATTGTTTTAATTTACTAAATAGTTATTTGCTCAAAATAATATACTTAAATTATTTTTCTTATGAAATAGACATTGAATATCGTTATAACTCACCAAATCATTATTTGTTCAAATAACAAGTATAAATTATTGTTAAAACGTGCTTATTTTATTTAACTATGGGACTTTATTATTATAAATGTTATTTTTATTTCGCATCTTTATATAAAATACAAATATATTGTTACCAAGAAAATATAATTATATCCATTTGTTAAATATAATTTACAAAACCCCAAAATCCTAAAACCTGGTTCGCGCTAAAACGTTAATTTTATTATTAAACTTAAACCTTGTAAAAATATATATTTAGGTGCATTGTGAATGGCTACGTTGAAAGGACGCTTATTATTATTTCTTATTAATCATCCAATACATACGTATTTGATCAAGTGAGTATTTCCATACCCCATGTTCTTATTTTCACACTTTGGAGTGAAACATGTTAACTTATATCATTGCACTTGTAAACTTATTTAAGACTTGTAAACTTATGGCAATTCAACATGTAAAGTTGTGGTTAGTTGAACTTTTGTGGTTACCATGTTATGGCGTTATATGTACAGTCATTAACTATTACTAGCCCAATGAAGTCATAGATCTATGGGCCAGACAACCTATTTGGTGCTAAAGTCGATGTATTGCCGACTCCTAGGAGCCGTATGCTTGTGCACTAGGGAACCAAATACACTTAGCTGATCGTATAATCTTGTAAACGTTTGATACTTGTAAAACTTGTCGAGGTTTGATTGTTGCATTGTTCATAACATCCCTAATCACTTTATTCACTAACTTATGACTTGAATTGCCATCTTTTATATATTCTATGTATTGAAAACTATGGAATGCTCACCAACATTTTTATGTTGACATTTTATTTATAACATGTTTCAGGAATAACCCAAGTATGCGTTCTACTCTTTGTAGCTTATCTCACTTAGGACTGGACTTAGAGAAATAAACAATGATCTTGTCACTTTCAACCTTGTATTCATGATGTATCTGTGTTTGAGCCTTTTACTTCTATTGTTACAATTGAATCTTGAATAATATATTTAGAATTAATAATAGCGTTATGTGGCTGTGAACAATCTTATCCCTCACATCTCGACGATTCCACCGTCAAGGTTGGGGTGTGACAGGAACCATCTCCATATATATATATATATATATATATATATATATATATATATATATATATATATATATAGATATATATAGATATATAGAAAGAGAGAGAGGGGGGGATAGGAATCAAATGTTAATATTTATTTATTACGATAATCTATAAACCCAACTAGTGGTACACAGCAGGTCATGTTAGCCCTGTAAGTTAGAGATACAGTGGTAAAACTGGTAGTACACAACAAATGTTAAAAAAGTTTTAAAAAAATATAGCAAGGCTATACTTGCATAAAGATATTAAAACTATCTATTTATTAATGTAATTATAAAAAATAATATCATACAAAAAAATTATGAAGGTTTTAAAAAATGTAATGAAGTTTTTTAAAAAGGAAGGGAACTTTTAAAATGGAGGAAATTATACTGCTAATTATATTTTAAGTGTTTGTTACATTAGTGTTAACTGGTTATCGTATTAAATAAGGATTAACAAAAAAATATTATCCTATATATATCATTATTTTAGATAATATTCATCAACATTTGGGATTATACATCAATATTTCAGCTTAATAATAATATGTTTAGTCTTGGTTAAGTTAAGTTGCTTACATTTAAACAATTTTTAAACATCTTTATGAGATTCTACTAGGTGTGTGATCCTATAGAATCAAATGTCAATAGCAACTTTATCATATGTAAAAACTTAAGCATCTAGATTCATATATCAACAGTCACAACACACCATAATATGATGAAATTAGCAAATGGGAATTTATGTTGGATGTTGTTTTAGCTACTATAGTCTACTTAAGAATACTTAAGGTTATGTAATATTGGTATAATTAATTTAGGTGGCAATTTCGACTTAAAATTGTAAGATTCGGTAAACTTTTCAGTAAACTAACATCCCATACTTCAATTGGTAATCCGCATAAGTAAATTTTTTTTAAATCTCCCTACTTTAATAAAAGATTAACTTAAAATGACACGTGACAGCACCACAATACTTCTCATCATAATTTTCCCATCTCTCTCACCTATTAAATAATTACCTTAATTACTAATAATATTATTTATCACTTTTTAGATTAAAAATAGTTTTTTTATAAATTAAGAAAAAGATATTTTTATTAATGCTATTTCTAAATAAACAATTTTTTATAAATAATATTTTTTATAGAACATCAAAGTTTTTTAAATATATAATATATTATAAAATTGGTGTTTTTAAAAAGTAAAATATTTAAAAAAATTAATTAAATTTAGGAGTTATGATAATGAAATTTAAAAAATAATACTTTTATACAGTTTGTTTTAGAAAAAATATTTATTTTTTTAGAAAAAATTAAAAAAATTAAAAAGTTGATATCATACATAACTGCATAATTTATCATATCATATCTTGGAATATCATTTTATATTCCATAAATTTTATTATATTAATATTTTATTTATCCAACCCGTGTAATACACAGGTTTACTAAAGCTAGTAATAAACATATATAACTTAAAATATCATTTAGTATAACAAATAAGTGATTTGATGGTAACATAGTAATAAGATTTATTAAACTAACTAGGTTACAATCCCGTGTAATATTAAAAGTTATGTCCTAAATATTGTGTATTATACAGATTGAATAAAACTATGTACTACACATTAAAAAATTTGAACTTAACATATTTAAAATTTTAATTACGGATAGTTATTAATTAATAAATAGTTATTATAGCATTTATAATTAAGAGTAGAGAGAAGCGAAAAATCAATTATTAGATGACCTAGAATTATAGCTTTTATAATTAAGATGAGAGAGAAACGAGAAAACCAATTATTAGATGACCTAGAATGGTGACAAGTGTCCGGATTTATTTTTATTTATTAGTATAAAGATTTATTAGTATAGAGATGTATCTACTAAGAGCGCTCACATCTCATTCTTTACTTTTATCCTTATAATTACACTAAAAATCATTAATTTTCCCCTCTCCTTTCAATTAAATAATATATTTTTATACATTTTTTATTACTTTTTCTCTCTCCTCCACTCACAACCACTTTTGAAAATATTAAAAAATTTATAAGGGTTAAACAGTAAATTCTTAAATTTACGGATGAACAGTAACATTTTATCTCTACTCTATTCACAACTAATTAAACCATTCCATATAATTTTAGAATTCAAATAGGCCTGTGAAAATCGGTTTTAGTGCGTCAGAATCAAACAAGACTGACCCGAAACAGTGGATGTGTAAAATATTAAAACTAGAACCATTCAATTTATTGCTTACATGGGTCGATTCAACCCGGTTACTGTAGGTATGGTTGTTAGACCAGAACCGTTTAGGAAAACCACGTATCTTGTCTTTCTTTCTCGATCTTATTTTTTCAATCCTACACTTTCTCAATCCAGATATAAAATACAGTATATATGCAACACACGCTCACACATATGTAGAACACATACACATCTTGCGATACAAAAGTTATATATATATATATATTTATTATATATATATATCACTATATATATGTGTGTGTTTGTGTGTGTGTATATATGTATATATATATGTATTTATATGTACATATATAGGATAGAGATCAAATGTTAATCCTTGTTTATTGCGATAACCCATTAACCCAACTAGTGGTTCACAGCAAGCCACGTCATCTCTGTAACTTAGAGTTACAGTGATAAAACTAATGGTCCAAAACGAACGTTAAAAAAACTTTAAAAAATATAGCGACATTATACTCAAATTAAAGATATTAAAATGATCTATTTAATGATGTAATTTGTTTAAAAAAATAACATCATACAAAAAAGTTAAAAAAGTTTTAAAATGGGTGGATTTTTTTTAAAAATGGAGGAAAAATTTAAAAATGGAGGAAAAATTTAAAAATTGAGGAAAAATCGTTACATCAGTGGTGTTACGTGGTGTAAAAGTTAGTTACACTGGTGTAAGTGTTCGCTACATTAGAGTTAACGGGTTATCACAATCAACAAGGGTTAACAAGGGAACCTTACCCTATATATATGTATATGTATATATATATATATGTATGTATGTATATATGTATATATGTATGTATATATATGTATATATATATATATGTATGTATATATACATGTATATGTATATATACATGTATATGTATATATACATGTATATGTATATATACATGTATATGTATATATACATGTATATGTATATATACATGTATATGTATATATACATGTATATGTATATATACATGTATATGTATATATACATGTATATGTATATATACATGTATATGTGTGTATACATGTATATGTATATATATATATGTGTATATATATATATATATATATATTATAATAAATGAAAGATTAGAGGGGACACGTGAAGACTTCTAGTTAAGTCTAAACTTGTATTTCACGTACCTATCTCCTAATGATACTAATTTAAACTAGAAATTGATGCCGCGCGTTGCGCCTACCTTTTATTTGTGTTCGTTGTGTTATTTGACAAAAGTCTCGTTATACGATAAATAAAGAAGATCAAAGATACTGTGCATTGATATATTTTTGTGCACTTACTTATTATAACAAATGCATTAACACAACACGTGCAACCAAAAATAACAATCTACGCTTATATGTTAACGGGGAGCACCGGTGTCGCGATCTAAGGGCCGATGTCGATCATGATATTCTAGTTACCTCAAAGATGAAAGGATGACCCCCATCGACCAAATGGTTATAAATTATTAAATTGTACATGCAAAAACGAGAGCTGTACCTTGTCATCTCAGCTCGGCGCTTTGCATCTTCAGCCATTTAATTAAGTTCATTGTAGTTGCTCCGGTCAACACTATGGATTTCAGGTGGGTCCAGCCCATGAAGTGTCCTTTGTGCTTGAGCCCATTTCAGCTCACGGTCTTCCTTCCCAAAGTTTGTTTTCATGGTGAAAGCAACCTGCAACACAGAAGTTAATCTATTTCAAGCATCCAGTAACTGGTGCATTAGTTACTTGATTAGTGAACGTTTGAATCACGCGTTGGTCAATCACAAGATCCCATGCTCTACCACTTGAAGCATATCTGATGAACAACTTGATGAAATCAAGTGGGATGTAGATATAATGTTGTAAAGCCATATAACACCAGCCCAACCCCATCCGATCCCTTCAATTGCAACAAAATTCCAGTCTGCGTAGACGGCAATCAATGTTGCAATCTGAAATGAACATTTGGAATTTTGCTATAATCTCCTGTAGGGTTTCCATGGATCATATATTAAGCATGAAACACATAGATTGATAGATAGTACTCTCCATTTATCATCATAAGGTTTCTTGAAGAAATCAGTTAGAACATAGTGCGCAGATGCATGAAAACATTTACAAACTTTAGTGCATAGGCTCTACTCGAATCAGAACTTTTGGTAATCAAAGTTATAACTAAAATTAATGGAAGATAAAAAAAATACTTCATAATGTAATACCTCATATGAAACCATTGTGAATGTGGCACTTGGAGAACTATCTAGCAAATAGTTTTTAACTTCACTGGGCATGGTTACTTTCGTTTCTGTAACATCAGCTGGGTAAATCTTTAAACTCTTTAAGTAGAGAAACGGAGACGGTTGATGTGAGATTAGTTCCATGGATGAAGAAAGTAGCTGCAAAAATGACAAAAAATTATGAAAAAGAGGTGAATAACTTAATGCAATCTCATGATCACAAGTAGAGATAGAAAAGTCTGTTTCCCTAAATGCATGTTTCTTAAAAGCCATGTAAGTAGAGTAGTCAAACAGGATGCTGTAAGCCTGTAATTAAGCACTCTCAATATACCTGCTATTGTTATTCGTGAGCACGCGAATATTTCCATTGTTTATATTGAAAAGCTTTGTTGAAATGATAAACATTAAGGACCAACACCAGCATATATGATTATATAGTTCTATATACATACCGTGACAAGTTCCAAGTTAAGTGTAAGATATTTGGCCCTATAGAGCTGCTGAAGCAGACCAACAATTTTATGATTATACGCCATAGTGTCATAGAGACGGTGAATGCATACATGCGCCTTCTCCAAACAAAAGAGTTCAGTAGAAAGCTGCAAAACCCGTTCATTACGATAGCAATAATAATAACTTTTATAATGCAAGGAGGAAAGGTTGGGTGCAGAAATCTTAAACATCAGGAAAACAACATACCCAACAGAAGCAATAGACCAACAACATGGTTGAAGTTCTACAACACATTAGCCTCAGATGAGCTGATGTTCCCAGCACCAACATCATGGTAATACTATCCATAAGTGCACTGTCAAAAATAAGATACTTGCAACATAAGTAATAAACATTTAAGCACTTAAGAAACACAGAATAAAAAATCAAGGATGCATCATAAACACACACACACACATATGTATATCTTGCTAACATAGACCGACCTCAGCCTCCAGCAACATAGCCACCACCGCCGACCTCGGCTCGACCAACGCAGCCACCACCACCGACCTCCGCCTCCACCAACGCAGCCACCACCGCCAACCTCCGCCTCACCGTCGACCTCCGCCTCCACCAACAAATCCACCACCCCCCATTTGGGTTTTAGGGTTCGGTTTTAGTGCAAAAGGGGTGAGAAGGTCCAGTGGGTGGTCGCGTAAATCATCACTCCGGTTAACTAACCGAAAGAAGGATCAAGACAAATTTCAAGTCACAAAGGCAGTGAGATACAAAAAAAGTAGACACAGATTTCCTACTTTTGATACACTAATCTGAGATCACACAAGACTTTGATTATAAGTACCATATAACCACCTAATTCGTTGTTTTGGTTGATTAATCAAAAGCAAAATCGACATAAATCTCAAGTCACAAAATAACAACGATACACAGCAAACAACAACTTACTTTAGCAATTACAAGGTCTTCGAACGTGAGCTTCTGCTCTTTCCGATTCTGCGTAACTAAATCATACAGTCTATCTCCAAAA
>CM044010.1:76391275-76596275 GCA_024085815.1 Flaveria linearis
AACAGACTAGGATAGAGTTCAATCCAGGTGATTGACTCGAATAGGATCTTTGTCGCGTATCCCGGTGCTGTGTCAGTCTTCGGACATGAGTCGGGGATTTGTGTACAGGCCCCGGCACAACATCAGGTTTCAAGCATGAGTCGGGGATATTGCATGAGACAAGATTCGAGTAATGAAAAGTAATTAGCGAAGAAATGAATGAATGAACGAATGATGATGAAGATAATAATAATAATTATTATCTGTATGTATGTATGATGTATGACAATCTGACGAATGTAAAGTATGAAAAGAAAGTAAGAGAAAAGAAAGAATGTATGAGATGAACGAACGAGTAATGAACGATAATGTACGATGAGAAAGATAATAAACGAGAAATTATTATCTATGTGTACGTATGATGTATGCTCATGAACGAAAGTAAAGAATGGTTTTTAACGAAAGTAAAGTATTTTATTTATAAAACTAGAACTCACTCAGCAATGCTGACTTTTTATGTGTTTCCAGTTGACAGGTAATGTTGTTAAGGATGGCACGAGGCGGCTACTCGGCTCTTTTTGGATGGCATTCTTTTGTATAACGTTTTTGCATTGTAATGCGAACGAGCGATATTTTGTACTGAACGATGTATTACTTTGCAAAAGTGTTTATTTAAAGGAAATGAAATGTTTGTTTTAAAATTTTCCGCTGCATGATTTTAGTAAAGTTATATAATTATGTGTTTTAAGTGTGATGAATGACCAGCTGTAAGCGTCCCGGGAACGGGGCCTTACAAGTTGGTATCAGAGCCAGGTTTAAGTGAAACGGGTAAATTTTCAAAATAAACCTAATCTTAAACTGAGAATGGGACGGAAAGGGAAGGGATGCCAGTCTGAGTAGCTGCGTGCCATCAGGTATTTTATTAATGTTAACCGGTATTATGTGCGCATGTTATGTGGTTTATGTGTTGCTTGTAGATTTAGATACTGATATAGTCAGGACAGGTAAGGCTCGGGGTATCAAGAGTAAAGTAAGTGGCTAATCACAACTGGCCACTGTAACTAGAGACTTACAATACTTGACATAAACTGAGTTGTTCCCTTGAATGACCGTGTTGGTGTTTGAATCTTTTAGTGTGTGTTAGAGGATGGCCGGTGGTAGATCATCGAAGGCTTCATGCGGTGGAGCTCGTGGTGGACGTGGTGTTGAACCGCAGGTCATAAGAGGAAGGCCTAGAGCTGAAGAGGCGGCTCATGAAGAGCCCGAGACCCCTCATCCAGAGGCTGGTGATGAGAGTGCTAACTTGTGAGCCTCAATGAAAGAAGTTGTTGTGGAGGAAGTGCACCAGGTCATGCAGACGATCTTACCGTCTGTGGTGACCGAAGTGATAAAGACCATACGAGATGGAGAAAGAAGGGAGAGGAAACGGTCCTCCAGAGGACAGGAGCAACCGGAAACTGAAACGGTTCTCTCCAATGATAAGGAAGAGGAGGAAGAGCCTGTGCAAGAGCCAACACGAGGCTGTAACTATGGGGCTTTTCAAAGGTGCAAACCCCTACCTTTGACGGTAACGGTACTGCTGCAACTGCTCACCGATGGGTGAGAGAGATGGAGGCGGTACTCAATATCAGCGAGTGCCGAAAAGATCAAAAGGTGAAGTTTGCTACCCACTCATTTGTGGACTCGGCCCTGTGCTGGTAGGACAACATTGTCCAGGCCGAGGGTACCAAAGCAATCAGGAGAATGAGGTGGCCAGAGTTGAAGAAGTTGGTGATCGAGGAGTTCTGTCGTCATAGGGAAATGGACAAGGTTGAGAGAGAGTTTCTACAGCTGGAGGCGGGAACGATGACACACCAGCAGTACACGACAAAGTTCAATGAGATGGCAAGGCTGGTGCCAGACCAAGTGACGCCTGTGTCATGGAAGATCAAGAGGTATATTCAAGGTCTGTCGGCAGATATTGGCAGACATCTGATCGGTGCCCGACCAGGTACGTATAGGTCGGCGGTCGATCTAGCGGGAAGGTTGTACGACGAGCGGGAGGCGATGGCAATAACGGACGAAGAGGAGGAGCGAGCCTATGTTAAGAAGGGGAAAGGAAGGTGAGATAATGATGGAGGATTTGTGTCTGAAGGTAAGGCGATAAGGGAAATGATCAGAAGAGAATAGAAAGGAGAGGAGAGGTATGCAAGAAATGTGGTAGAGGCCATGAGGGGGAGTGCAAGTAGGGACTGAACGTTTGCTTTTAGTGTGGGAAGGAAGGCCACAGGGGTAGGGATTGCCGCATGGCTAAGTGCTACAACTTTGGTGAGACTGTACACCTGAGCAGGGATTGTAAGAAGTCAAGGGCAGGAAACTCTGGTACGAGGAAGGAGAACAGAGGGTGAAGGCTAGAGCTTTTGCCATGACCAAGAGAAGGCTAGAGCGGACTTCGACTAACGTCAGGTACATATCTGGTAATTTATATTTGTGCATCTATGCTTTGAATGCGGTGCTAGTAGTAGTTTCGTTCCTACTGCCTTCTGTTGTAAGTTGCACGTTAGGAGCAGGAACATCGATGAGCCCTTCGATGTAGGAAATGTTGCTAATAAATCCACTAGGTTACCTGATACCCTAGAGGATTGCGTGATGAAATTGAGAAAGCGTTTGTTCCTGCTAGATCGTTCGGGACAGACTTGGGTGGATAGGCGTACACCATAAGATGAATGAACTGACAACCAATAAGGCAATCACCAAGTGTTGTAGGAAGGTGGTTTGATCAAACACGTCCGAAAATAGTTCGGTGCCAACCTACGGCAATGGAGTAATGATGAAGGCCTCGCCTTGGAAGAGAGAATCATTCAGAATCATTCGATTCAGAAAGCAAGGAGAGTGAACACCGAGGTATATGGGACCATCCGAAATGGTTGATCAGGAAGGAACAGTGGCATGTCATCGAGAGCTACCTGATGAGTTAAGTGGAAGTCATCTGACGTTCCATGTATCTTGTCTAAGAAAGTGCTCGATCGGTGAAAGTATGATCGTGCCACTAGAGGACATAGAGATGGATAAAGTATTCAACTACAAGAGGTAACTGGTGGTTGTTTCCGATAGAAGGGAAGAGAAGGGTTAAGGAGAATGGTGGTTTCACTTGTGTGAAGGCAGTGGAGCCTAAAGGGATCTCAGCCTACGTGTGAGATCAAGGGAGAGGTGAGTAAGTATTACCCGCAACTGTTCGAGAAGTAACAGGTTTCGGGGACGAAACCTATATAAGGGGGGTGGACTTGTAACACCTGGTTATTTTCTTTGAAGCCAAGAAAGAAGGAAAAAGAGAAGAAAAGAAATAAAGCCCAAACTCGAGGGACCAAACTTGCCAAACGGGAAGAAACTTGGATGAGTGGAGGTATAAAAGGGGGAGGGCTGCCCACACCCTCCCCATTCTTGCCAAAAAAAACTAAGCCAAGGGAGAAGAGAAGGAGAAAAAGGGGGAAAAGCTTGGTTCGGGTGGATTCGAGCGTGAAAATCGAAGTGTAGCGGATCAAATCAAAGCTCTACTCGACGGGATTGTTTGTGTGAGTTTAGGACCCCTCTTTTACACGTTTTTGAATGATTTTGGGGCTGGGACACATCTGAAAATCGTTTTTGGGTATTTTGGGTGTAAACCCATTTGTGTGTGTATGTGTATGTGTATGATTCGTTTGAGTCTTGATTTCGGACTTGGTTGTGCTTGAATGGTGTCGTGGTATGCTTCCCTAAGGTTTAGAATGACTGATTTAAGCTTAAAAGAGGCTTGGAAGAGTTTGGAGGTCGAACTTGGCAGCTACAGTTCGGGATGAACTGCATTCTGCACCCAGCTAGGGCTATGCGACTGGAGGTCCATGCGTCCGAATGGCATGCGACTAGGCCCATACGCACGAAAGGAGTGCGGCTGAGGTTCATTCGCACGAAAGAAGTGCGACTGAATAAGATGCGGATGAAGGTCATGCGACTGAATGAAACGCGAATGAAGGTCATGCGACTGAAGGTCATGTGACTGGAGTCCATACGCCTGTGAGTCGTGCGATTGAGGTTCATACGCACGAAAGGTGTGCGACTGAGGGCCATTCGCATGAAGGTCATGTTGATACATGTGTACCTAGTTTAAGAGCTCAATGTAAAATGTCTTTCATGTCTTACATATATGTAACTGAATAGGTATGAATGAAATACAATATGTGGTTGATGCTTATAATGTTTAATATTTCATTGTTTATTGTGTGATAACGCATATTGGACTAACTATGTAGGTAGGTGGTTGTTTGCATAATTCTTAGTCAAATATGGTTGAGAAACATGTTTAAACGTAATCGTGTGAAGTTCTCATACGAATGAACCATGAGAATGGACCATAAGCATGAATACTTCATGCTAACGGATCAGTCGCATGACTGAACTAGGAGACTGGATCAGTCGCACGATTATGACATAAGATTGACTCAGTCGCACGACTGGACCTTCAGGCGTGCGGATGGATCAACCGCATGCTTCAGTCGCACGACTGAACCATGGTAATGGTTCAGTCGTACGAATGGAAAACCCTAACCTATAAATACCACTTAATTCGTGGAAAAATGAAATACTTCAAATATCTACATACCCTAGCAGTGCAGAGAGTCCCTGTTTATCATTCCAACCTCATAGTTCGTTTCTGATCAATTCTTGTTCGTTCTTAACGTTTGTTTCATCGTAGGATTAGTCAGATTGTCGTTCTCACTGATTGGATCGCCAATCAAAAGGATTCCGCACTATTTGAGTTGGTGTACGCGCATTATCAGTTAGTACTCCGTACGTACATGGTTCTAATAAGTGGTATCAGAGCCTTGGCTCTTGATTTTGCGTGTGATTCGATCGATTTAGTGTAAAAATCACGTCTTTCATTCAAAACCACCATCTTTTTTGTTAAAACAGTGTATTTTTGACATCTCCAGATCTAAAAGTTCACGTTTTTCGGCATACGGCAGATTAGGGTTTTTGAAAAGTCGTGTTTTTGAGTCATAATATCAAAAATCTTCGAATTTTCAAAAACTAGCAGCTTCAGCCACTCGATTGACTCAATCACTCGACTGAACTCAATCGCACATCCCATACGCATGATTGAACTCAGTCGCCCATCCAATCATACGACTGAACACTCCATTCGCATTGTCCAGTCATCCTTGTCCAATCGCACGATTGATTCATCCGCATTGTTCAATCGCACGATTGAGCCATCCGCATTGTTCAATCGCATGTTTGGACCATTCGTACATCTCCATTCGCACAAGTGAATAAATATTCGATGAAAGCTTAAAGTTTATACAAATAGAAGATCAGTACTCAGCTTTCACTGCCGATAGGGATTCACGAATCCAGAATCTATTGCTTCTGGAAAACAAAGTTGGTAATCATAATAAGCCCCTGAAGCTCATAACGTTAGACGATTACCCACAATGGAAGCAAAGCTTCGAGATATACTTAAATGGAGTTGAACCTAATCTGTGGGAATCAATCGAACCTGGGTATAGCATGCCAGTTGGTGCTGATGGAATAAAACTTACCATGGGTGGCATGACTGATAGCTAGAAGGTAAAGTACAATGCAAAGAAGAAGGTGTACGCCTTGCTAACTCAGTCAATTCCTAAAGATATATTCCATCAGTTTTCTGAGAACAAACAAGCCAAAAAGCTATGGGATGCTCTGGAAAAACGGTATGACGGGAATGCGACGTTGAAGGCAATAAAAGCAAAGGCTTTGAAGAAGGAGTTTGATAACTTCTCTTCAATAGGAAAAGAGAGCCTGGATGACATTATCGACCGTTTCTACCACTTGATGAGTGAGCTGCACACTCAAGGAATTACCACGTCAATGGAAGATAAGGTGTCAAGTTTTGCAGATGGATTGCCAGAGAAATGGATCTCATTTGTGTCAAATCTGAGACAGAATGATATGCTTGCAAAGTTAGATATTAATGATTTCATTCTGAAGCTGAGAGAGGAAGAGTTGAGGATGAAGTACAGGTCTCAAAAGGGATCATATAATCAGAACCGCTCACTTTACAACTCAACTCCTCAACCAAACACTTTTGGAGCACCACTCCAAACAGCATTCGTGTCCAGTTCAGCTGCTCCGTCACAAGCCATTACTTCAGGATCTGACACGTCATGGTCATCTTGCACCCAATACATAGCACCTGAAGCCAATGCTATGAAATTTAAGACTAAGAATCTCGGTAATGTGACTGTAGAGGTAGAAAAGGAACATATGGATCTCCTAGCAGCTGTCGTTTACTCCTATGACGGTCTAGTTGCGAGGAAGATTGGAAACTGCCATCTGGCATATGAAGACTACGAGCAAGTAGATCAGAATGAGCTCGAAAGGATGGACTTTATGTGGGCGCTGGCTAGTGCTGTCCAGAGGGAAAAGAAGTTTGTTAAGAAGACCGGACAGAACTTGATAGCTACAAAGGATACAACCTTTGGTTTAGACAAAACCAAAGTTACTTGTTTTAATTGTGGAAAAAAGGGGCACTTCAAACGTGAATGTGTGAAGCCCAAGATGACAGGTAATGGTAATCCATTCTCCACTTTCAATCGTCAAGATAAACCCACCAATGGGGCTACATCATCAAGCAAGGATCCTAAGGCCTTGACTGCACAAGACGACGAAGGGCAAGATTGGACCTTTCGCTTTGTGTCTCCGGGAGAATCCAACATTGCATGTGTTGAGGGTTTGGATGATGACTCTGCAAGCGAAGGTGATATAGCAGTGGAACTCGTAATCTCAGATCATGAAGATACTGCTACTGTGGTCACTCACCTAAATGAATAAGATCCTAGCACAACATGTTTAGAATCACCAGCACCCGAACAGTCAAACTCTGCGATGATGGCTGATTTAACCGAACCTTCTCAGGTAAGTTCCACAGACCAACTTTTTAATAATCATGCTTGTTCTGAATGTAATAAATTTAGAGAAAGCATAGATTCAAAATTTTCTAGGCTATTAGATCATAATGATAGCTTAGTAAATGATTTAAAACTGTGCACAGAAGCAAACCGAATTTTAAAATTAAATTAGCACAGTTATAAAGAGAAAATAGAACTGTTAAATAAACAACTAAGGGGAACTGAAGTTATGGCATTTAACCAAGCAAATAAAATAAAGTTCTATTTAAACTCTTTAGAAGAAACTAAGAAACAAAAAGCAGTTTTGGAAGTCGAGGTAAAATCTTTAAAACAAAAACTGTACAGTTGGACTAGTTCTTCTCACATAGTTCAACACTTAGTGAAAGAACGAAACCAAGGGGAGGGTTTGGGTTACAAAGTGGTTCCACCACCACATGAGACCTTGTTGAATGCTAAATGCAAACCAATTAATAATAACCCAATCAAGGATCATGTGGTGTCCACTCCTCTTGTAAGTGATCCAGATTCACAAGTAAACCTATTGAATCAGTCACTAAACAGTAGGAGACCACTTTGAAGTCAAAAGGTAATATGCCTATTGTTAATTTGGATGAACAATTTGCAACGGTTAAGGTGGAGTCAGGTTCAAACATGTCTAATTCAGAACCCAAAAAGACCAAATAGTTTAACCAATCTCGAGCACCATGACAAAAGGGTAAAAATGTTAAACATGTTCAAACAATGAATTTTGTTAAAGAAGTCAAAACATCTAAACAAGAATTGTCAAAATCCAAAGAAACTAAAGTCACACCTGTGTCACACACTTCCCCACAGAAATAGTTTCACCAACATATCGAAAGTAGATCATGCTACACTTATGGAAAGTATGGACACATTGCTTCTAACTGTTCTTATTATCAGACACCAAGAAAGAAGATTGAACTTAATGATACAAAACCAAGTTTTTCAAAAAGGAATTCAATTACTCCACCAAAAAGAACCTATGAACCTAAAGTTCAAACAATAAGCCAATCGTTTGTTTATCACAAACAGGCCTTACATAAAACTGGCTTATGTAAAGAAAAATCAAGTCCCATGTCTGAAAATGAGAACAAGAAGAAGAATGATCTGCCCTCTCCCTCAAATGGACAGTGGGTAGAGTTTATGATATGTGATTCCTTCGGGTCACCCAAGCCAGTTAAGGCTTGGGTCCCTAACCTAAACTAATCATTTCCTTTGAATGTGCAGGGTGTCCACTATGATGCTTCTATGAATACCTGGATTGTTGATAGCGGTGCATCAAGGCACATGGCTGGAAACCTGTCTCTCTTGTCAAACGTCAAACAAATTAAAGGAGAACACGTTTCATTTGCTGGAAATAAAGGAGGTTATATCACTGCACAAGGAGAAGTGGGAAACCAGAAAGTGAAGTTTGATAAGGTAAACTATGTTTTAAAACTTCAAAATAACTTACTTTCTGTCTCCCAGATATGCGACAAAGAGTTCAAAGTTGTATTTGACAACAAGAAGTGCTATGTTCTGAAAAAGGACTATGTCATCCTGGAGGACCAAGTGTTAATGTCAGCTTCAAGATATAACGATTTGTATGTCTTGGACCTCTCAAAGGCCTCCACAACCGATCATCAAGTACAATGCTTCTTGTCAAAGGCAACAGAAAAAGACTCCATCTCCTGGCATAGGAGAATGGGACACATTAATCCCCGGAAGATGAATCACTTGATTAAGAATGATCTAGTGCGTGGAGTAAATGTTCAAAACTTCCAACTACCGGATTTATGTGTCGCATGTAAGAAAGGGAAACAAACAAAGAAGTCTCACAAGACAAAGAACGTTCATTCAATCGACCTGCCTCTTGAGCTTCTTCACATGGATCTGTTTGGCCCAGTCAGTACAAAGAGCATTGCCGGTGATTTGTACTGCTATGTAGTTACGGATGATTACTCAAGATTTTCTTGGGTGATGTTTCTGAAATCCAAATCAGAGACATTTGAATCATTCAAAGAGCTAGTAACTACATTGGAGTCACTCTACAAGCTGAAGGTAAGGCAAGTTCGCTCAGACAACAGCACCGAGTTCAAGAACCAATAGATGGAGGCATTCTGCAAAGAAAAAGGAATTGTGCACCAATTCTCATCTTTCTACACTCCTCAAATGAACGGGGTTGCTAAAAGAATCGCAGCTTGATAGAGACAGCCCGGGCGATACTAGCAGACTCGAAGTTGCCTATCCAATTTTGGAATGAGGCAGTAGCTAATGCATATTAAACCCTTAATCAAGTCCTGGTGGTCAAGCATCATGGTAAGACGTGTTATGAGTTACTCCAATGACGCAAATCTAATCTAGAGTACCTTGAACCGTTTGGTGCACCATGTACACTGCTGAAGAAAACTCAGTTAGGGAAATTCAGCGAGAAGGCGGAAGAAGGAATTTTCTTAGGATACAACATATCGAATAATAGAGTTTACAACAACTCAACGGGTTTAGTAGAAGTGTGGTGCAATGTTGATGTACAGAGATACACCACCCCCTTGTTGGAAAAGGACCCTCTTTCTTTTTTGACTATGATGGATTCTTTAAATCCTTCAACATCCCTCTCTTTCCTCCTGAGGATGAGTTATCGACCTGAATGATGTACGATGTATTAAACACACCATCACTGGATCCGATGACCTCAGCTTCACAAGGTGAGTCTTCTAGTTCTTCAGGGGGAGCACTTGAGGTAAGTGACTCCTCCTCTGAGGATGAAGACGTAGCAAATGATCAGGTGGATCAAGGGCAACAGGTTCCTACTACTCCAAGTACACAAGCATCTGATGTTGATGCCTCTAACACTTCGAAACCTCACACTCCCACTGCCTCAGATACTGAACCTGCTGTTCACAATCTGAATAATGAGGTAGTTGTACCCACCACTCCTGGATCTCGACTAAATTTTTATCATCCGTTGGATAATGTCATTGGAGATGTTTGATCAGGAGTCCAGACTAGAAATCAACTATACTCAGCTGATTATGCCTCGATAATGGAAAAGGGATATCTTCACGATGGTGCATATCGATGTTTTGTGTCTCAATTTGAGCCAAAATATGTTAGTGAATCCCTAAACGATGAGGCATGGGTGAGTGCCATGCAAGAAGAACTTCTTCAATTCAAGAAGTTAGGAGTATGGACTCTAGTGGATAGACCTACAGGTGCTAAGGTCATTGGCACCAAATGGTTCTTGAAGTAAAAGAAAGATGACCAAGGGGTCATAATAAGAAACAAGGCTCGACTGGTAGTTCAAGGATTTCGACAAGTCGAGGGCATTGATTACAATGAAGTGTTTGCACCTGTGGAAAGAATGGAAGCAATCCGTATCTTCCTAGCCTATGCATCTTACATGAAGACCAAAGTCTATCAATTAGACGTAAAGAGTGCATTCCTTCATGGTGAAATCCGGGAGACAGTGTACATCAGTCAACCCGAAGGATTTGAGGATCCGTATCATCGGGACAGAGTTTACAAACTAGATAAGGCTCTCTACGGGCTCCATCAAGCCCCAAGAGCTTGGTATGAGAAACTCTCGGCTCATCTTGTGAAACATGGCTTTCGCAGAGGAGTGATTGACTGTACACTGTTCATCAAAGAAAAAGATGGTGACTTACTGCTAGTTCAGATCTATGTTGATGACATAATCTTCAGTTCTAAAAATGAAGCATTATGTAAAGAATTTAAAGCAGTAATGAAAGCTGAATTTGAGATGAGTGCCATGGGTGAGATGAAATTCTTTCTTGGGTTACAGGTGGATCAGACATCAAAGGGGATATTTCTGCATCAGACCAAGTATGTAGGTGATATTCTCAATCGGTTTGATATGGAGAATGTTTCCGCAGCTGGGACTCCACTTGCTATAAACCATGATGTCGCACCCGAAGAAAATGGTGATCTGGTGGATGCCACTATGTACCGAGAAATGATCGGCTCTCTCATGTACCTCACTGCCTCAAGACCTGATATCATGTACGCGACATGTCTATGCTCCAGATATCAGGCGAAACCTAAAGTCAACCATCTGATAGGCATCAAAAGGATATTTCGTTATCTGAAGGGTACTTCAACACTTGGGTTGTGGTATCCTTATGATGATGACTTTGAGCTTACAACGTATAGCGACTCGGATTATGGTGGCTGAAAAATGAACTACAAGTCCACTTCAGCAGGATGTCAATTGTTTGGGAGAAGATTAGTCACGTGGCAGTGTAAGAAGCAGACATCGGTTGCTCTGTCAACTTGTGAAGCTAAATACGTTGCTGCTGCAAGCTGCTGTTCACAAATCATCTGGATTCAACAGCAAATGCGAGACTACGGTTTGAAATTCTCTAACGCTCCTATATTTGTTGATAATTCTGCTGCTATAGCCGTAACTAAAAATCCGGTCCAACATCCTAAGACCAAACACATCGGAATTAAATATCACTTTATACATGATTGTTTTGAAAAGAATTTAATTGATATTGTTAAAATTAATACGGATTTTCAACGTGCTGACTTTACACAAAAGCTTTTGATAAACCAAGATTTTTATATCTGTTAGAGGTCAACGACATGAAAAAGAAATGTGAAGTGATTCCAGAAGATGAACATGCTTAGTCCGACAACTGTTTATTTTTTCTTTTTATTTTCTTTTATTTTTCTTATTTTAATTTCCTGTTTCTATAAAATCCAAAAACTCAAAAAATTATTTTCAGTTTTAGAATTTTAGGGGGAGAATAGGTTAGTTTAGTATTAAATTAGTTATGTTATTTAATTACTTAAAAAAAACGAGGGAGGAGGACAGTCTAGTTAATAGAAAGGAGATCGTATCTGTGATACTGATTCAAGGATTTTGGAAAATGATAGCACACAGGAACAAAAAGTTTGGGACTTTAAAAGAATTTAACTGATTAAGATGCACAATTCGAAGTATAAGTCTTAGAAGTCTAAGCAACAAAAAGGAAAAATGATAGTAAAACTAGCTGCTACTAAGGTAACACGGAGAAAGTAGACCTAGAGGTTGCTAGATTACTAGATGATGTGTCGGTAGATTCAACACAATAGATAAGTAGACTTCATTGGTGAATTCAAGCTCAAACTAAGTTGTTCAACAAGCTGTGGGTTATCATCTCATCCCTGGTTAACACCATCAACAAAGTTCCAATAAGAGGTGACGAGCAAAATAAACGCCACAAATGTGTGCGGATGACCATAAAAATGAGCAAAGCACATAAAAAAATGCAAAATGCAATCAAGCTAATAACCAATGCTGTTGGTGTGATCTGTGCAAAAAGAATATAATTGCTCAAACAAGAAGATAGGTTGTGTGCCCTCTGCTGTACGGTAGCACTGACCTGAGGATAAGCATAACCTAAATATTCTAGAATTCATTGTTGTTTGCGCCTCTCTACTGTGCGATGGCACTGACCTGAGGCTTTCCATCTATTTGAAAGCTCTTAGAATAGTTTCTTCTTGTCTAAATACCCGTAGACCGCTCAAAAATCTCCTGAGGAATGTTGATTACCATATAAGTGTGGGATCCACAAATGCTTGTTGAAATAACTAAACCTTAAATCATCACCAATGTGTGTCAAAAATCTATGTATAGATTTAAGAGGACAAGTATACTGACAATCATCGTGAACTGCAATTCTTGAAAGTCCAAATCATTGTGTGTATCTTACAGTACTAGTATGATTTCCTAAACTTGCTAATGACTCTCGATGAAAATAGAATCTAGCTTCAAAAGGCTTTGGTAAAATGTCCCAAATGATTTGATAAACCTGTATGATTCCATAATAAATCGTTCCAGTTATGATCAATGTAACTTGATGCTATACTGTCTAGAAAGAAAAATCTGGTAGATACTTATCTTAGGATTTCAACCTCACACAAAATTACAAAAATAAGCTTTAGTTTTGTTTTTTAGTTCTAGTTGTCTAACTTGTTTAATTATTAGTCAGTTCAGTTATTAAATGTCGGAGTATGCATTGGAATTCTATCTGGGATTTACTCACTAAAAGGTCACGTCTGAGGTGACTAATGGGGTTTTCAAATGTAAAAGGGTCACGTCTGAGATGACAAATGGTTTTGTTGTTAAAAGGATCACGTCAGAGGTGACAAATGGTTTTGTTGTTAAAAGGATCACGTCTGAGGTGATCAACAGTTTTCTAAGTTAAAATGGTCATGTCTAAGATGATCACTGGTCAAAATGTCGTATCAATAAGTAAAATGGCTAAGTGTCAAATGGTCATAAAGTCAAAATCATAAGTATGAGCCATTCGCATGACTGGACCATGAGTATGGACCAGCCGTACGATTGAACCATAAGTATGAGCCATTCACACGACTGGACCATGAGTATGGACCAGCCGTATGATTGAACCATACGTATGAGCCCAATCGCACGACTAACCCACACGTATTGACCAGACGTGCGATTAGACCATAAGCATGAGTAAATTCACATGATTGGATCACAAGAATGAACCAATCGCATGAATGGAGGTGACTGAATGAGTCGGTCGCACGACTGAAACCTAGTCGCACAACTGAATGTGATCGACTGAACCAATCGCACGATTGAAGAGTGCGAATGGATCCAGTGCCTGATTAAAGTATGCGACTAGGTTCAGTCGCACGACTGGAGGAAACCCTAGTATAAATAGAGGGGAGTCGGTCGCAGACGCCCATTCACCCCAATCGCTCACTCTATTGCACGAAGCACAGTTACGCTGCCCGATTTTCTTCTGACTGTTCTAGGCTACTGATTGTTGTGATCTAACATTTCTAGTGTTTATCCGGGTAATGAGCGACGATATTCACTCCAAATTTCAATCAATTCATGTCCTAGTGATCGAATTTAAGCCCTAAACTTAACCAAGACTTAGTTGGCCTAAGAACCCTATAAAACTAAGTATATTGTTCAAATAAAGTTATTAGGTGTTATATCGGTCATTTGCGATACTACATGAGCCAAACCACGAAGTCTAACATCAAGTTTTGCTAAAAATTTGAAATTTGAGATTTGAAAACAAAACAGTCTGTCATACGAATGGACACCCTGATGAACTTCAATCGCACGACTGAGCTGTACGAATGGCTCAATCGCATGACTGAGCTGGACGAATGGCTCAATCGCAAGACTGAACCATGCATATAAGCTCAGTTTCACGACTGATGTAAACGCATGGGATAGCATACGACTAAGCCCAGTCGCATGCTCAGTCGTACGTATGAGCTCATTCGCATGACTAGATCTCAGTCGCACAGTTCATTTGTACGACAGAACAGAAGATTTCAAGTCCATTGAATCAAATTGTTACTCACTGACACTCACTAACGTTTATTTACATTGTGTAACAGATGGCAAGTCGTCAGACTATGAGTACAAAGCATAACCTTTGTGCTCATCTGGATCTGACCTCCGGGAACGCAGCTGATTTCTCGGGTATTATTACATTCTTACGGAGATCGAGGATCTTCCGTGCTATATTGACTGCGTGCACACCGTATCGCTCAGTTCAGCAGGCTTTCTGGGAAAGCACTGTTGTCGACAGGTCCTCAGAGCCCCACTGTATCAGGAGCTCCATTTTTGGTCAGGCTATAGAGATCACTGAGGACGATCTCAGGATAGTCTTGGAGTTTAGGGATGATGCAGATTGCCCTACACGACTACACTCACTGACTGTTCGAGGCTGTTTTCTACGGGCCAAGTACTTGGGGGATATCAACGCAGGTGTGCTCAACAAGAGCAACCTGTGCCCCCAATTTAAGTACTTAGCCCATGTGTTGCTTAAGTGTATTGCCTCAAGGAAGGGAGGCTTCGATGAGATGTCTGATAAGATTCAGAACGCCTATGTGGCGTTGGTGCTGAACCATCCGTTTAGCTTCTCGAGGATGATCTTCACCTACCTGGTGGAGAACATCGAGGCGAAGGGCATGGAGAGCTTTTTCATGTACCCTCGCTTCATGCAGATGATTATTGACCAGAAGCTCCCTTTGCTGCCAAAGGAGAAAGAGGATACCGTAGTGCTTGAGGTGATGGATGATACCACCTTAGGCAGGATGAAGGTGTACAGTGGGAAGCAGGTGAAACCCCCTGTTAGGCGGTTGTTTGGGCATTTCGCCCGAGAGGATTATGTGGCGCCAGCTCAGAGGAAGTGGCGCCACGATGACAGTGACTCAGACACTGAGCAGATTGTGCTCCCCGCTGATGATTCTGATGATTATGATAGCGGTGATGGTGGAGATGCTGGCCCCACCCAATCTAGGGCCACCACTACTGATGTGACATCTCCATCATCCACCCGAGGAGGTGCAGAGATTGCGGGATTCCATCAGGACTTCTAACCTGATGAGGAGGATCTGATGAAGAGTCTCTGGTGTGAACGGTGGGGAGCCGGGTCGTAGCCACCAAGAGGGGGATTAGGGAGGCAGGTGGACGCCAGGGTGAGTCTGGGGAGGCTGCTACTGATCCATCTTACACCCAAGACGAGCCCAGTAGCTAAGGGGGAGCCACTGTCTCCAAGGGCTCGAGGATAAGAGAATGGCTCAAACCTATAGGAAGAAGGGGAAGAGGCCCAGGTTCACATTGATCACCACCACTCCACCCACTACTACTACCACACCCTCCACTACTACTACCACACCCTCTACCACTACTACCACGCCTCCACCTTCCACTACTACAGCCTACACTTCACCACCCATTTATACACCACCACCCATACCACTGCCACCACTACCAGCACCAGCCACCAAGCCGGACCATCATTCCACCCAACATTCCCCACAGGATCATCTCTACCTCCCATTGGAGTAGAGGAACAACTATCAACACTTAACCGTATGGTGCTGAAGCTGTTGGCTGCTGATGAAGAGAAGGCTGCCCAACTACGTCAGCTTGAGGAGCAAAACGCTACCCATGCACAACAAATCTCACAGCAAGCTCAGCAAATTGCCTAACTCCAGGAGCATAACATCCAATCAGCAAAGAAGAAAGAGGAGTTGGAGGCTTCCAACAAGACCATCATGCTCAAGCTCAAGGGATCAAAGGATGAGCCGCTCAAGATAAGAGAAGGCAATGATGATGATGATGATGATGGTGAATATGATGATAGTGATGATGATGAAGCAAGTGAAGATGGAGAGACAAAAGGAAGGCAGGATGATGATGATGATGAAGGAGATGCAGCTACATCTGCCTCAGCTCAGGGTCAAGAGAGAAGAACAAAGAGAAATCAAGACCAAGGAGTATCATCTTCTGCCCCACCTGCTGACGAGCTAGCTATTCAGGGCAAAAGTAATGCTTAGATATTTATATATTTGAAAGCTTTTGTTCTTGAAACTTGTATTAAACTTATGTACGTAATATTTATGTATCTTTATAGAATGTTGATTGTCTTGATGAATTACTAATGGTTGATGTATTTACATTTTTAAATCAAGCAAATCAATCATCTCAGTAAGATGAGTATGATATTACTCCCCTTCGGCAAATCAAGTCTCAACTTACAATGATACTTGATTTGCAAGGGATTGTCAGAAGGGCTGTGAGTTATACTCCCGAAGTAGGAGAATAATTCATGACCTTACTGATGAGCAACTTGCTGAGATGTTCCGGCTCAACCCGGACGAGATTGTCAAGGACGCTCCTACCGTTGACGTGCCTAGTGATGACGAGCTTAATGATGTGAAAGAAATAGAGATTGAAGACGTCACAGCCCAGTATTATCTAAAGTACACTGACCGACGGGGAAATATGGTTCCTAACTTTGGGAATACTCTCGATAGTGGTACATATGACAAACTGGATACCACGGAGAAGGAGGCAGAAAAGTCAGAAAGCCAAGTCCAAGCCTCGGACGCCGATGTTGACATCAAAAGGCTGAATGGGTGGCTTGTTTTGCAGAGATCCGAGCCCAACGCACTGCTCCAAAGCCGAGTGCCTACACCAAGCTCTACAAAGTGAAGAAGCATCTAAAGGTGTGAGGAAAGATTATAGCGTGGGCATATTTTGAGGATCTAAATGCCTATGCTGTCAAGAGGGAGAAGGGAATAGAGTACTTTAGATTTCCACATGATCTAAAGACTTTTCCTGATTTTGAGCTCAACCAGCTGGCACGTTTAAAGTTGTTGTATGCTGACCCGAGAAAGATGTCAGGCTAGTTTGAGGCTGCGTTGAGGAGAGAATACCACACCAGGTGGGTTAACTTCAGACCTCAACAACCGACGAGGTATATCAGAAGGTCTGATGTTGATTGCATTACTGGAAAGCCGAAGGTAGTGTTGAAATGGAGTCCTCCATGCACAATGTCAAAAATCCCTCTAAGGGAAATGCCACAGGACTTCACTCCACACTTCAAGTGGTGGTACTATGATTGGAGAACAGGTGAAGTTGTTATAGTCTTGCAGAAAGAGAGCCAAATGGATACTATTCGGGTATTTGACCCAATGTGGCTGACTAACTTGTCTGCTGATGATGTATACACATTGTACAAGTGGCCACATTTTTATGATTCGCAAGACATTGTACAAGCCCTCCAGTTTCAAAATGTTATAAGACTCTGTTTCGCATTTGAGATAAATGCCAGAGTTACAAGAGAGGAAAAGTACAAGAAGTTTGATGAGCTGATGAAGAATGTTAGACAATGAAGTAAACTAGGTCCAAGGGGGACTTTGTTGATACATGTGTACCTAGTTTAGGAGCTCAATGTAAAATGTCTTTCATGTCTTACATATATGTAATTGAATGGGTATGAATGAAATACAATGTGTGGTTGATGCTTATAATGTTTAATACTTTATTGTTTATTGTGTGATAACGCATATTGGACTATGTAGGTTTGTGGTTGTTTGCATAATCCTTAGTCAAATATGGTTGAGAAACATGTTTAAACGTAATCGTGTGAAGTTCTCATGCGAATGGACCATATGCATGAATACTTCATGCTAATGGATCTGTCGCACGACTGAACCAGGAGACTGGATCAATCGCACGATTGTGACATAAGATTGACTCAGTCACACGACTGGACCTTCAGTCGTGCGGATGGATCAACCGCATGCTTCAGTCGCATGACTGAACCATGCAAATACTTCAAATATCTACATACCCTAGCAGTCCAGAGAGTCCCTGTTTATCATTCCAACTTCATAGTTCATTTCTGATCAATTCTTGTTTGTTCTTAACGTTTGTTTCATCGTAGGATTGATCAGATTGTCATTCTCACTGATTGGATCGCCAATCAAATAGGATTCCGCACTATTTGAGTTGGTATACGCGTATTATCAGTTAGTACTCCATACGTACATGGTCCTAACAGGTCATGCGACTGAGGTCCATACGCCGGATGTCATGCGACTGAGGTCCATACGCCCAGATGTCATGCGACTGAGGTTCCTTTTTATGGGAAGCATGCGATTGGAGGCTATGCAACTGGAGGTCCATTCTCCTAATTGTTCTCATACGCATGGAAGACCATGCAACCAAATAGGGTCCATACGCCCGAATGACCATAGTATTGTCTGACTTTGGGGAAGGTGCGGACGTAGGCTTGGAACTTTAGGGTTGTAGATGATGTGATGGGCATGGATGATGTAAGATGATTTATGATGATGAGCTGATGATGATGATGATGCGATGCATGATGATGTGTGATGCCGTATGGTTTTATATGATGTGATGCGCGTGATTCGTGTGATGTTTGATGTTGTGTGATAGTGCATGTTGTATGTTATGCATGATGTACTATATAGGTGTGCGATGTTGCCTTGTGTGATTGATGTTGTATGTTGTTATGTTCCTTATTATTATGTATGATTGTCTTCCCGTGGTTACGATGAACGTTAATGAATGTAATGAAAGTATTATGTAAGGTAAAGTGGAAGATAATGAAAAGAGGAACGTAATGAAAGAATGCATGCGTTAATGAATGAATAAAAGTAAGAAGGGCTTGCAAGCAAATGTATAAGGTGAGCGACTCCGTTATCACAACAGACTCGAAAGGGGTCCTTGTCGTGTACTCCGGTACTGTGTCAGTCTTCGGACATGAGTCGGGGGTTTGGTTACAGGCCCCGGCACAGTATCAGTCCTCGGACATGAGTCGGGGGTATTGCATGAGACAGGATCCCATTAAATGAGAAGTGGATCGCGTACTCCGGTACTGTGTCAGTCTTTGGACATGAGTCGGGGGTATTGCATGAGACGAGATAATGAGGTGAGCAACTTTGTGTTGCAACAGACTCGGTTAGAGTTCAATCCAGGTGATTGACTCGAATGGGATCATTGTCGCGTATCCCGTTGCTGTCTCAGTCTTCGGACATGAGTCGGGGGTTTGTGTACAGGCCCCGACACAGCATCAGCTTTCGAGCATGAGTCGGGGATATTGCATGAGACAAGATTCGAGTAATGAAAAGTAATTAGCGAAGAAATGAATGAATGAACGAACGAAGATGAAGATAATAATAATTATTATTATCTGTATGTATGTATGATGTATGACAATCTGATGAATGTAAAGTACGAAAAGAAAGTAAGAGAAAAGAAAGAATGTATGAGATGAACGAACGAGTAATGAACGATAATGTACGATGAGAAAGATAATAAACGAGAAATTATTATCTATGTGTACGTATGATGTATGCTCACGAACGAAAGTAAAGAATGGTTTTTAACGAAAGTAAAGTATTTTATTTATAAAGCTAGAACTCACTCACCAATGCTGACTTTTTATGTGTTTCCAGTTGGCAGGTAATGTTCCTGAGGATGGCACGGGGCGGCTACTCGGCTATTTTTGGATGACATTCTTTTGTATAATGTTTTTGCATTGTAATGCGAACAAGCGATATTTTGTAATGAATGATGTATTACTATGCAAAAGTGTTTATTTAAAGGAAATGAAATGTTTGTTTCAAAAGTTTCCGTTGCATGATTTTAGTAAACTTATATAATTATGTGTTTTAAGTGCGATTAATGACCAGCTGTAACCGTCCCGGGAACGGGGCCTGACACCCGACCTTGACTTGGTTATAATTACACTGATAATACTTGATTTTCAATTGAATTCTAATTATTAAATTCATTTTATGCATTGCAAAATTTCATGCATTACATTTCATGCATCGGTGATTCGGCGTAATTACCATTTTTTTACACGCGATATAACCGGCACACATACGAACGTTGGTGATAATTAATATATGTGCACTAATAAATACTTTAAGGTGTTTCAAAGTATTTTAAATTCTATTGTTTCAAAGTATTTTAGACTCCAAATTAAATACATTGGAAAAACTCAAATTTAAAAATAAACCTAATCGCGTAAATTGATATTTTACCCGGAATGAATCCTTTTAACGCAATTACTAAATACATGATGTATCATTAACATACCATAAATATTAAATGATATGATATTATACAAGTACTTATACAACTTTAATGTATTTTAAAAATTAAAGAGTAAAAATATTAAAGTATATATAAATTACTATAATGCAACAAATACAACCCAAATATCCAATACTACATAAAATTGAAAAATCAACCCATTTCCCACCCCCCATAACCATCTCCCCCCTCTCTTTTGTCTTTTCAATCTCTTTGACAATATATTTGACTTTTGCCAAGATCAAGAAATTGCTTATTTTATGAAACACTTTTAGCATAGATTAAAGGAGATTAACCCCATTACTATAATTAGAGAGCTCCATCTCATTCCCCTTATCCATAAGATGATACACTCATGCTTCAAAATCCCATGCAAGAAAAGGGATGTAGGCCTATAAAACTTTCAAATATTGCATACATCAACACACCACACACTCACCTCTCCTTCCCCTCTAAACTTACGGCCCAACCCCACCATCCCCACTTCACCATTTTTCAAACTTTATTTCTACAAATCTCGTGTGTTCAAGTGCCTTTGGTTGAAGATCAAGTGATTTTTGAAGCTTCCAAGCATCCTACAACATCTTCTCCACTTTTCCTTGTTTGGTTCTTAGTTCAAAGGATCAAATCTTCTTTCCCTTGCATTTCAAGACTACCTTCTCTTTCTTCTTACTTGTTTAAGGTTAGCACCTTGTTTCTAATCTTCTATACATCACCATGATATGTTCATGTTCACTAACTCATCCAAAAGTGCTCTAGCAAAGTTTAAAAAGTAACAAACATTTTCTGGCAGATTCAAGTTTTGTGTTTTCGACACCATAACTCGACCTAAACATGGTTAAATGAACCGTTTCTTGATCCTAACAATAACTTTAGGATGTCTAGTTTTTAAATCATCCAACCTTGAAATTTTTAGATGAGTATAACCTATTCAAAACGTACAAACATGATTAAAGTGTTGAACCTGAATTTTTGGCAGAATAGATAGGGCAGAAAGATTGAGGCATAAGTTATGCTTAAACTAATCAAATGAAGTTTTTCCTTCTGTGGTAACTTAGCTTAAGGTGTTAGGTTTAAAATTACTATAGGCTATATTGGTGAATGTAGGGTTTGACCCCTCAAAAAGGTGAAATCCATAGACATGTATAGAAAAATGCTGCACTGACATCTGTTTCTTCATGACCAATTTCGAGGCATTTAAACTTAGTTACATATTAAAAGATATACCTTTTTGGAATCCTAAGACATAGATCTAAATGTGATAAAAATATCATATTTTATAAAAATTATTTGTACCATGAAAAGAGGATGACAACCAGACCCAAAAATCCTATTGATTCGGTCAAATGCCCATATTTATATAAAGTAAACTTTTGGAGGTATTTGGTAAAAAGGAAACTCATACACATGGAAAGTATAATATCATTATACTTAATATAAAACCCATTCAATTAATTATGTATTTTTAGAAAGATAACTATGAAGACAAGAATCTAAATAAAACATTAACAACTCAACGTGTCTAACTAGTCAATTGACATTTTCAAAAGTAACTTTTGGATGACTTATGCATGACCATCTAGGGTTAGTAATCATGACCTCATGAATATATTGTGATTTTGTTTAGGAGATTCCTAGACCAATCATACGTACAGACTATTGCTAATATATACGCGTGCAATTGAGGTGAGTTTCACGGCCCCCTTTTTACTTATTTTCCTTTTGGGGGAGATTACATGCAAATTACTATTTTCTTGGACACATTTACTTGTCAATGATTTTACATGTTATATAAGATGTTTACTTACCGTATGAAGTCCTCTGTTATCGGACCATTAGTTTATTTCCCAAAGCGAGGTAATCATGGATAGTACTATTGGGTTTGACTACCCCCACCCGGGTTAATTACCCTAACCTTGACTGGAGGTCTAAACGGGTGCATTATTAGCCTGTTCACACCCATGCTTACGGTGGGCATGGGTAGGGGCAATCTATTACAGTTACAGTCTAGCTTCGGTTGCGATGCTTATATAATGTTGTAGTATTGTATGATCGACAATCAAATCGTGGAAAGACTTGTGGTCCATTACACTATTTACTATTACTTTAAAACCTGTGAACTCATCAACTTTATGTTGACATATTTCATGCATGTTTTCTCAGGTATTTGACATATGCATTAAGTTAAGCTAGCTTGGGTCACATCACATTTAGGGTCATTCATACCGTTTGGGACATTTATTGTTGTATTGGTCATATTTTGAAAACAATTACATTAGTACTACTACTTCCGCAATTCAACTCTGAAAAACAATTATGTATTTTTAAAGTTATTTGCATCGTATGCTCACTATATCATGTAGTGGTCGATCAATAACTATGGTTTCCATGACGTTCACGCCCTGCGGAAAACTGCCGTGGTTGGGGGTGTGACAGATTGGTATCATAGCCATTGGTTATAGGGAATTAGGTTGCATTTAGTGAGCCTAGACTATAACCGTAGCTTATTGCACTACCTTAGTACATTATGCATTAATCTTACTTATATTAAATTGTACTTGTGTTTTGCCTTGTCATAAAGATGTCGTCTACATCGACGTCGATCTACGTTTTTTTACTCAGATGAGGAGTATGAGCTGACATCTTTGACCTCATTCACAGGATCTACGTCTGTTATCCCGACCCCTACGCCCGACGTCGTGCACCAGCCTACTGACCCCACCGAGGTCGAGACCCCTGCACCTCCTCTTACTGTTGTCCCCTCCTAATACGGATCTCATTTATGACACCACTGAGGCCATACCCACAACCTGATATTCTAGGTTACCTTCCCCTCCCCCAGGCATGTATTGGTGAATTCCTGCACCCTAGATTCATGCTAGTCTCTCAAGAAGCTCATTCTAGGAGTCACACGCATTATTAGAATGATGATTCTGATGGCCATTCCGGTGACCGAGTCACAAATTTTGATCGAGCCACCACTTGAGCCTAGCCACACGGCAACTGATGCTCAGCCAGTTGACCCAACCCTTGAGCTAGTCAACACCCTTCTCCTAAAGACAGTCGATACTGGGGGAGTTGACCTTGATTCTGAGACTATTGATTCTGTCTCACAGACAGCTGACACCAACCCAGTAGATTCCGATCCGGAGCCTACTGAGCCCATTCCTTATTCTGTTGACTCTATTTCATAGCCAGTCGACCCTATTCCCCAGCCTACAGATTCAACCTCACAGCCTACTGACCCTACTCCCCAGATTCCGGCACTAACCCTCGTGATCTCACTTCTGAGCCTACTGATCCCACCCCTGTAGCTGTTATTCCCGAGACCGTGACTACAGATGCCCACCATAATGTTGATCTGACATTACCACCACCATCATACCGCTGTTATCGGACTAATCCTTGGGGTGCGCTTTGTGCACACACACCTAAGAAGCGAGTTCATATACCGATTTCTATTTTCTTTGATACGGGTGGCGATAGGAGCTTTGTTACTAGCAGTTTTAGTCCTTACACCAAATTACACCGACATATTTAGCTTAAGTATACGATAGGTTTAAGTGATGGTAAGTTGATCGAAACCGACAAAATCATACAAGGATGCACTCTCAGTTTGGCGGATCACACGTTCAATATAGATTTGCTACCTGTAATCCTAGGGAGTTTCGACATGGTTATTAGCATGGATTGGTTATCGGAAAACCGAGCGGAAATCGTTTGTCGTGAGAAGATCGTTCGCATTCCACTTCCAATGGGGAACCATATTAATTCAAGGAGAAAAATATGGTACGGTGTTAAGGATCATTTCATGTATGAAGGCTCGGAAGTGCTTATGAAAGGGCTATCATGCAATCTTGGCGCACGTAGTGGAGAAGCAAACCGAAGAGAAAAGAATCGAGGATATATCCATCGTGCTAGACTATCCGGAAGTCTTTCCCGAGGACTTGCCGGGACTTCCACCGCAAAGACAGGTCAAATTTTGAATTGACCTGGTACCTGGAGCTGCTCTAGTAGCACGATCCCCATACCGACTAGCCCCGACAGAGATGCAAGAGTTGTTAAATCAATTACAAGAGTTGTTAGATAAAGGATTCATAAGACCAAGTTTCTCACCCTGGGGAGCCCCGGTTTTATTTGTTAAGAAGAAGGATGGATCTTTTTGAATGTGCATCGACTACCAAGAGTTAAACAAACTCACTATTAAGAACCGGTATCGAATTGACGACTTATTTGACCAACTTTAGGGATCTAGTTACTACTTGAAGATTGACTTACGTTCAGGATATCACCAATTACGAATCCAAGAGGAGGACATCCCCAAGACCACATTTCGAACTCGTTATGGTCACTACGAGTTCATGGTCATGCCATTTGGGTTAACCAATACACCAGCTATATTCATGGATCTCATGAATAGAGTGTGCAAACCCTACCTGGATAAATTCGTAATTGTCTTCGTCGATAACATTTTGATATATTCACGAACCAAGGATGAGTACGAACAACATTTAAGGTTAATCTTGGAGCTACTCAAGAACGAGAAATTATATGCAAAATTCTCAAAATGTGACTTCTGGATCCAAGAAGTGCAATTTCTCGGGCATGTGGTTAAAGAGAAGAGAATACATGTTGACCCATCCAAGATATAGGCCATTAAAAACTAGGAAGCACCTAAGACCCCAACTGAGGTGTGACAATTCCTAGGTTTGGCAGGCTATTACCAACGCTTTATCAAAAATTTCTCCAAAATAGCCTAACCACTGACAACCCTGACTCAGAAAGATAAGAAATTTGATTGGGGTGATAAGCAGGAAGCAGCATTTCAATTGTTAAAGCAGAAACTGTGTTGCACGCCAATTCTATCTCTACCAGAGGAAACGATGGTTTTGTGGTGTACTGTGACGCATGACGATAAGGACTTGGTTGTGTCCTAATGGAACACGACAAAGTTATTGCTTACGCGTCACGACAATTGAAAGTGCATGAGAAAAACTACACCACTCACGACCTCGAATTAGGAGCTTTTGTTTTGCACTAAAGATTTGGCGACACTACCTGTATGGTACCAAGTGTACTATATTCACTGATCATAAAAGCCTTCAGCATATCTTAGATCAGAAGGAACTAAACATCAGACAACGTAGGTGGGTTGAGTTACTGAACGATTATGACTGTGAGATTCGTTATCATCCTGGAAAAGCGAATGTTGTAGCAGACGCTCTGATCAGGAAAGAACGAACCAAAACTTTACGGGTGCGAGCGTTAGGAATGACGATTCATACAAGTCTTACTACTCAAATTCGTGATGCTCAGTCTGAAGCACTAAAGGAACAGAATTTGAAGGAAGAATCCCTTCGCAGCATGGATAAACAATTTGAGATCAAGTCTGATGGAACTCGCTACTTCATGAATCGAATTTGGGTACCAAATTTTGGAAACTTGAGGGATCTTGTGATGAACGAGGCATACAAATCTAGATACTCCATCCATCCAGGCTCTGATAAGATGTATCAGGACCTGAAGGAGTTATACTGGTGGCCTAACATAAAAGCTGACATAGCCACCTATGTTAGTAGGTGCCTCACGTGTTCAAAGGTTAAGGCGGAGTATCAGAAGCCATCCGGATTACTGCACCAATCGGAGATTCCACAATGGAAATGGGAGCTGATTTCCATGGATTTCATCACAAAACTACCCAAGACATCCACCGGTTGTGATACGATTTGGGTAATTATGGATCGACTGACAAAGTCTGCTCACTTCCTACCAATTAAAGAAACTGATAAAATGGAAAGGTTGATGATGGTTTATCTCAAGGAGGTTGTTTCGAGACATGGAGTACCATTCTTCATTATCTCTGATCGAGACAGTCGATTTACCTTGAGATTTTGGCAATCATTACAAAAGGCCTTGGGTACACAGTTGAATATGAGTTCCGCATACCACCCTCAAACAGATGGTCAGAGCGAACGGACAATTCAGACATTGGAAGACATGCTTAGGGCTTGTGTGATAGACTTTGGAAACCGTTGGGATACTCATCTACCCTTAGCTGAATTTTCTTACAATAATAGTTATCACACCAATATCAAAGCCGCACCGTTTAAAGCACTATACGGAAGGAAGTGTCGATCACCACTGTGTTGGACAGAGGTTAGCGATAGTCAACTCACTGGTCCCAAGATCATACGCGAGACCACGGAAAAGATCGCACAGATTCAGAACTGACTCAAAGCCACGCGTGACCGTCAGAAAAGCTACGCTGACGTGAGGCATAAACCATTAGAATTCCAAGTGGGAGATAAGTTTCTACTTAAAGTCTCACCATGGAAAGGAGTCATTCATTTTGGTAAACGTGGTAAACTAAACCCTAGATACATTGGACCATTTGAAATCCTAGCCACGATTGGTCCTGTAGCTTACAAGCTCAAACTTTCTCAAGAACTTAGTAGTGTTCATGACACTTTCCACACGTCAAATCTAAAGAAGTGTCTATCAGATGAAACTCTGGTTATACCACTTGATGAGGTTAAGATTGATGAACAACTTCATTTTATTGAGAAACCCGTGGAGATCCTAGCTTGAGAGGTAAAGAAGATGAAACGAAGCCGCATTCCTATAGTGAAGGTCCGATGGAATTCCCGAAGAGGACCCGAATTTACTTGGGAACGTGAAGATCAAATGAAGCTCAACTACCCTTACTTGTTTGAAACCCTAGCATCTGCAGACAACCCTAACTGAATTTCGGGACGAAATTTTTTTTAACATGGGGAGTATGTGACAACCGGCAATTTCAGGTCAATACCCCACCTTGACTTGGTTATAATTACACCTATAATACTTTATTTTCAATTGAATTCTAATTTTTGAAGTAGTTTTATGCATTGCAAAATTTCATGCATTACATTTCATGCATCGGTGATTCGACGTAATTACTATTTTTTTACACGCGATACAACCGGCACACATACGAACGTTGGTAATAATTAATATATGTGCACTAATAAATACTTTAAGGTGTTTTAAAATATTTTAGATTCCATTGTTTCAAAGTATTTTAGATTCCAAATTAAATACATTGGAAAAACTCAAATTTAGAAATAAACCTAATCGCGTAAATTGATATTTTACCCGGAATGAATCCTTTTAACGCAATTACTAAATACATGATGTATCATTAACATACCATAAATATTAAATGATATGATATTAGACAAGTACTTATACAACTTTAATGTATTTTAAAAACTAAAGAGTAAAAAATATTAAAGTATATATAAATTACTATAATGCAACAAATACCACCCAAATACCCAATACTATATAAAATTGAAAAATCAACCCATTTCCCACCCCCCATAACCGTCCCCCCCCCTCTCTTTTTTCTTTTCAATCTCTTTGATAATATATTTGACTTTTGCCAAGATCAAGAAATTGCTTCTTTTGTGAAACACTTTTAGCATTGATTAAAGGAGATTAACCCTATTACTACAATTAGAGAGCTCCATCTCATTCCCCTTATCCATGAGATGATACACATGCTTCAAAATCCCATGCAAGAAAATGGATGTAGGCCTATAAAACTTTCAAACATTGCATACATCAACACACCACACACTCACCTCTCCTTCCCCTCTAAACTTACGGCCCAACCCCACCATCCCCACTTCACCATTTTTCAAACTTGAGTTCTACAAATCTTGTGTGTTCAAGTGCCTTTGGTTGAAGATCAAGTGATTTTTGAAGCTTCCAAGCATCCTACAACATCTTCTCCACTTTTCTTTGTTTGGTTCTTAGTTCAAAGGATCAAATCTTCTTTCCCTTGCATTTCAATATTACCTTCTCTTTCTTCTTACTTGTTTAAGGTTAGCACATTGTTTCTAATCTTCTACACATCACCATGATGTGTTCATGTTCACTAACGCATCCAAATGTTCTCTAGCAAAGTTTAAAAGTAACAAACATTTTCTAGCAGATTCATGTTCTGTGTTTTCGACACCATAACTCGACCTAAACATGGTCAAATGAACCGTTTCTTGAGCCTAACATTAACTTTAGAATGTCTAGTTTTTAATTCATCCAACCTTAAAGTTTTTAGATGAGTATAACCTATCCAAAATATACAAACATGATTAAAGTGTTGAACCTGAATGTTTGGCAGAATAGATAGGGTAGAAAGATTGAGGCATAAGTTATGCTTAAAGTAATCAAATAAAGTTTTTCCTTCTGTTATAACTTAGCTTAAGGTGTTAGGTTTAAAATTACTATAGGCACTATTGGTGAATGTAGGGTTTGACCCCTCAAAAAGGGGAAATCCGTAGACATGTACAGAAAAATGCTGCACTGATATCTGTTGCTTCATGACCAATTTCGAGGCATTTAAACTTAGGTACATATTACAAGATATACATTTTTGGAATCCAAAGACATAGATATAGATGTGATAAAAATATCAGATTTTATAAAAATTCTTTGTACCATGAAAAGGAGATGACAACCAGACCCAAAAATCCTCTTGATTCTGTCAAATGCCCATTTTTATATAAAGTAAACTTTTGGAGGCATTTGGTAAAAAGGAAACTAATACACATGGAAAGTATAATATCATTATACTTAATATAAAACCCATTTAATACATTATGTATTTTTATAAAGATAACTATGAAGATAAGAATTTAAATAAAACATTAACAACTCGACGTGTCTAACTAGTCAATTGACATTTTCAAAAGTAACTTTGTGGATGAGTTATGCATGACCATCTAGTGTTAGTAATCATGAACTCATGAATATGTTGTGATTTTGTTTAGGAGATTCCAAGACCAATCATACGTATGGACTATTGCTAATATTTACGCGTGCAATTGAGGTGAGTTTCACGGCCCCCTTTTTACGTATTTTCCTTTTGGGGGAGATTACATGAAAATTACTATTTTCTTGGACATATTTACTTGTTAATGATTTCACATGTTATATAAGTTGTTTACTTACCGTATGATGTCCCCTGTTATCGGACCGTTAGTTTATTTCCCAAAGCGAGGTAATCATGGATAGTACTATTGGGTTTGACTACCCCCACCCGGGTTAATTACCCTAACCTTGACTGGAGGTCTAAACAGGTGCATTATTAGCCTATTCACACCCATGCTTACGGTAGGCATGGGTAGGGGCAATTTATTACAGTTACAGTCTAGCTTCGGTTGCGGTGCTTATATAATGTTGTAGTATTGTATGATCGACAATCAAATCATGGAAAGACTTGTGGTCCATTACACTGTTTACTATTACTTTAAAACCTGTGAACTCACTAACTTTATGTTGACATATTTCATGCATGTTTTTTCAGGTATTTGACATTTGCATCAAGTTAAGCTAGCTTGGGTCACATCGCATTTAGGGTCATTCATGCCGTTTGGGACATTTATTGTTGTATTGGTCATATTTTGAAAACAATTACATTAGTACTACTGCTTCCGCAATTCGACTCTGAAAAACAATTATGTATTTTAAAGTTATTTGCATCGTATGCTCACTATATCATGTATTGGTCGATTAATGACTATTGTTTCCATGACGTTCACACCCCGCGGAAAACCGCTGTGGTTAGGGGTGTGACATATATATATACATATATATATATAAATGTATATGTATATATATTTATGTATATACATATATATATGTATGTATATATGTATATATGTATGTATATATATACAGATATATATACATATATATATGTATATATATGTGTATATATATGTATATATATGTGTGTGTATATATATATATGTATATATAAATGATGAGGATCTTTTCAGTACTCCTAAAGATCGCGAGAATTTCGAGAACTCATCCTAGCCATTGATTTATGTAAATTTTAATTTATATTTGTTTTATAAAATAGGGTATTTAGGTAAATAAACTTAGTCAATTAATTAATTTCCTACAATCACTCTCTCCCTCTAATCTCAGTCCATAAATATCTTTTCATTATCTTTTTAGTATTTTAAATTCATTAACCCTAATCAAAGCTTCATTACCTTGAATAAAAAATAATGTACACAAATCCTACGCACACACCATCCTACACCATTGTTTCCACTGTTAACACTTTCATAATCATAGATGTAGTCGAAAAGCCACCTTCAACCTCTAATTCATTTGTTATGCCCACTGGTTAACCCAAATGGATTCTTTACGTTTTTGGAAACATCCATATGATAGTCAAAACGATGGTACCCATTGTGTCCGACGACAAAGGGAGAAGATAAGGTGTTGATAATAGTGGTTCGTATGCGATAGTGATAGTGGCTTGCGTTGATTGTATTAGACCAGTGGCGTTTGACAACATGTGGTTCAACAACACTAATACTATAGTTGTGATTTACTTGTATGTAAATAAACCTACACATTGTGACCTAATACGATGGAACTGTTCTTGTAGGAAGATGAAGATGAATATAAGATGAAGATGGGTGTGATTCCAATGTTGAAAGGTTGTTGATTATAATGGTTGGTGTTCTAAAATGAAAGAAAAGGTTAGATGAGTTTCATTTTTATAATGTTCTTTTTTGTTTATATTTTTATAAACAATATTTAACAAAATAATATGGGAACAATACAGAATGATTTTGTGAATTTTGTAAGTGCATTATTATTAATTTACAAATGAGAAGATCTAGTAGAGACGGATGTATATATAGACACTATAAAAGATGAAGATGAATATGAATGTGATGATAGTTAGTGGATGTAATAGATTGCAAGCAATGGTAAGGGAAAGTTCAAGGAAGGTGTAGGGGGAATGTTGATTGCGTGAAGTTTTGTTGAAGTGGAATGTGTATGGTAACTTCAGTGTCATTATCAATTTTAATATGTTGAACATTTTGTATATAGACATACTTATACATAAATTTGTTTATATATATGTAAACTAATATGTAAACTAGTTTACATATATGTAAACGTATCTACATATACATAACTGACATGTGTAGTATTTTGATAACGTGAATGAAAAAACTATTACATCAATGAAATTTTAGTCGTTATATTTAGTTGGTACATTAATTTAATTATATATATAACTGATTACATATATTTAAATTTGATATCATACATAAATACAACCTGTACATTGTTAAGAATATTGTTTCAAAATAGACTAAAATACATAGATATAAATCACATAAGTTTGTATGATATCCATAAAATGACGTATGCTATTGATTTGTTACGTACACCAAGTTAACTTGATGCAAAAATATATAGAAGTTATGTATATTCAATCAAAAACTATTAACAAGATTATACGCAATATGCAGAATGCAATCAACAAACAAATGAAGGTTTTGGGCTAAACACTTGCAATCGATATCTTCAACACGCATTCCAAATCCATCGTAGATCGATTGTGGAAGCATATGTAATGGCATATGATTGTGAAGACTCTCGATTGTGGATGCCTATGTAATGCCTATATGAATCATAGCTTGCTAACTCCAAACCCCTGTATGTCAATTTAATATAAAACTAAACATCCATATAGATAACTGTTTGTAGATGACTAGTCAATGTCGTGAGAGTAATTTACATCTTATTTATATCAAACACTCAATTAAAGGTGTATACAAAAAATAATTTAGCTAGAAAAATACAATGTAAATGCTAACTGTGCTACATATTGAATTTCCCATGCTCTTTAAACCAAACAGAGACCTATGTCATTTGTTATGAATTTTAGCGAGTATTTTACATATGCATGTGCTGAGACAAATATACTAGAGTTTGTGCTTCTTAATAAATGGATACAGATACAACTATATATCACAGTGTAAACTATATTATTTTTTAGAGTTTGGAACACACAATTACACATATATATACAAAGATTACTATTTTTCACATGTACCCATACGCACAGTTACTGACATTTTACCAAATAACTCATTATTATTACATCAAATCTTCGGTTCTGAAGCACACTAAATACCAACTTTTTTTCATATCCAAATCTCAAATCGAACATTATATACCAAACAGTCATAACTATCAATTTTTATGATGTTGGAACACATCACAACTAAATAATTAATCTGCTAATTGCATATACGTATACATACTTAATTATGTTACACGGAACCAACTATCATTTTTATTATACCCAATTTTACACATACGTAAACCACTTTAATTACCCAAAAAAAATTGTACAAACTACCAACTATTAAAACAACAAAGTATAGATTCTAAAGAACCCTAAATACCTACAATCTACACTACCAAATCCCAAATCAAAAGATAATATACCATTCGCATTGTGTATATTCACACAAACCATTAACTTCTCAAACAAAGATAACATCAGTCTTGTTTTTTGGCTAGATTGAACCCTAATTCACAACGATTTTAAACAAAAATCATTAATGCATGTTTGATTTGAAGTTTTACAAAACCATTCAGAAACATAATTGCAAATATCACCAAAAATTAACATAATTGCATAAACTTACGCCGACTTCCTACTTCGCAACTTCGACGACCACACTGTGAGGTTGAATGAGCAATCTTTATAATCCCGGAAGCTTTTTCAGTTTTGTTTTTTATTTTGTTTCTCAGTTAGGGAGGATTTTACTGGATTCCACCAAAAAGAAACATGTTACCATATACAAGGCAGATGGCATCTTACATATATGCCCTTTTCATATAAATTACATAATTTTTTGGTTGAAAAACTACATTATTACCCTCTTTAATCTCAACCATAGACTAATCTAATCAATGGTTATAAAAGGTTCTTGTAGTTCTCATTTAAAAGGCAGTCAACCGGACCCTATACACACACATATATATATACATATATATATATTTGATACGACTTGATTTAAAATAAAAGCATTAATGTCACATCATAGGTAAAAATAAAATTTGAAAGTTAATAACATATTATATTGTTGTGAAGATAAACATAAGGAACACAAAAACAAGTTTAAAATTAAAAGAAGTTAATATAAGTTACACTAGGTTAGAAACTTGGTGGAATAAATTCAACATGTTAAAATTATTAAGTTTATGAATATTTTGTAAGTTGCATGTCTTTAGCTATTGGTAAAATAAAACTAATGAATATTTAAAAAATTATAAATAAAAACAAATATAAATTATAAATTATCAAATTATATATTATATATATATATTATATATTATATATTAAGAAGATATAATAGATTCATATAGTTTCGTAAATAAATTATTATAATAAGAAGATATATAATTTAAATACTTTTATTTTTAGTTTACATATTTTAATTATTATAATAGGGTTCTTATCATATTTATTATATTTTAGGGTAGAGTTACAGTAAAAAAAGTATTTAATATAAAAAGTTTAAGAAGTAAAAAAAAGTATTTAATATAAAAAGTTTAAAAAACATTGTGGACTTGACATGTGTCATTCTATTATTTTAAAGAGGAGTTCATATTGGTCATTATGTTAAATAAATAAGCTTATTGTGTCACGCCCTCAATTTCCATAAACGGGATATTACCGTTAGACGCGTGACATACCAGGATCTCAATCATTAGTTACACCAAACGTCACAAAATTTATAAAATATAATTGCTCATTAACGATAAAGTTACTCAAATCAGAGTTAATTACGAAAAAATGAAAGTAAATGCGGAAGCGTATTAGTTTGTAACCAGTGGCGCAAACACGCGCAAGACCAATAAAGTATAAGTGATAAAAAAAATGTAAATGTATTTAGTTGACCCAACGTTAATGAATGCAGCGTGTGATGATCCTATTGTGCACACTTTAAGAACCTGAAAGAAACATGCTAAAGTATCAACACAATGTTTGTGAGTTTACAGGTTTTGATACATAGAACATAATATAAACAGATACAGTAAACAAAGTAATATCAGTAGATAGATAGTCTACTTAATACGTTACTAAGTGTATGAAGTTCGCAACCAAAGTTGACAATGTAAATGAAGGCCTCGGCTATGAATACTAGCTCACTATAATAGAAATTAGGTCAATTAAACACCCATTTGACATGCAATTGTGCTAGGGAGACTAGCCCAAGTGGGGTTTGTCAAACCTAGTAGTTTTACTCAGAATTACCTCGCTATAATACGTACATTAACCGTTCGAGTATAAGGACTTAAGTATGGTATAACACTAGTAAACGGGTAATATTACAGTAATACTAATCAAATGAAAATACGTTAAGAACACACGTTTCTTTAAACCCAATGAAAGTAGGTAAAGTGGATCTGGGAACTCACCTTTAATGCATAGCAACGAGTAAATGAAAACACCAATGATTAGGTTTGCAAACACCTGGATTTCATTTAATATATATAATTAATATTAAATACTATTAATTTATGGTCGTATGGTTTCGTGTTCTCGGTTCGGGTCCGTGTTAAACATTAACCTAATCATCATGCCAAAAACACCAACATCATTCCACACAACATAAAATGCGTAACTATTATATACACATGTACATGCAATACAAGATATATAACCCTAACATAGTATATATTATACACCTATCTTAGTGATATGCTATTCCAAAAACATTTACTTCACATACCACCCGATGCATATATTTAAAATGCACACACACGTTGATTATCCAGGTTAAATCAAACATTATTACGCTTAATAATATATATAATGTGTATTACCAATTGATGCACACAACATCTTCATACACGTGCATTATTCAAACCCATTGTCCAACATCATGCACATACATAACTCATTCATGGACACACACATATCCTCAACCCACACATGTATTTAAACATATGCATGAACCACACACAAGAATATAAACACCCTCGAAAAGAACCCAACAGCCAACCATATTTACACACACGCACTCTAAAGCAATTTACATACTTATACAATGCAATACCTACTTGCGCATGCATTAACCTATATAAAAACTCATATCCATACCCTTATCCATCTAACACCGTACACCATACTATGGCCACTAGCATAAACCCACATTGCACACACACTCACTTTTAGTTAAAGATCCAAGTAACCACATCCAAGCCATCCTTGGCTGCATCCAAAAGCCGTGATCCACGACCCACACAATCGACCCTACCCCCTTCGAACAACCCTGCCCACTAAGACCCAAACCACTCTACCAAACTCAAACACATCAACCCACACAATACGACAGTGATACATACGACAATTATTACAAAACCGTAGCCTTTATGCACCGATGAATATCTATATAAATTCTGAAACCGCGACCCGAACCCACAAAACTACAATGTAATTATACATCAAGGATAAACATCTAACCTTACTGATCATGATGCTACTGGGCGAGAACTACATGTGACAGCCAGAGGAATGATTATGGTTAACGGTTACGGTGATCGACCAAGGGTATCGTACAGAGGTGAGGCTAGGCGAGAGTCTCACGTTGTCACACCCCAACCTTAACGGTAGAAACATCAAGATGTGAGGGTTAAGATTGTTCACAGCCACATAACGCTATCTTTAAATGTAAATATGATTAATCATAAGTTCAACAAAGTGCAAATTACAATCATAAGTCTCAATATGAAATAAGCAAAACATAAGACAAAATATTCCAAGACATTTTATTCATTATTCTAGGTCCAAATCCTAGTTTTGAGCAAACTTCAAAAGATAACTTCAAGCTTGAGCATTTCCTGAAATATGTTAAAATAAAAGGTTAACTATGAAAGTTGGTGAGTTCTCATGGTTTAAGCATACATATATATATATATATATATAAGTTTACAAGTAGCAATTTATGTCAATGGTTATGAATTACACAAGTATATAGAGTATATATAGCTGCAATCAAACTTTGACAGATTACAAGATTATAATGTTACAAGATTAAACGATTAGCTAAGTGTACTTGATTCTCATAGTGCTCAAGAATACGACACTAGGGCCACCAAATATGCTTTTGTCAGGCCCATAAATCTATGACGTCGCTAGGCTAGCAATAGTTAATGATTGTCAACATATAATGTATCACATGTACATAACTCACCATAATATAATAACCATGACAAAAATTAAGTATGAATTGCATGTGTGTTACAAGAATAAACGTTTACAATTGTAAGTTCATACGTTAACATGTTTCACCCCAATGGTGTGAAATATTAAAAGGGGCATGAGAAACTCACATGGCAAATAAGTATAAGAATGATGATTATTAAGAATATTAATAAATGTTCCAACGTAATCCCTCACAAGGTACCTAAGAATATATATATATATATATATATATTACAAGATTTTTAAGTTTAATAATAAGTTTAACGAATTGACGAGTACTAGGGTTCAATTTGGTATTTAGGGCTTGTCAAATAGTTTTTGTTTAACAAAATGGAACGAATTATATTTAATAAAAATTAAAAAAATTTGTTACATTTTATATAAAGTTTTATAAAAATATAACATTTATAATAATCTTGTATATATATAAAGATAAAATAAAGTCTAATAAACACAATTTACACAATAATTTAAAGGCAACGCTTGAAATAATCATATTTGTAGAATAAAGTATTATTTAAAGTATAGTTTTTATAAAATAAACTATTTATTTAGTTTTTAGAATATTTAATAAAAGTATAAAAGTATTTCTTTTTAAGAAACTAATTTACAGAAAATATTTAATGTTATTTTAAATAATCAACTTTTATAAAATGGCTTTTTAGAATTTTTAAGAAAATTTAGAATTAGTGTTGAAGGCCAAAAAGCCTTAAAATAAAACATGAGATTCCCCAGATTCGAACCGGGGACATCCTGTTCAGAAGGGTAGTGTCTTACCAGTGAACCAAGGGCCGTGGCCGTGTTTGGTCTCCGCCCTTAAAGGTTAAAACCAAAGGTGCAAAGTAACCCCCAAACGATCGAACCCTAGTTTCCTTCGAACCAAAATTGAAGTTCAATCCCCGATTGTTAATGATACAGACCATGGGGCTTTTGATCCCTAAATATGGACGAGTGTGTAGAGGTATTCAACTCACCCGATTATGAACAGATTGACCCAATTTAGTCCGGTTAAGCTTCGGCTTTCACACGCTGAATAGGGAGTTAAATTTCGATCTTGCGATGAGTTTGTTATGCAATTGAGTGTTTAGAGAGGTTAAAGGGAACGAATGGGATGATTCTCTTTGTTAAATAGGTTCAATTTGTACGTTAAGGTGCCGAACAAGCTTCAAGTTCCGTTCGACTATTTCGGTTACTAAAACTTGTTTAATCGATAGTTTAACTCCAATTAAACACTGTATTAAGGTTGGGATTGATTATACAAACGTTTCCAATCGTTTAATTTGATTAATCGACACATTGTATACATTGAACGGTTATGAACCTATTTTGATTGTTGATTTCGATTTAATTCTCTTAAATGTCGAATAAAATGGTTCGATTGGACATGGGTTTGAATTCGAGATGATGCTACGGTTCGATTGGTATTTTTTTACTGGTTCAAAACGTTTAGATTTGGACGTTTGGTGGTCACTGGAGTTCGACCGGAGTGTGGCCGGCCGGTGACCGGAAAAGCGGGGAAAGAGAAAGGGGGGTTTGGGTTTTAATTAATTACACATTTGGTCCCTCAACTTTGAATTTCTATTATTTTATGCTAAAACTTTAATTTAAAGTTTATAAAATGACATTAAGACCCCCTCACCTTTTTAAACTTTAATCTAACTCGTTAATTATTCAAGTTTTTATTATTATTATTATTATTATTATTATTATTATTATTATTATTATTATTATTATTATTTATTATCACTATTGTTAGTGTTATTATTACTATAATTATTACTTTTGTTATTATTATTACAATTATTATTATTATCCAATAGTTAGTTTATTAACTTTTACATTAAAAATTAAGACAAATTAAGAGATAAGCATAAGTAATCCATAAGTTTCATAATTGACATAAATAGTCCTTACATGAACAAATGATGGTAACTTTACACTAACGGGAAAATATGAGATGTTACAACGGTTGCAGATGTGGAGTGGTTGCCGGAAGCACGGAGTTGCAGATGAGGTCGCTGAAAGAATCCTTGCGCAGAAGGGGGTCGACGTCAGCATATGAAGAAGGTAGAAGGTTTTCAGTGGTTTTAGGGTTGTGGTTTTAATAATGATCGAGAGGGAGAGTTGCTTTCGGTTTATATGTTTTGTAACAAGGGGACACTTTACACGTTGGTCCCCTCAAGGTTTACTAAATTATACTTTTGATTATTTAAGTTTAGTTAGTAATTTATAAGTTTGTTATGCTTAATTACTAATTTTAACAACATTATTATTATTTAATAGAAGCTATTTGATTAATCATAATTTAATTAACCCCAATATAACGGAGGAAGGTTAGATTAAGTGAGAGAGATTAACCTGAAAACTCAGTTATCACATCATCCATTTATTGAAAGAATTTTCTTCCCGAAAATTAGAACATCAGGTGTACGGGAAATGACAGATTTAATGGTCTACAAAGTACAAAGGATGAAGTTATCTGAGAATTCAAAATCAACTCGAAAGAATAGGAACCTTGAAAAATTCTGGCTGTGACATATTGTGTCATATACGTTCACTATGTTGTATATTTTATATCATTTGTTATATGTATTAATCATTATATTTTATGTTTTAAATCATTTTGTGTTATTATTGTTATTGTTTTATAGATTATATAAATTTATTATCTATCATTATGTTTTAAGTGCCACAATAATATACTTTCACCAATGTATTTATCAAAACTTAGTGTTAAAATAACACAATATGTTAATATAAATTTGTTATCTATCATTATGTTTTAAGTGCCGAATATACTTTCACCATTGTATTTATCAAACTTAGTGTTAAAAATACACAATGATTTATAAATTTGTTATTTGTCATTGTTTTTATACGCTTTATTTTACCAATGTATTTTTCAAAACTTATAGTGTTCAAGGTTACACTATAACAGTCAAAAAAACAATGAGACATTGTGTTATTTTGTCATTATTTTTTAATGTATTAAATTAATTATCTGTTAATTTATTATTGTATTTTATATATTAAGGATACACAACAATGTTATTTCATCATTATACTTTTTAAAAATTTTAATCATTTTAGAAAAACACAATAGTATTTATCAAAACAAATAGCTAACGAAAAGACATGATAAACTGCACCAAAAGACATAATGACGACGATATATGAGTTTAAAAGCATAAAAAATTTATTATACTTTTATTTAATAATATTGTATTCGTTTTAAACATAAAAGACGCTCATTTTTATGGATAATCTTTATAAAAATAATGTCATGCATAAAAGTTATAAACATTTTAAAATGAAGGAAACTTATAAAAAGCCAACAAAAGTAGTTATTCTAAAACTATCTTTCTAACAAACTTTTTTATAAATTGATCTCAATCATTATTAAGAAGATGGATGATTGATATTACTTATTAAACGTTTTAGTTTTATAGTCATTTTTATTTGAATATTTTCCTATATTTTATTCATCTTTTAAAAAACATCTCATATATCATTCTTTATTTATATCTTTATTTAATTATATAATATTATTTTAATTATTTTTTACTAATCTTTCTCTTTCTTTGACTTACATAAAAATTATAAGAAATAAATAGTGAACTGGTAAATAAACTTACTATTCAACCCACATATATAAATCTTATAATTTGTGGATAAAAAAATTATAAAGTATAAGATATAGAAAACTTTTTATTTTTTTTATATTTTAAAAAAATAAATATGATTTTAAAGACTTTAATGTGAATGATCTTAAGCAAAAGATTTTAGTCATGTGACGTGCTATTATGATTTCAACATATTAATATGTATGTGTTTGAGCCCACTACTTGATTATATGATTTTATCATCATTATGGGCTTTAGCCCACTACTTGCTTATTAGGAGTTAGGACTACGAAATTACAGTGAGGATCCAGATTGTACGGTAGATCCATATGAATAGTGATTTAATGTAGCATTCATAAATTAATTTGTATTTTGAACAATCTCATAAAGGTATGACTTTTATAATTTTCTTGAAATTTTTTCTATGTATTTGTGGCTCTTTTGTGAGTGCTCTTAACCCATTATCTGCTTTGCTACTTATTGGGATTTTAATATAACTATAGGTCTTAGCCTACAATCCTTTTAATTATTTATGTTAGTTTCTGATCTCGATTTACTTTTTCAATCTCGGGTCGTCCTTTTTAATAGTTTTAAAAAATGCCCACTATAAACTTAAACTAATTAATTGAATTAAAATTGGATAACTATTTTTAGAAAATATATTTATATGCTTGTATATTTTTATAAATTAAATTTTGTAAACAAATAAAACTTAACTTTATAAATCTAGTTTTTACATTAAATGTCGTATCATTGTGGTCATTAAATTCCCAAATTATTAGTGATTAGTAGATGTAAACCCACATATTGTCAGGGGATTGTTACCGGGAAATCTACAATGCTCGGTATATATAGGATGAAATCTTTGTCAAGAAAAAGAAAGCGCTGCAACGGTAAATGAGAAGGATAAATCACTTCACTTTATATAACAATCGAAACCATGAGGTACATATATATATATATGAAACGTAAAACATGAATCACGTTAAAGATATTAACTAAAAGAATAATGACAAAAATATTGGCACCTGAAAAAATAATTATCAAACTTGACATATTTTACCCGGTAAAAATCTTTATTTAAAAAACACTTTCTGTTAAAAAATATAGACAACTTAAGTTTTTTTGCAAACTGATCCTTAGTAATTCATGAAACTGATTAACTATTTTATTATATAATTTTTTAATCAATACAAATAAGAACAATAAAGACAAAATAAATAAAACTAAAAAACAAACTAAACAAATAAATCATAAAAGTTTTTAGTTTAACATATTAAGATGTGATACGATAAATAAAAAATATGAACGAAAAAAAAAGCAATCTTGTATAACAAGTAATATTAAAGCGGGTATGTATAAACAATACCCAAAAGAATATTAGAATTTATAAATTTTTATACCAACTGTTAATAAATACAAAGAGGGAGAGAGAAAAAAAAATTAAATTCAAATGAAACAACTGAAAAAAAAGTAATACATAAATAAATAAACAAAATGGTAATGTAATAAATTAAGGGGCCTGCTAAAGGGACGCCCAAATGGATATCTGGACGCCCTGCTTACGGGCCGTAAGGGCCTTCACGGGCCGTATGGTCTGACGCTAGTCAAATCGGTCATTCAGAAACGTAATTCAAAAACGTAACGGCCGTGAAGGAGATAACGGTCGTATGGATTTACGGCCCGTGAATTTCTTCACGGCCCGTATGGAAATCATCTTACGGGCCGTGAATTTGATTACGGGTCCTAGTTTCACTTTTAATAATTTGACGAGATATATTATTCCTCGTTTTTCGTGTAATTTTGTATTTATTACGTTATTTGATATGACGTAATATTCCTCGATATTCGTGTAAATTTGTATTTATTACATTATTTGATATGACGTAATATTCCTCGATATTCGTGTTAATTATGTGACGAGATGCAATATTCCATTTCAACTACTATATAAACGTTAGTTTATAAATTCATTTCATAATTCAACGATATAAATTCATTTCATTTCAACTACTACATAAACGTTAATATCTAACGTTACGATGTCTTTCTGGGATAGCAACTATTTATTCGGTTCGGAATCTAACTATTACCCTCAGGAGGGTTACGGTTATTACGATGAGGCTGCTTCAAACTATTTAGGGCAGTTCGCGTCCAATTACGGGGGGAATGACGGCGGCGATGACGGGGGTGATAACGGTGGCGATAGCAGCGGGGATAATGACGGTTCGGGTTCCGGTAAAAGAGGTTTATACGACACGAATCAGGTATTAAGATATATCATATTTAATTTTACTTTCATTTTACTTTCATTTAGTAATAACTAACTAAAAATATTAAATTGATTAGGTTTTCTCATCTCGTGAAGAATTAGTTGATTGGGCAACTAACGTGGGGCGAGAAAATGGGTTCGTTATTGTCACCAAACGTTCAAAAAGAATTCGAATGGTTTGGTGGTTAAAATTTGGTTGAAATGTGATCGGGGTGGTGTATATAAGGGAGCACCCACTTTAAGAAAAAGTGGCACGAAAAAAACAAACTGTCAATTTGAATTGCAGGGTAAGTACCAGATGCAGAGAGATGGGTGGATTATAGTTGTTGTGGATGATACTCATAACCATGAACCTGCTGAACACCTGGAAGGACATGCATACGCAATGAGGCTCACCGAAAATGAGCTTTCTACTGTAAGGAATCTGTCCGAGCAAAATATTGACCCTCGAAACATTCTAGGCACGTTGAGGGAACAAAATCCCGATAACGTGTCTGGGTTACGAACCGTATATAATGCTCGGGCAAAAATAAAAAAGTCCACCAGAATTGGTGAAACCCCAATGCAGGTTTTTTTTTTCTATACTACAACAACATCAATATATTTACACCCCTCACATAGAAGAACCGACAAATACCGTCGACGGGGTTTTTTTTATACATCCCACATCTCACACATTATGGCGTGCGTACCCACACGTGCTGATGATTGACACAACATACAAAACTAACTTGTATAAAATGCCGTTTGTTCAAATGGTTGGTGTGACATCCACCCTGAAATCTTTTTCTGTTGCTCACGCATTCATTGATTATGAGCGTGAAGCCAACTTCAGATGGGTGTTAGAGCAACTAAAGCAACGCTGGAAGATAAGTGTATGGAGCCCCGTGTTATACTAACCGACCGAGACCTCGCTCTGATAAATGCGTCAGAAGAAGTTTTTCCGAGTGCTGTTCGATTACTTTGCAGATGGCATATTTCGGAAAATATTGTTAAACATTGTAAGGCGAGCTTTTCAAATGAAGAGTGGGGTGCTTTTCAGCATGTGTGGTCGGTACTTATTAACTCTGAAACGGAGGACATATACGCTTATAATTACGACCGGCTTTATCGCAGATTGGTGTCCAAACATTCAAGTAAGTTTTGTAGTTTTATTCTTAAAAATATATGTGTATTTACATAAAAATAAGTACATTTTTTTAAATAGGAGTGCTGATGTACCTCAAAAATAACTGGTTGGACCCCTACAAAGAGAGATTTGTGTCGGCGTGGATAAATAGAAGTTATAACTTCGGTCAGCACACAACGAACCGAGTTGAGAGCCACATTCGTTGTTGAAAAGTTACCTGAAAGCAACCAATAGCACCCTGGATAGATTTATTCCTTTCATTAATAATATCTTAGCTACCCAGGAAATTGCTATAAAAGAAAGTTTTACCAAAAGCAAAATCATGCTTATGGTGCAGCATAATCATGAAGTGATTAAATTGCTGCGAGGTAACGTTTCTATTGCGGCTTTGGATATGTTAGTCGGTGAGATTAACAGGATAAGTCATCTACTTATATCCAAAGAATCATGTGGCTGCCATCTTTTTACCAGCTGTGGTCTTCCGTGTGCTTGTAAATTAAACATTACTTGCAAACAGGTGAATGTTCTTTTACGTTTTTTTTCATGAAAACTTTTATTATATTTAATTTAATATATTATTTTATAGGTCAACGTATCTCGCTCGATGCTATTGATGTTTTTTGGAGGAAGCTAGATTTTTCACCCGCGTATATTGTACGGGAGGTTCAAGTAGATGTACATAAAGAGATGGAGATGGTGACAAAACATTTACTTGTCCAACCCGAAAATGTGAAAAGATCTTTGATTAATATTTTCAAATCTTTCGTTACTCCTTCAAAACGGATAAAAAACCTCCTAAAGTCCAAACACATACACGGGGTCGTCCAAAAAAAGATAAGCAAAAAGAAACAATATTAGACCCCCCCAGACATAGTTCATATGTTCAACCTGGAGAAAATTTGACGGTCCGCCAACATATTCAAGTTCGGTGGTGAAGTCAAACAAGGGCCTTTGCAGCGCAGTCAATCCATGTCTTCAAAATCAAGAGGCAAAGATGTATTATCTCAACAGAGTTCCAAGTTTTCCTATATCCCGGGCGACGAAGATAAAAACAATTTTTTCCGGTTTAACCGCTGGATTCCATCATTCTTTTTCCCGTATATTTCAGGCGCGGATGATGTTTTAGCGGACGGCAATTGTGGTTTTCGTGCTGTAGCACTCGCACTGGGATATGGTGAAAATCACTGGCGTTTTATTCGTACGGAACTTATAGCTGAGTTGGATGAAAACAGACATAGGTACGCTGCGATGTTTCCTGACATAAACGAAATAAGAGAATCATTAAACTGGAACGGGTTAGGTGCGGCTCCCCACAAAAATTGGATGACAGTGCCACCTGCTACAATCCTTATTGCTAACAGGTTTCGAGTGGTTATAATTTTAATATCTATCGGCAACTCCGCTACTTTTTTCCCGTTCTGGTTATCTCCTCGTGATATCAGTGAACATCATATAATTTCAATTGCTTATGTTCAAGATAGTCATTTCATTAGAATTCGATTAGTGAGTGACTACCCAATGCCTGTTCCGAGCAGTGTTGGGAAACAAGCGGTCTCAAGGATCCCCAACAACCCTCCCAATGCTAACAATAGAGAAATATAACTGAACACAAGAATATACGTGGAAACTCCAAACCGGAGAAAAACCACGGGCCTCCAGAGAGAAAGATCCACTATGCGATAAATTGTTACAATCACATAGACTAATCTCTCAAGCCTCCCCCCGCCCAATTACACCCACACTCTCCAAAGTGTTTAACTAAAAAAACTTTCTACACTCTAAGACAAGAGAACTAGAAAAGAAAGAAAGAACCAAACACTTCAAGTGTATTTTTGGTTGGGGCACTTTGAAACCAAAGCCTTGGACTTCTTTTATAAGCTTGGAGTCCTTCCAAGCTTTCATCCTTGCACCAATGTGGGATGAGAACATTTTCATATAGCCAAAAATCCTAACAATCTCCACCTTGGATATATGAAAAACAACCACATTAAAGCAACACCGTCTTCAACCGACGATCATACTCCACCATAAAAGAGTATCACCACTTAGAATAGATCATTCTAAGAATTTTTTTCTCGGCACATGTTGAAAAAACCTGCTGAAAATTTATGGTGCAACTTCCCCCCTTGGCATACCTGGAAGTTCATCAGCCATCAACATCAATTTTTCACCACACATCTTGCATCTATGCCAACCCAATGCCCATGTGTAAATCCGTGAACCCGCTAACAAAATTGCATCCCCTTTCATGGTAGCGCGGGCATACCATAGGAATGACATAACCTCAATGGCAATCATCATCGTTTGCAACGACGAAGACATTGTTAGCTGACTTGGAGCTGCTAGCCGAATCTGCTCCACCTGGACAATTTCTCTTGACATGCCCAGACTGTCCACACTTCCAGCATACAGGAATCTTCTGTGAGTGCTTCTTCTTCCCGTTCCCGCATATTAAAACTGTTCCTTCTGATGAAGTATGACTGCTACTCCCTAGTCTTTTCTCTTCAGACAATAGCTTCTCAGTAACATCCGCATACTTCAGGGTTTCTTTCCCATACATCAGAATGGGCTTCATATGCTCATAGGAAGATGTCAAAGATAATATGAGCCTTAGTGCTTTATCCTCATCTTCAACCTTTACTCCATAGCCTCCAGTTCTGACACGATATTATTAAGAACACTTAGATGATCTGAAATTTTTGTATCTCCATCCATACGAAGGGTATGAAATTGTTCCTTGAGATACAACCGATTTGAGATGCCTTTGCCTTGATACAACTGCTCAAGCTTCTCCCACAAATCCTTTGCAGTTGATATCCCATGCACATTTGCAAGAATATTCTTTGCTAGACACAAACGAATCGCACTTGCTGCTCTCAAATCCAAATCTTCCCATTCTTCATCATCGTCTTTACTGGTTCTGCTTGAATCCTTGCTTGAAACAGGGGTTGGTTTCCCCTTCAACGCCTTGTGTAACCCAGATTGAATCAACACATCCTTGACTTGAACTTGCCACAAACCAAAGTTGATTCTTCCATCATATTTCTCTACGTCAAACCTCATGGGACTGTATTTCGACATCGTATCCGTTTTTTTTTCAAAGACAATATTGTATACTAGAAAATATACACCAAGCCTATAAGCAGTTACCCAACAAAGGATTCCCAGGAAAGAGAGGTGGGTCACAATGGACACACTTAAGTACCAAGTCTTTCCTAGCCAGAACCTTCTCAGGACAAATGCGTATATCCGGCTCCTGTATAATTCTATCGTATACAAAATAGTCAACCGAAAACCCGTTTCTGATGTGGAAGATCAGACTAAGCTGCAACCACAGAGCATACTACGAACCTTCTAAACCGAGACCTCCCCCAAAACCTGGAGCTCTGATACCACTTGTTGGGAAACAAGCGGTCTCAAGGATCCCCCAACAACCCTCCCAATGCTAACAATAGAGAAATATAACTGAACACAGAATATACGTGGAAACTCCAAAACCGGAGAAAAACCACGGGCCTCCAGAGAGAAAGATCCACTATGCGATAAATTGTTACAATCACATAGACTAATCTCTCAAGCCTCCCCCCGCCCAATTACACCCACACTCTCCAAAGTGTTTAACTAAAAAACTTTCTACACTCTAAGACAAGAGAACTAGAAAAGAAAGAAAGAACCAAACACTTCAAGTGTATTTTTGGTTGGGGCACTTTGAAACCAAAGCCTTGGACTTCTTTTATAAGCTTGGAGTCCTTCCAAGCTTTCATCCTTGCACCAATGTGGGATGAGAACATTTTCATATAGCCAAAATCCTAACAAGCAGATATTGGTATTTGTACAAAACAGAAAACGCTAATGATTGGGAGGCTATATACGGAAGTCGAATTCAAAAATATCTTCAAATAAGGCCCGTAGACCCGGTTGAACGTATAGATTTAGTATAATTTACACATTTATCAATTCTTTATTTATTCAATTTTTTATTCAATTCTTTATTGTTGTTGAATTGTAAACATGTAATCTATTATTTATTCAATTCTTTCGTTTTCCAATGAAAAATGCAATAAGAAGATTATCGAATTTTTTTCAACATCTGAATTTTGTTTATATGAGCTGGGCATATACTGATTTTATTATCCAAAAGGTTCAACCAATTGTTTATATAATTGCAAAGCCTCGCGTCGGATTTTCTGAAGGATTATATATTTCTTTCTGTGGGACGAGTAGGTTCAAGTACTGATTTTATTATCCAAAAGGTTCAACCAATTGTAAACATATAATTAAACATTTAAACATCATCCAAAATAACTCATAATATATAAACATAATTTTTCAATTTTTTTACATGAAAGGTAAATAAAATAATAAAATCCTACTATCTATGCGTCATGTCCACCACCAGCATCACCAACACCAGAACCATCATCCTCCGCATCACCACCCCCAGCAGTCTCCTCGTCATCACCCGCAGGTCGTCTGACAAACGGAGGCAACTCCGGCCGAGGGGGAGGTCGATACCCGCGCTAGCAGCAAAAATGACGTACGCATCCGCCATCCATACTAGCAAGGCGTGGTCCTGGCGCTGCAAATGTAGTGACTCCGCCATAAACTCCCCCGTCGGCGGAATCTGCCGAATGATGGTCCTGGGAACAGGCGGTGGCGGTGGACGGGTGCTCTGGCGTGTGGCTGGGGATGCGGCTGCTGCTGCTGCGCCGGCTGCTCCTCCTCCTCAGCAACGTCCGGCACCGGCTGCCAGACGGTCCGACCACCATCAGTGGACCATCGAGGTCGTCGCCAAATTTGGCGGCAATCCCCATGGCCATGACGGTCTGTCGACCTAAAATCCGAGGCGGCGTATCCGTCGTCTGCCTCGCAATTAGGGCGTCCGTAAACAACCCTAAGCGCGAGGCAATGACGGTGATGTACGAGCCCAAACAATCGGGCTATCCATCTGCAAAACAATCAAATAATAGGCATAATTATGAATCGCATAATAGATAATACTTATTTATTAAGAATTAATATAAATATTTTTTTACCTTGCCCTGAATGACGCTCAAAAAATAGGCGGCCATGCAGTGAGCTAGATTCACCCGTCTGGGTGAAAGCAAGGCCCTCAGAAAAAATAAGTCAAGGAGCGACACCTGCTCCATGCTCTGGTCTCTGCCGGTAATGGTGCCGGCAATGCACCGGTGTAGGTACCGGTGCAAAGGATCCCTAATGGAGGTCGCCCTAATGGCGCCCTCCCACGGCTGGTCGGAAATGGTCGGCCACCATCCGACCAACGGAGCCGGCTCCGACTGCACCTCGTCAGAATAAAAACGAGGATCCTCCGTCTCCTCGTGGGTGTAAAACCCAAGAGTCACCGCCCACTGAGCGAGGGTGAACTCGTACCTACCGACCCCAGCAAAAATCGAACCGCTCTGTGCTCGTGGGGGTCCTGATCCTCAGAGGCGGGAGTGAACTGAAACGTAGACAGAAACTGCAACGTCAGCTCCCGGTAGCCCCTCCTCGAGCCCAAATCAAGCATCCGCCTCCACGGCGTCTCTCCGTCCAGCCCAATGATATCCTGGGCACGTGCTATGTCTCCGACCTCGTCGAGCACGTCCCAGTCGATGGTGCGTGTCCCCTTTAGGGGACGTCCAATCAGCTTCCACAGCTTTTGCCGTGGCTGTGTCTCCCTCGGAAAATGAAGGTCAGGGTGTGGGTCCAGAAAGGCACCCTGACCCTCGGGCTCGGTATCCGGACGTGCACGTTTGCGCGGCGGCATAATCTGCAAAAAAAAAAAAATTCAAAAAAGGGTTTCGATTCAGAAAATTCAATTTTTCAGAAAATTCAAAAAATTCAAAATTCAGAAAACAAAAAGGGTTACGGCCCGTGATGAAACCTCACGGCCCGTAAGCTTTCGATTTTTCAAAGGGTTACGGCCCGTGAAGGATGGTCACGGCCCGTACCCTTTGAAAATTCAAAAGGTTACGGCCCGTGACGTACCTTCACGGCCCGTAACCCCCAAATTTTTTCAGTTTCAGATTTTTAAAATACAATTTTAATATATTTAAACGAAAAATACACAAAATAAAATACGAATTGAATACGTACCGTAGTATGGAGTCGGCGGTATGAAAATGATGAAAATACGGAGGTCGTGACGGGAGTAAGTCGTATGGGTGTTTTGGGGGCGTAAATGAACAAATGGGCCGTGAGGTCCTATATATTATCGGGCCTCACGGTCGTGACGGGCCTCACGGCCCGTTTCATATTTTCCAAACGGGCCGTGACATCAATTACGGGCCGTGAAGCTTTGCACATTTTAAAACCCGACCGTTGACATACACGGCCGTATGGTGACACCCTCACGGCCCGTAAAGCCTCTCACGGGCCGTATAAAACTTTTTTATGCCTATAAATTCAGCCTCTTCACACAAACAATTCACACAAATTTACTCAATACCCAAAACATGAGTGCTACAAGTGATCAAAATCCGTGGACGGATGAAGAGGAGGTGACTTTAGTAGATCTTGTATCGATAATTCAGGTACTATCCCGCCAAATTCAATATTTTGGAACCGGGTTTCAACTCGTTTTCATCAAATTCTCGAACGTGAAGAATATCGCACCACTCGTGAACTTAACAACAAGTGGTCTGACTTGAGAAGGAAGGTCACGACATTTCACCAGCTCTACAAAGACGTTTACAACAATCGAAATATGTTATGGAATGAAACGGATATTATGACAAGAACTCAAGAAAGATATCGAGAGAAATTTGGAATTTCCTTTAACCATTTTGCGGCTTGGATCTTTTATAAAGATCAAGAAGATTAAAAATTATGTGTTTTATTTTTGTGTGACAATAACGGTTTATCGTTTTTAAAAAAGTGTACTAATAAACGTTTATGTTTTAATAAAATATTTCATTACTGTTCTACATTACACGTCTAGAATACAGTTCGTCTGCCATAAATCTTCGGAATCTAAAGCAAGCATCCTGTAAGCTAACCTCTTGCCACTCTAAAGATCTATTTTGAACCAACCTACGCAATAACATACAAATTACAACTCCCGAATCTCGACCAATATGACCGGCGTTAGGGGGCCAAACGGTTTCACCCGATACCTCCAGTTCTTCGATTTCTTCTTGTCCGGAGTGCTGCCAATATTGTATACGTGACAGAAATGTAAAAAGTACGATTCGAATTGTACGAAAATCGTTCGCGCATTACGATGAATGCACCATGAATCATCACACGTATTTGGTCGGCATTCGTATGGAGAATATATACGAACTCTTAGTGAGTCCATAGAAATCTTAAAAAGATACCAATTTTCTTCGTCATCAGTAATTGGTACGTAAACCTACAAAATAATTAAATTCACGGTTATAAATTCATGATTTTTATTTAAAACATTAAAAACAGTATTACCGTATCAACTTCCCATAACGCGGGATATAGACAGTCACTCCCGTCGCCATATTCGTTACCATTAACGGACCCCGAGTATATTAAGTTAAACCACTCAAATGGGAGAATCGTCCAACGATCACTACCCGGCAACTCTTCTGTTCTACGTATTTCTTCGTATCTCCATATTGTGAGTCTATTTGTCCACGCCCGAACATGCTATAAAACAATAACTTTTTTAATTGTTAGAATTTTAAAATAAAATAAAATATATAAAAAAACTTTAAATCATACCTCGGTACCTAAAGACACGTTTCCGAGTAATTCACGCCAAAATTCTAACGGAATATCGGAATGACCCATGTAATACACTCTACATGTTTGGGAGTCACCGTTACGTATAAAGTGAATAATATTCTGAGACCAGTTCCTCCCGTTCTGCCAATTATGGTTATCTATTGGATCAGGAATACTTTCCACAATATCTCGTGAGTTTGAAGATGACTCATTTTGACGTCTTCTCCTACCTCCACGAGAAGACATTTTAACTGTTTCGTTTGTCACTAACCATATAACAAGTCATATATATAACGGTTTATATAGAATCTTAAATCGAATCAAGGAATAATACGTCGCGTCACATAATTATAAAATTTAAAAGTGCACGCAAAACGAGGAAAGTACATTCTGAGAAGGACAATAACGGCCCGTGAAGGACCTAACGGGCCGTTATTTAAGTAGTTAACGGGCCGTGTGGGATGTAGTTTACGGCCCGTTTGTTCCTACACGGGCCGTGATAAATTGCAGGTGAGAGAATTAAATTTCGAACCCATCACGGCCCGTAAGGCCCTTCACGGGCCGTGAAGAAAGTCAAAGGGCGTCCATTTAGCACCTGACAGGGCGTGCAATTAGTAAAAGCCTAAATTAAACCGAAATGGGTTCAACTGTTTGCTTTGCAGGTCCTATCTGTCTATCTCCCCGCTTTATTAAATATTTTTAGCTTGTTTTTGCAGGTCCTATCTGAAATATCAGTCTTTTAATGATTTAGATATCTGAATGGTTTAGCAATTAACGGTTCAAACTGTTTGTTTTGCGAGCAAATGTCTGAATGTTTCAGACATTTGTCTCTAAATGGTTAAACATTATACTAATGGTGAATGATTATGAGGTCTAATGCTGAATGATTAATACCTCTTATCTGAATTGGTCAGACATTTGTATTTGAATAGTTAAACGATACACTAGCCCTTAATGAATTAGTCAGATATTTGTATTTGATTAGTTAAACGATATACTAGCTCTTAATGATTCAGACCTCTTAATGGTTCAATACTTCATAATTCAGAACTTTTATTGGTTTAACAAAGAAATTTCCAAACAGCTCACTAGTACATGTTTAGCACATATATTGGTAAAAGCAATTATGAAGTTTCAAACCTCATAAAGAGACGTCTTTTGACTAAAAATATTTACGATAGGTTTCTTGTTTTGATTTGAGTATTTGTCATATATTATTAGTAATGATTGTAAGTGGTTATAAGTGAGGTAAAAATAAATTTTATGCAGATTGTACCTTGATTCCCATATTTGGAAAACATGATAGAACCCGCATAAATTTTTAATATATTTAAAAATGATTGTGAGTGGAAAAAAAATGTAATGATAAATATATTAAAAAGTATTATTTAATTGAAAAAGATAGTAAAAATTAGTATTTTTAGAATAAATATGGGGATGAAGATGGAAGTTTTAAAAGAATACAAACCGTTTTAGTAACATATAGCAAATTAGTTAATTTGTCTTTTACGGCCTTCATTAGCCTTTACAACCGGTGTTGTTGAGACCGGATCGGACCGGCCGGTCCGACCGGTTCGACCGCGAATCGGGGGCTGGTCCGGTCCGGTCAGGGGTGATTCGTTTTTGATCATTTGAACCAGCCGGTCCGAACCGAACCGGCGGTTGGACCGGCGAACCGGCCCGGTTCCGACCGGTTTTCTGAATTTTTTTTTTATTTTAGTGGGTAAAAACGGGGTGTTAAACCATAAATTAGTACGTAGGATATACAAATATAGTTAAGTTTTATATATAACTATAAAATATATGTATAAATCATATATAAATTACTTATATTTAATTACATATATAAATATAATTAAAATATAGTTAAATCCGGTCCATCCGGTCCTACCGGTCCGACCGGTCCGACCCCCAAACCAGTAAGACATCCGGTTCGACGTCCGATCCGGTTTTGAAAATATTGTTTACAACACATATTTTTACGGACGTATTGTCTTGTACAATGCTGGTCGTACTGGTTTGATTTTTTTTCATTAATAGATTTGATCTTTTTTAAAATTTTGTCTTTTAATTTTTAAGGACTTATTAATTTTATATTATTTTTTGTGTTATTTTTATTTTATAAATATTTGTTTACATATATATTAAATAAAGGATTTATTTATTCCTCATCAATTGTTTAATCTTGTTTGCTGCTACAGCAATACCTGATGAGAAGAATCAATGTGTTTACTAAATTTGTAAATAGTTATCTTACAAAGCAAATAATAAATAGTAAATTACAGAAAAATATATTTATTTCTATAACTAATTATACCTTTAATCTTAATATTTATTAGTTATATTGAACAATATTTATGTATATGATTTGTTCATCTTTGGTCCTTTAGTCTAGGGGTTGTTATTTTGTATCGTTACGTTAGGTCACATGATTATTACATGAAGGTAGATGTGTAATAAAAACATCCAGGTGGTAGAATCCAAAAATGAAAATAGATGTATTAGGAAAATATAATAGGTAAAATGTTAAGACAAACGAGTAACATCTCAAACAAATTATATATATTTTTATCATTATTTTTTAAAACTATTTTTATTAAAAATGATTGTAATCATATGATATATATATATATATATATATATATATATATATATATATATATATATATAATAGAGAAACCATGGCAAGATTTGTAATTTTACATCATTTTTAAGATGACATATGAAGAGTTGTAAGCTTTAATATGTAATGTTATAAGATTTATCTCTATTATATCCCTTTTAAACTTTAAATATTTGTACTCTATCATTTTCTAATTAAATATAAAGTAAAACTATTATGTTTAAGATTATCTTAATCTATCTATATCTATACTATTATATAATATAACTTTTTGAATAATATTGTAATTTTAATCTATTTTTAAGATACTTAATGTAATTTTATTACATTGGTATAAGTGATTATGCATAAATAACTTGTTATTTATAAATTTGCTTATTTTACAGTAATATAAACATATTTGATATCCCACATTAAGCAAATAAAAAAACAGAATGAGAGTTAGCATAATAAAAAAGAGTTAGCTAAATACAAAGTACTAAAAATATTTATACACACGTCGCAACGCGCGGGTTTCACCCACTAGAGTGTGTGTGTATCACTTTATACATGAACATTAGAATGCATGCCACATGAAATCATTTAGATACTTTTATAATCACATGATTATGAAAATCATATGATACAATAAGTTTTAATAAAACTAGCACTCTAATTCGAACAAAAGCATCTAAAAAACTTCATGTTACTTGGAATCTGATTTTTATGTATTAAGTTTATTAGTGATTCTTATATCATATGATACAATAATTTTTTTTATCAAACTAACTTTAAAAAAAGTGATGGTAAAAATATCTAAATTTGTTTAATGTTTTACTCGTTAATCTTAATGGTTTACTGATCATATATTCTTGAATAATTTCGCGTGGCTTGTATTGTAATTTCTATATTTTAAGTTTGTAAGTGATATTTTAATCATATAAATAGTAAATCCTTATGAAACTTTAAAAAAGTGATGATTAAAATATATAAAAATTATTTAGGTTTTACTTGACGGTCTTAACATTTTACTAATCATATTTCTCTAATACGTCGATAATACGGGTCTATAAGAATATTGATTCTTCGAATTAAATTGATTAATTGATACTTTCTTATACGCCCCCAAATCAATATGGGTCGTAGAGGCTAATACGGGTCGTATAAGAACATGAATTGATTGATTTGATATTTTACAGGATGGTAAGACTAGTATTTTTTAACGTGACGCGTATTCAAAGTGTTCGGATACACATTGGGATGGGAAAATTAGCTCCTTAATAGTGCAATGACATAACCATATACTAGTTCTACACAACATAAACATACATTCATCATAACAATTTCAAAGCGATTAAATAATTCAAACAAAGATAAGCTTGTGTTAGGGGCTAGTTAGTAGGTTTTTAATGAATAATGATCATTAAGAGACTACATCTTACTAGTTCATAGCCTCTTAATTATAAAAGTAATGTTTTCAGAGACGGATCAAATAGTGGACCGAACATCTTACTAGTTCACTGGTAGGACCAGTTCAACCGGTCGGACCGGATATAAGAACTGGATAAAATTGTAATTGTTTTATAAATATATATGTAAAAAATACTAAAAAATAAAAAATATATATATGAAAAACCGGTTCGACCGGTCCAACCCCCGGTTCGACCCCCGGTTCAACTAGTCCGGTTCCCGGTCCGACCACTGTTTCAATGCCAAAAAGGTTTTAAGCACCGGACCGGTCCGGTTTGGAGTCCGGTTCCCGGTCTAACTGGTCGGACCAGCCGGTCCATTCCGGTTTTTAAAACAATGGTTTAAGAGGCAACATTAATGCTAAACAGTTAAAACGTCTTACCTTAATGGGTTACCTTTTAACTATTCCGTGACTTCCGTCTCATATGAACTAAGAAGTAATCATATAATGACTATCAATATGCTATCAAAAGCATATAAGTCATCTGATAGAAAAAGTGATTTTCACTTTAAGACCTAGATGTGATAGGCATAAAGCCAAATATATGTTCATGATTGTAGCATGTAGGTATCCAGTCAAATATCATGTCAAACATGTAACTCGACTAGAGTGAAATATTTGTTATGCGTGAAATCCTATTCTATTCGAGGAGTTAAGGATCTGTTGGGTTTGTTACTATTTAGGTTTAAATTATTCGTCATGTTAGCCCAACTTCTTTTAGCCCAACTTCTTTTAGGCAACTTCTTTTAGCCCAACTTCTTTTAGCCCAACTTCTTTAAAAATCACCCAGTTTAATAAAATCACTCCACATAATGTCACGTATCCTAATTCCTATGTTTAAACGTCTCATAATTAAATGATTTGATACCAATCTATTATACAAATAATAAGTCTATTAGACTAATGAAACTACACACAATATACATAAAATAGCAACAACAAAAAAGTTACTATCAATAAAAATTGACTTTATTAGCAACTTTCTTCGACATACATAATTTCTTTTAATTGATTATTACTAACTTATTTTTTTACCTGAATTATGTAGATAAACTAACAATTTGCAGATTTATAAAATGTGAAGGCTTAGGAATAGGATGCAGTAGAAGTATGTTATCCACAAGATTTAGTTGTAGGCTGTGTTGTGAAATTTTGCACCAAAATGTAGTATATTAGTGTGGATCACAATTTATTGATAACATTGAAAAAAAATAGTTTTTTTGGTTGAATATATAAAACAATATAAAACTATATAAGAGTCGCGATATTTCAAAGATATGTCAACGATATGCGTGTTCCCTAGGAGATATGTTAGCGATATGATTTGACCCATACATCGTCGACGTGTCAACTCTCTAGTGGTTCACGCTTTTCCAGGGAATTAAGTGTAAGATTTAATTCAAAATAAAGTAGCTGTAACACCCCAACCCAAAAAGGCTGACATGTCACTATTACAGATATCAAATCAAAAACCAAATCCATGATATTAAAGAGACGGTCAAAAGAGATAAATTCAAACAAACCAGATAATCCGAAAGAACCTAATTAAGTTATTCATTACATCAATTAAAGTAAAATACAATCTTGGTCTTCAATTAACTCTTCACTGGTTTCCCGGATTACCCTGATTACCTACAATAAAATAAGGAAACACCACAAAAGAAAATACGGCTGAGCCAAAAGTTGCTCAGTGACGGAAAGAACAATAGTAGCGATTCGAAACATAAAATACTGATATCTGATACTGAACGGATCATATGGTATTGAAACGGAAATCTGATTCTAAACATATAATACAGATACTGAACTGAACATGTAATACTGAACTGAACTGATCTACACGACGCGTATATACAAACAAAATAAGTCATGTAATATAAGAAGTACCCAGAGGCAAAACTGAACTGATAAGCACATAGCTAGCTAGACTATGCACCAATGAGATGGTGTGTGGGCGTACACACATGATTCCATCCCCCGGAATTGAACTGATCTGAACTGAACTAGGATCGATCCATCCGCCTCCCAAATATTATGGCCAAAGTACCACTCAAGTACTAACGTGTTAACGGAGACGCCGTGAACTATTTATAAACACCGTCACGAAAAGTGTCATGTCATTGATGCCACAATGACATGTCGGACAGCTCGGATAACAGAGTGCTAAATCAAATGGTAGTACAACTACCAACATATGACGTATCAAAAGAATTATTTATAGGAATATGCAATAATGAGCACAAACTTATAAAATATATATTGCATGCTATAAGTCTTCAACAAGTAGAATTACTAAGTCGAACGGGTCAGAGCATAATAAATAATGTTAGACAACTAGTAAATACCAAAGGCTAAACGAGTCATATCAACGGAAGCAAAAACGACATACTAAAGGTATCAAATATTCGTACTACAAAGTAACGGAAGAATAGAATTTATACTATAATAAAAAGGACCAAGAATCCGTACCTTATACACTAATGAAAATAATCAGAAACAAGGTCTAGGCTCGGTTAACGCCGCGAGAACCTACGATATTGTAATTCAAGTTATAGTTTAGATTTTCTTATTTCAGATTAGAAAAGTTCCAGTTCTGCCCCTGTCTATTTGCACTCATTAAAAATACTAAATGACGTTTAAAAATTCTGAAAATCTTCAGTTTACTAGATTAATGATTTTTAAACAACTTTCATTTAGAAAAGTTCCTGATCTGGATTACCGAAATATGAGAAAAACGTGAATTTTTACAGCTGCGCAGAACTGCTAGCTGTTACGAAAACGACTGTTTGGAGGTCTAAACGAATGAGTTTTCGATGTTATATATATCAACAGATTCGTCTTTCGACGAACTTTGTCATGGAAATAAGGTTTAACTGATTTGAATCTGTTATGAAAAAGTTATGGCATCTGTAAGTTGGCTGTAAAATACGGGCCTAAATCAACTATTTAAAGTTTATTTTTAAACAAAATAAATTATTTATAACTTTTGTTAACAATATATATATATAAGAATTGTTAAGGTTTTTAATAAATTAATTTACAGAAATTAATTAGGTACTTTTATAAAAGAAGTCTTATATTTAATCTGATTTTTACCATTTATTTAAAAGAATCCATAAAAATAATTAAACTAAATGTCTTTGTTACATTGTTTTATAAAGGTTTAAATCTAAAGAAAATTACAGAAAATAAGGTTGATGATTTTAAAAATACACAGAGTTTATAAAAGGATTTTTATAATTTTTACGAATTTTTACATAATTTTTAAAGGTTAAATAGGGCTTTTAAAAAAACATGGCAGGGGCTCGGGTTCAAACCCGTGACCTCCTGCCATCCCTCTTTCGCTTTAACCAGCAGGCTAGGGCGCTTGCGCCTAACCTGTATAGGTTTTTAATCCTTTTATCCAATCCTGAACCAAAATCCCCAAATCCCCCTTAGGAACCCTAGAATCGAAATCCACCAAATTGAACATCGATTCGCGATTGTTCATGGAATTAAGCATAGGGCTTTCATTCCTAGACTAAAATCGAGCATGTAGGTAGCTTTAATTACCTGTTTTGAAGTGCAAGACGTCAAGAAAAATCGGAGGATAGGTCGCGGTTGCCCGAGGTCCAATCGATGTGCAAATATGGATAATAATTCAATTCGTTTTACAGGAAGCTTCTAATGGATCAAATGATGAAAATCCCTCTATCACTTGTAAGTTAGAGGGATTGGATTGAGGTTTTCAAAACGAGTTGCAGGTCGCGAACAAGGTAGCACTCGAACTTGGTGTTTGTGTGTTTTCAGATTAATTGGAACTCAACGAATAGTTTTAAACGATGAAATGATTGTATGTGCACAATCAATTAGATTAATTTTATTGTTTATTATACGATCGTGGTGGGTGTCGGCCGAAAGTTCAGATCGCACTAAACCGACTCTAATAATCAAATTGATGTGGGGTACGGTGTTCGAATCCCCACTCGAATGTGTCGGGCATTTAATTTGATCAAAACGTCGAGTGGTTTTGGCTGTGGAGGCTCGTCGGAGCCGCGGTGAGTGTGGCCGGAAATGGGGTGGTCGACGGGGAGAGAGACAGAGTGTTTTTCAGTTTTTACACAAATGGTCCCTGTGGTTTACATTCTTTTTATTTTTGCACCAACTTATTAAAATAAGTTTCCAAAATGGCACAAATGCCCCCTGAACTTTTATTATGATTATTATGTTTATAATTTTTTTTATGGTTATTATAATTCTACCCCCTTAAAACAATTTCGTCCCCGAAATTGCTAGGTACAGATCGAACCAGATATGACATAATGTACACGGAGTAGTAAAAATCAACAAGTGAACGAAATCACTCATAATTATTCAATTGCTGAAACGGAATCGATTCGAAAGACAAAATCGTATAAGAGATGACTAATGTGGTGTTCAAGAAACAGATAACTGATAACAGAAACATGTAAAAGATAGTAACTAAGAGGTAAATAGATATGGATATTGAGAACGGATTTCATCTTCTATCTCCTATGTAGCTTCACGTTCGGAATGGTTTTTCCATAATACCTTAACGAAAGGAATAGTTTTCTTACGCATAATGCGTTCTTGTCGGTCAAGGATGGCCTCAGGTTCTTCCTCAAATGAAAAGTCTTCGTGAATCAAATGAAGCGGATAATTTACCACGTGAAGAGGATGATAATTGTACCCCCTTAAAAGAGATACATGAAAGACGTTATGCACATATGACAGTTGAGGTGGTAAAGCCAAACGATACGAAACCTCACCAACTCTTTCTAGAATTTCAAAGGGTCCGATAAACCGTGGACTGAGTTTCCTTTTAGACCAAAACGTCGTACGCCTTTGTAAGGCGAAACCTTCAGGAATACTTTGTCACTGACCTTAAACTCCAAAAGTCGACGGTGTCGGTCTGCATAACTTTTTTGTCTACTTTGAGCTTCCTTTAACTTTTCTCTAGCAATAGCAACTTTCTCATTCGTGATTTGAACTAACTCGGGTCCTTCAATGACTCTTTCACCGACCTCTTCCCAACAAATAGGTGCTTTACATTTACGACCATACAATAATTCGAAAGGTGCCATGCCAATGCTAGCTTGCCAACTATTGTTGTAAGCAAACTCGACCAAACACAAGTACTCATCCCAGTTCCCAGTCCACTCTAAGGCATAAGCTCAAAGCATGTCCTCAAGTGTCTGAATAGTACGCTCCGACTGACCGTCAGTCTGAGGATGAAACGCCGTACTAAACCTCAACTTGGTACCCCATGCAGCTTGCAAACCCTTCCAAAAGCGAGAAGTGAACCTCGGGTCTTGATCAGACACAATAGACACCGGAGTGCCATGAAGTCTAACAATCTCTTGTGTAAACACTTCAGATAGTTTGCTATCTGAAAATCCTTGCTGAATTAGGAGAAAGTGAGCCGACTTTGACAATCTGTCAACTACAACCCATATTGCATCATTCTTCTTGAATGTTCTTGGCAACCCTGTCACAAAATCCATGGAAATATCATCCTATTTCCATACAGGAATAGGTAGTGGCTGAAGCAGTCCACTAGCTCTTTGATGCTCAATCTTAACTTGTTGACAAGTAAGACATCTGCTAACAAATCTAGCCACGTCTTCTTTCATACCATTCCACCAGAAATTCTGACGAAGGTCACGATACATCTTAGTAGATCCAGGATGGATAGAGAACGGAGAATTATGTGCCTCAGCTAATAACGATTCTCGAAGAGAAGAATCATTAGGCACACATAAACGTTTACCACACCAAATTACTCCATGCTCATCTACTCTGAATTTTGATTGTTTACCAATCTCCACATTCTGTAAGATTGCCCAGAGTTCACCATCGTCTTTCTGTGCGTTCTTAATCCGGAATATTAAGTCTGACTCAATCTGAAGTCTAGCGAGATATCCGTCGCTCTTGCCAATATGTAGGCCAATACCCAATCTATCAAGATCGGTAATGTTCTGAGGTTGTAGCTGTAGGGAGGCTACTGTTCCTGAGCTCTTCCTGCTAAGGGCATCAGCTACCACATTGGCCTTTCCCGGATGATACTGAATATTGGCATCATAATCTTTTAACAACTCTAACCATCTTCTCTGCCTCATGTTTAGTTCTTTTTATATGAAGATATATTTCAAGCTCTTGTGATCAGTAAAAATATCACAAGTCTCTCCGTAAAGATAGTGACGCCATATTTTCAACGCGAAAATAATAGCAGCGAGTTCAAGATCATGCGTAGGATAATTAACCTCGTAAGGTTTCAACTGCCGTGAAGCATAAGCATGACCTTACCATGCTGCATTAGCATACATCCAAGTCCCTTTTTAGAGGCATCGCTGTAAATCTGATATCCACCCGTGCCCGATGGAAGTGTGAGAACAGGAGCAGACACCAATCTTTTCTTGAGCTCTTCAAAACTTTTCTCTCGTTCATCATTCCAAGAGTACTTAACCCCTTTCCTTAACAGTTGCGTAAAGGGTAAAGCTATAACAGAAAAACCTTCGACAAATCTGCGGTAGTAACCAGCAAGGCCAAGGAAACTACGGACTTCTGTGGCTGAGGTCGGTCTAGGCCACTTAGTGATTGCCTCTATTTTAGCAGGGTCCATCATAATACCATCCGCAGAAACGACATGACCCAAAAAGCTACCTTGCTCAGCCAAAATTCACTCTTTGAAAATTTAGCATAAAGCTTCTTTTCACGTAGTGTTTCGAGCACGATACGAAGATGATTCTCATGCTCCTCCTTACTTTTAGAATAAATTAAGATATCGTCGATAAATACAATGACGAACTTATCGAGGAACTTGCGAAAGACTCGGTTCATTAGGTCCATGAATACGGCCGGGGCATTAGTTAACCCGAACGGCATAACCAGGAATTCATAGTGACCATGCCGAGTACGGAAAGCAGTTTTAGGGACATCAGAATCTTTGATCTTTAGCTGATGGTAACCAGACCTCAAATCGATTTTAGAGAAACACTTTACGCCCTGGAGCTGATCAAATAGATCATTGATACGAGGCAGAGGGTAATGATTACGGATAGTGATCTTGTTGAGTTCTCTGTAGTCAATGCAGAGTCTCAAAGAACCATCTTTCTTCTTCACGAATAGGACCGGTGCGCCCCAAGGCGAGACGCTTGGTCTAATAAATCCCAAATCTAGTAATTCCTGTAACTGCTCCTTTAACTCCTTAAGCTCCATAGGTGCCATACGATATGGTGCCTTAGAAATCGGCTCAGCACCTGGAATAAGATCAATAGTGAATTCTACTTCACGATCTGGTGGAAGTCCGGGTAACTCCTCAGGAAACACGTCAGGAAAATCATATACAATCGGATAATCAGATATGTTCGGCTTATCAGAAGATGTAGCTTTCACTGAAGCTAGGAATCCCACGCAACCGTGCTATAAGAACTTCTGAGCCTTAAACGCAGAGATGATTTTCAACGATTTCCGAGGCTGAGTCCCTTGATAAACGAGTTCAGGGCATTGAGGATTTCCAAATAAAACACGACGAGTCTGGCATTCAATAGTAACGTGATGTCGAGTTAACCAGTCCATACCAAGTATGACATCAAAGTCACTCATTTGCATAGGAAACAAATCAGCTTTACGAATAATAGACTCGATTCTGATCGGACAATCTCTATAGACATGCGAGATGATAGTCGAATCTCCTAATGGAGTAGTAATAGCCAAAGCGTGCTCTAAAGCAGTCGGTGCAGTCATTAAGTACTTAGCAAACAAAAGAGATACGACAGAATGCGTAGCGCCCGTATCATATAAGACATAAATATCCCGCTTCCCAATGCAAAGGGTACCGGAGATCATACCTAGGGCATTTACTATCAGTATCGGATAAGACATATATATGTATATAATACGTCCTCAACACCAAGCACCTCAAACAATTTCTCAATATGATTGATCCAATTTTGCACCTCGACCGGATCACTAGAAGTACTGAAAGACTTAAGCCTTTGCTTCTGAAAACATTCCAACCAGACATGAATACCATCACGGGGTGGTGGTGTATTACCACCGGAAGGTGCTCCTGTATTGTTTCCACCAGGTGGCGCCCCTGTGGCATTACCACCCGATGATGCCCCTGTGGCATTTCCACTAAGTGGTGCGCAAGTGGCGTTACCGACAGCTGGTACTCCGGTAACATTTCCAACTGGTGGCATTCCAGTGGCACTACCAGTAGGTGGTTACAACCATATTAGCCTGCTGCATTTGCTGGAAAACAGTTTGGGCAGTCTGAGCCATCATATTAGGGAGCATTCCCGAAATAGCAGTGTCAACAACATTAGCGACCAGTGCTTCCAAGTTTGCATCAGACTAGGGGCCATTCGAGTTATTGTGGTTGGTCACACGTCTCTTAGGAGCCATTGGAAATGAAGATATACGTGTGAACACTAGAATTTAGATTGGAAAGAGGCTAGATACTAACCCAACATCTACCCATTACCTCACAAGTTTATTATTAATGTTTAAGTTTTCTACAGGAAAGAGCCTTTGCTCTGATACCATAACTGTAACACCCCAACCCGGAGAGACTGACGTGTCACTATTACAGATATCAAATCAAAAACCAAATTCATGATATTAAAGAGACGGTCAAAAGAGATAAATTCAAACAAACTAGATAATCCGAAAGAACCTAATTAAGTTATTCATTACATCAATTAAAGTAAAATACAATCTTGGTCTTCAATTCACTCTTCACTGGTTTCCCGGATTACCCTGATTACCTACAATAAAATAAGGAAACACCACAAAAGAAAATACGGCTGAGCCAAAAGTTGCTCAGTGACGGAAAAAACAATAGTAGTGATTCGAAACATAAAATACTGATATCTGATACTGAACGGATCATATGGTATTGAAACGGAAATCTGATTCTAAACATATAATACTGATACTGAACTGAACATGTAATACTGAACTGAACTGATCTACACGACGCGTATATACAAACAAAATAAGTCGTGTAATATAAGAAGTACCCAGAGCCAAAACTGAACTGATAAGCACATAGCTAGCTAGACTATACACCAATGAGATGGTGTGTGGGCGTACACACATGATTCCATCCCCCGGAACTGAACTGATCTGAACTGAACTAGGATCGATCCATCCGCCTCCTAAATATTATGGCCAAAGTACCACTCAAGTACTAACGTGTTAACGGAGACGCCGTGAACTATTTATAAACACCGTCACGAAAAGTGTCATGTCATTGACTCCACAATGACATGTCGGACAGCTCAGGTAACAGAGTGCTAAATCAAATGGTAGTACAACTACCAACATATGACGTATCAAAAGAATTATTTATAGGAACATGCAATAATGAGCACAAACTTATAAAATATATATTGCATGCTATAAGTCTTCAACAAGTAGAATTAATAAGTCGAACGGGTCAGAGCATAATAAGTAATGTTAGACAACTAGTAAATACCAAAGGCTAAATGAGTCATATCAACGGAAGCAAAAACGACATACTAAAGGTATCAAATATCCGTACTACAAAGTAACGGAAGAATAGAATTATACTATAATAAAAAGGACCAAGAATTCGTACCTTATACACTAATGAAAATAATCAGAAACAAGGTCTAGGCTCGGTTAACGCCGCGAGAACCTACGATATTGTAATTCAAGTTATAGTTTAGATTTTCTTATTTCAGATTAGAAAAGTTCTAGTTCTGCCCCTGTCTATTTGCACTCGTTAAAAATACTAAACGATGTTTAAAAATTTTGAAAATCTCCAGTCTACTAGATTAATGATTTTTAAACAACTTTCATTTAGAAAAGTTCCTGATCTAGATTACCGAAATATGAGAAAAACGTGGATTTTTACAGCTGCGCAGAACTGCTAGCTGTTACGAAAATGACTGTTTGGAGGTCTAAACGAATGAGCTTTTCGATGTTATATATATCAGCAGATTCGTCTTTCGACGAACTTTGTCATGGACATAAGGTTTAACTGATTTGAATCTGTTATGAAAAAGTTATGACATCTGTAAGTTGGCTGTAAAATACGGGCCTAAATCAACTATGTAAAGTTATTTTTAAACAAAATAAATTATTTATAACTTTTGTTAACAATATATATATATATAAGAATTGTTAAGGTCTTTAATAAATTAATTTACAGAAATTAATTAGGTACTTTTATAAAAGAAGTCTTATATTTAATCTGATTTTTACCATTTATTTAAAAGAATCCATAAAAATAATTAAACTAAATGTCTTTGTTACATTGTTTTATAAAGGTTTAAATCTAAAGAAAATTACAGAAAATAAGGTTGATGATTTTAAAAATACACAGAGTTTATAAAAGGATTTTTATAATTTTTACGAATTTTTACATAATTTTTAAAGGTTAAATAGGGCTTTTAAAAAAATATGGCAGGGGCTCGGGTTCGAACCCGTGACCTCCTGCCCATCCCTCTTTCGCTTTAACCAGCAGGCTAGGGCGCCTGCGCCTAACCTGTATTGGTTTTTAATCCTTTTATCCAATCCTGAACCAAATCCCCAAATCCCCCTTAGGAACCCTAGAATCGAAATCCACCAAATTGAACATCGATTCGCGATTGTTCATGGAATTAAGCATAGGGCTTTCATTCCTAGACTAAAATCGAGCATGTAGGTAGCTTTAATTACCTGTTTTGAAGTGCAAAACGTCAAGAAAAATCAGAGGATAGGTCGCGGCTGCCCGAGGTCCAATCGATGTGCAAATGTGGATAATTATTCAATTCGTTTTACAGGAAGCTTCTAATGGATCAAATGATGAAAAGCCCTCTATCACTTGTAAGTTAGAGGGATTGGATTGAGGTTTTCAAAACGAGTTGCAGGTCGCGAACAAGGTAGCACTCGAACTTGGTGTTTGTGTGTTTTCAGATTAATTGGAACTCAAGTTTTAAACGATAAAATGATTGTATGTGCATAATCAATTTGATTAATTTTATTGTTTATTATGCGATCGTGGTGGGTGTCGGCCGAAAGTTCAGATCGCACTAAACCGACTCTAATAATCAAATTGATGTGAGGTACGGTGTTCGAATCCCCACTCGAATGTGTCGGGCATTTAATTTGATCAAAACGTCGAGTGGTTTGGCTGTGGAGGCTCGCCGAAGCCGCGGTGAGGGTGGCCGGAAATGGGGTGGTCGACGGGGAGAGAGACAGAGTGTTTTTCAGTTTTTACACAAATGGTCCCTGTGGTTTACATTCTTTTTATTTTTGCACCAACTTATTAAAATAAGTTTCCAAAATGGCACAAATGCCCCCTGAACTTTTATTATGATTATTATGTTTATAATTTTTTTATGGTTATTATAGTAGCGATACGAAGCGATTTATGTATCTCTAACATGACCCATGTATCTCCACCTACCTTATTTAATATGAATATATTCTTGTATTTTTGAGGTGGCAATAATTTATGGGGTACACCTTGGTCGAGTCGATACTTAAGAGATACAATTTAACATGCAATATCGTTTGGTTCTTTTTATGAAATTTTCTTGTTGCCGAGGAGATATTACGAAGATACGAATTGGCATATACATCACTGGTCACAAGTTTCTTTTAAATAGTGACGCATCTTTCATTCTCTCATACAAAAATGGTATACCAGCAATATGCTCTCAACTACTTGGTGATATTGACAATCTTTGAGCCTATATGATAACAAATTGATCCTATGGATAATCACGTAAGTAACTTGCCTCTTTTTTATAGTTTATGAAATTTTCTTTTTTTAATAATATGTGACGCTATAAATTTGTATTTTGCACGGGATTATTTTAAGGGTCACGTTTGCATTAGAAATAATCTTAGTGTGGTGAAGAATATTTCGTTACACTTACAAAACCATCCAATCAATTGCAATATTTAATTCTAACTTGTTCTAAGAACGGGTTATTATGTGATTGTATTAATAATGATCCCGTAGTTGTACACGCGATGTTACAACATCAAGTTGCTTGTGACAACCTTGATATGGGTATAAAATTTTTAATTAAGGGTAGTGAGTTAAAATTTGGTCCAAAAGAATTTTGTTTAATAACTGGGTTCAAATTTGGAGACAGTGCAAGGAAATTAAATTTTACGAAATCGTCTTATTTTATAGACAGAGTGTCCGGTAAATTAGGTGTACTCAAGCTGACATTGGATCACTTAAAGGTAATTTTGAAACTAAATTAGAGTATTTTGATGATGTGGATGTTGTTCGTGTTTGCCTATTATTATTGGTTGGGCAGGGGTTTTGGGGGTTAGAAGGCAAGAACTTTTTAACAACTTTTTAGATTTAATTAACGATCTTCAAGCCTGTTATTATTATCCATGGGGTTCGCTTCGACGCACATACCCTGATATTCATAATGCGTTCTCTAAAAATCAAAGAGCTCAGCGTAAGGGTGATTTGAAGTTAAACTACTCGTTGAAAGGATTTGTATGAGCATTTAATGTATCACTTTTTTTATTGAAAATAGTTATATTTAAGTTTAATTATATATTTTAATTAAAGTTCTTTTTTTCAGAGAGGTGAATTTTGAAATATTTCCTGAATTTTTCATATGAGCAAAGGTTTGCGTGGATATCTTCCAAGAGGCATGGCCTGGCCTCGTTCTGAAATGTAACATGGGAAAGAATGTTAGGCAGTGTTAACCGTTGTGAATCGGTACGACACATTTTTTAAATTATTAGTTAAAATATTACAAAAAAAATTAATAATTAAATTTTTTTTATTTTCAACCCTCGTTTATCCGATGAACATGATTCTAATAGAAGTGGAAATAAATGAGCCTTATTATAAGGCTAGTTGTTCTTGTTGGAGAGAAAATTCGGTAATAGACATTTTTCTACTAGCACCAATAATTTGGCAAGCAATCCACTTCAATCACAATACGAGTACACCAAAAGTTCAAAAATGGTACCTAATGATGTTTTAGAAGACCTTGATGACCGTATAAAGGTATTACTTTTTTAATCTTCTTTTATTTTGTATTTAAGATCTATTATATATAAATGTTAATTATCTTATTGAGGCTTTGGGGGGAAAATATAATCGCATTGAGCTGGAAAATCTTGAAGACATTATAGCTCGAGTTGTTGTGAGTAATTCCATTTGAAAACTTACAACTAATAACTAACGTTTATATTTTTTGTGTAGGTCAATATTTTAAAAAGCAAAGATCTGGTAGCATCAAATGCAAAAGCTAGAATGAAAACACCGCCACAAAGTATCATGAAGACGTAAGTGTATTTTGTTATAATAAGAATTGCACTTTAATTATTTTCTAATTTTTATAGTAACGATTATTTTTTTATTTAAGTTGACATGGATGGATTTCATTATATGTCGTACGTAAATCATTAATATAAATATATATCATTGTTGTTACAATTTTTTTTATGCGAGTGCAATATTTATTAGCTTGGCAAACGTATCTATATAAATCACGCGCGTCCCGTAAATACAAGATGGACAATTTTACCTCCGTGGTTTGCAACTTGTATAATTAGAGGTGACGATTGTCACTCGTATACTAACAGGACAGAAGCATTGGCGAAGCTTTTAAGGGGCCGGGGGGGGCCGCCGCCCCCCCTATTTTTTCGTCCGTAGTGTTAATTTTAGCCTGATAGTGTAAATTTTTTGCCCGGTAGTGTAAATTTCTATATAAATATCTAGTTCGCCCCCTGAAAAAAAAATCATTTCGCCCCCGCCCCCCCTACAAAGTTGGTTAAGCTCCGCCACTGGACAGAAGCTCCATATCCTGTTATATGGTCAATTGACAAGGTAATAACATCTTTTTAGTAGTTATGTTTTTATAAAAATATAATTACTTGACTTTATATTCTAAACTATTGCAGATTTATATTACAATTGAGGTTGCGAATTTACACTTATTACTAATAAAGTTGGACATCTTATCTTGGAATATTACAATATATAACATGTATAAAAGGTTATTATTTATATTTAAATAATTTTTTATGAGTTACATATGTTATATAATTATTTATTTATTTTTTAATTTTTTATCTGTTACATATGTTATATAAATTATTTTTATTTGAACAGTCTGCCAGATTTCAAGATTGAAGAAACTAATACGTTGTTGGATGAGCTATGTAAATCAACTCATAATTGATTATTTCTTAATAATTTTTATAATAGGCGTGGCATTCCAGTCCCAGTAAAAACATAACAAGAATATTACACCATCTAATGTGCCTAAGCAACATTGGTCAGGAGATTGCGGGGTGTGAGAGTGTATCTTTTTACAACGTTTGATTTCTAGTGAAGATGTAATGTCCCCACTCGATAATGATACAACCCCCAATACTTTCGTGACAAACTAGCAAGGTTGATAGATGATGTGCAGGCAAGGAGTTAACCGAATGTATTGAAAAAATAGTATATGTACCTTTCAACTTTAATTTAATGAAGGTGTTGCATTTCTTTATTTAAGGGGAAATTCTGCACACACCGCTGATTTTTTAGGGTATACCAATTCAAAAGGTCACGGTTAGGGCTAACCATGACCTTTAAGTCGGGTGTAGGACCTAACTGTCACGGTGAGCCCTAACTGTGACCATTAGGTTTCAGACACTCCTCGGGATCGGTTGCAATTATGGATGTGTAGTTAATGGGGGAAATAGGGTGTGCTCTGGTTGGACAGTTAGGGTTTTGGAGGTGTATATGTCACGGTTTGCCCAAACCGTGACATATTGTATATATTTTCTAAATTTTTGTAATCATACTAGTTTTTTTTATTTCTATTTTATCACACGGTTAACCTAATCGTAACATACGAGTTTGTGTTTTGTGTTTATTATTAATTTATAATATTACAAGTATTTTTTATTATTATGTGACGGTTTTGTGTTTAATTTATTTTTATCAAATTACGAGTTTGTAAAAATCGGTTGTTATTATACAGTTACGTTACGAGTGTTTTATAACCGTGACATATTGTATATATTTTCTAAATTTTTGTAATCATACTAGTTTGTTTTTATTTTTATTTTATCACACAGTTAACCTAATCGTAACATACGAGATTGTGTTTTGTGTTTATTATTATTTATCATATTACAAGTATTTTTTTATTATTAATGTGACGGTTTTTTTTAATTTATTTTTATCAAATTACGAGTTTATAAAAATCGGTTGTTATTATACTGTTACATTACAAGTTGGTTCATACATATATAATTAACATTATCAACATTACAAATATAAAAAAACAAACAAACAAACACAACCAAACAAACACAATCAAATATAGCAGCCATCATAACTGAAACTGCATATATAAATACAACGAGTTTGTACATACAAAAAGAAATAAAATACAAACAAAATATCTATCTAATCTGCCATGTCTGCACCACTGCCCTGACCTGACCCGCCGCGCCAGAGGTGCTAGCACCGTCATGGCCTAACCGCCTGGGTGGCGGTGACAACAACGGCGTACCGGAGGCGGCATAGTCTACGACCATGTGCTGGATGACCCAGTCCATCATATCCTCCAGCCTCGTGACCCTGGCTCGCGTGTCCTGAAGCATATCTATAATGTGAGCAGGCAATCGCACGACATGGTACACGCGCTAAGGATGCTGGGGCGGGTCCTGGTCATGCTGCGGAGGAATGGGCTGATCCTCCCCGCCACCAACTGGTTCGTGAGCAACCTGAACCTATACCTCAGCCCCACCAACTCGGGTGGGCCCACCAACGGCTCGGCCACCCATGCCACAAGCTCATGGTATCTAGTAAGCAGGTGCCACGTGCCGTCGGTGAACCTCCGGACGATCCTCATCCCAGTGGCGGTGGACCGGTTCGCCATGCGCACAGGAATCGGAGGTAGTTGGAGCTGGGACATGGCATGCGCATACCCCAGGCCCCGAGCGACCCGCGAGACGATGTTGCCGCCCACCAACGCCCCTCACGCCTGCCTGTGATAATAACTAGCAAAGTAATCCGCAAGAGCATGCGCGAGGTGGCAGTGTCGGTGTGTGAGTACACACCCGAGATAGAAAAGGTCGGCGGTGTTGACCCTGTCGGTCCCGCCCCAGGTCCATCGACGGACGTGGTAATCAGTCGGTTAATGTATCGATATAGAGGGTCTCGTATGTGAGAGGACCTTGAATCTCCACCGTATGGTCCGTTGTCGGTCGCAGGCCACCAGACCTGATCCGAGTCATCAGCCCCACGAATCAAAGCCGTGGTGTAGATCCGTTGACGGATCTCCACCTCCGTATATAGGTCGCTGACGACAGCGAACCGTCTAAGTGACATGCGATGGGGGGACCCAAACATCTTGAAAGCCACCTCCGCGGGCTCATGACCATCTGCGATGTCGTCCTCATCTAGCTCCGAAAGCTCCTGCGCACGAGGACGAAATATGAACGTGCAGTAAAACTCCACCATGAGCTCTCGATGTGCAGGGTCGCCCATCCTGAACATCTGCTCCCATGGGCCGTCCTTGTCTATAAACTGGAAAATTAATCGCGCTCCCCAACGAGCTCTAAGAACTCAACTGACAAGACGGTCCCCGGTGCTGGCGGTCGTCCCCTCAGGGTCCTGAACCGCTCGTATGGTGTAGTCCCCTCGTCAAACTGCAGATGCGGGTAGTCGTCAATCTCGGGAATAAACGCAGCGTCAGCATCCATTTTTGAGAAAAAATCCTTATTTATCATTATTTATAATGTTCATAAAATTAATGGTTGACGGTTATTATTATTATTATTATTATTATTATTATTAGTAGTAGTAGTATGTAGTAGTAGTAGTAGTAGTAGTAGTAGTATTGTTATTATTATTATTACTAGCTTTAGTTACCCGTGTATTACATGGAAAGTGGAGAGTTAATTATTAAAATAACACGAAATCATAAATAAAACTAAATTTATTACACGGGTTGAAAAAATAAACTTGATTAGTTGTTGATTTGTTATTTATATAATAGTAACTTTAGTAAACCCGTGGATTACACGAGTTACAAAATAAAATATTAATTATGATGAAAGTTTATGAAGTATAAAATAATATTTTTAAATAAATATGATTAAAATTACATATGGGTAATAATTATAAGTAACAATTTTAATTTTTATTTTCAAAAAAATTTAACCATTTTTTCCAAACAAATCGTATTAAAAATATAATTTTTAAAAGTTTCTTATTACAACTCCTAATTTTAATTACTTTTAGTTTATAAAGAAGTTTACTTTTTAAAAACATCAATTTAAGATATTTCATGTTTTAAAAATGTTTGATGTTTTAAAAAACTCTTATTTTATAAAAATTTATTTTCTAGAAATAACATTAATAAAAATACATATTTTCTTAATTTATTAAAAATATTTTTAATCTTAAAGAGAATTAAATTTATTTAATCTTTAATTTAAGTAACTATTTAAGTGGAGAGAGAGGCGGGAAAAACAAACTTAGGGGGCATAGGTATGTGACAAGTGTCTCCCAAGTTACTCTTTTAGTATTATACTAGTATAGTAACCCGTGTGTTACATGGGTTGAATAATAAAAAAAATTAATATAATAAATTTATTAATTATAAATAATATTCTAAGATATAATATCACTGAAATTGTATATTAGAAATGACTGTAAGTTATAAAATAATGATAAACTTTATTTTTTCAAAAAAAATAAACGTTTTGTTCTAAAACAAACCGTATAAAATGACATTTTTAAAATTTTCTTATTATAACTCTTAACTTTAATTATTTTTGGTTTTAAAAAAATAACTTTTAAAAATACCAATTTTAAATATTTTGTATTTTTAAAAAAAGTCTTATGCTTTAAATAAATTTATTATTTTATAAAAAAATTGGTTATTTAGAAATAACATTAATAAATAGATCTCTTTATTAATTTATTAAATCTAAAAAGTGTTAAATAGTATTATTAGTAGTTAAGGTAATTATTTAATAGGAGAGAGAGGCGGGAAAATTTTGGTGAGAATGATTGTGGTGTTGACATGTGTCATCCCAGATACCCTTTTATTAGAGTAGGAAGATTATTATTACTATTATTATATTACTATTATTATTAGTACTATTACTATTAGTACTATTACTATTATTACTATTACTATTATTAGTATTACTATTATTACTATTATATTACTATTACTATTATATTATTACTATTATTATTACTATTATTATTACTATTATTATCATTACTAATACTATTATTACTAATACTATTATTATTATATTACTATTATTATTATTACTATTATTATTATTCCTAATATTATATTATTATTAGGGTTCCTATTATTATTATCATTATTATTACTATTATTATTACTATTATTATTATTATTTCTATTATTATTATTTCTATTATTATTATATATATATATATTATTATTATTATTATTATTATTATTAGTATTATTATTACTATTATTATTATTACTATTATTATTACTAATACTATTATTATTATTATTTTTGTTATTATATTATTATTATTATTATTATTATTATTATATTATTATTATTATTATTATTATTATTATTATTATTAGGGTTCCTATTATTATTATCATTATTATTACTATATTATTACTATTATTATTATTATTTCTATTATTATTATTTCTATTATTGTTATTATTATTATTGTTATTACTATTATTATTATTACTATTATTATTACTATATTATTATTATTATTATTATTATTATTATTATTATTATAATAATAATAATAATATAATAAACCGTCGAGAAACTACGCTACACATACGGGAAAAACCTATCAAATCTATTTTCACCTCTATGGTTTAAAGCTGTAAATTTACATACCGAAAAGTAGTTAATGGCGCAGCGGCGGTGTGATGCGGAGATGGTGGTGCAGCGGTCTGGTAGCATCAAATGCAAAAGCTAGAATGAAAACACCGCCACAACAGTATCATGAAGACGTAAGTGTATTTTGTTAATAATAAGAATTGCACTTTACTTATTTTTTTAATTTTTATAGTAACTATTATTATTTTTGTTTAAGTTTGACATGGATAGATTTCATTTTATTTCGTATGTAAATCATTAATATAAATATATATAATTGTTACAATTTTTTATGTGAGTGTAGCATTTATTGGCATGGCAACGCATCTATTAATCACGTCATGTAAATACAAGATGGACAATTTTACCGCCATCCTCGCAGACCACTACACCGCCACCACTACCATCATCCTGGTTTGCTGGTGCTTGTTACTGGTATTTGGTAAGTAGTGGCATCTGGGAAGAGTTTACTTTATCTCCGGCGATTATTCCGTTTATCTCCGGCCACCAGAAGGTCTCCGACTATCTTCATTCACTCGATCTCAACTCTATACGCGGAGTTCAATCCCGAATAGGTTTTTTTTCTTTTCAAATGGGTGAGTCGATCTTCATCTTTCAGCTCTGCGACAGACATCGCTGCACCCAATTTCAAGGTTCAATTTGAGCCCTAATTTATCTTCATCTTCATTGTCACACCCCAACCTTGACGGCGGAATCGTCGAGATGTGAGGGTTACGATTGTTCACAACCACATAACGCTATTATTAAATCCAAATATATATTATTCATAAGTTTGAAAGGTACATTACAAGCATAAGTCTCACTAATGAAATAAGTTTCAACATGACATAACACAGAATAATCAATTGATTTTATTAACTAGGTCCAAGTCCTAGATTATGCCAGCAACATAAGTTCACTTCAAACTTGGGGTTTTCCTGAAACATGATAAAAATAAAAGGTCAACTATAAATAGTTGGTGAGTTTCCAAGGTTTTCGTACATAATATGAAAAGATTACAAGTAGCAATTCATGTCATAGGTTATAAGCTAGTAAGGTTATAGAACACATATCGTTACAACCAAACCTCGACTTGTTTACAAGTATATAAGATTGGCTAAGTGTATTGGTTCCCTAGTGCACAAGCATACGGCTCCTAGGAGTTGGCAATACCTTGACTTTAGCACCAAATAGGCTTGTCAGGCCCAAAGATCTAAGACGTCGCCAGGCTAGCAATATTTAATGATTGTAAACAAATTATGTATCTCATATAATCACTTATACACACAAATAACCATGACAAAATATAAAGATGAATTGCAAGTGCTTTACAAGTCTCAAACGTTTATAAGTGTATGATGTATATGTACCATGTTTCACGCTAAAATAGTGTGAAAAATGTAAAAAGGGGCAAGGAAAACTCACTTGATATTAGTATATATAAGATGATTAAATAGAATAATAATCGATGTTCCAATGAAATCTTTCATAAGGTACCTAAACATGTATATATTTACAAGATTTAAATCTAACAATAAGTTTAACGATTTAACGAGTACTAGGGTTTCAAATGGAATTTGGGGTTTTTATAAATAAGATTAGTTATCAAAATCATATATATTTTAGTACAATGAAAGAAAAACTTAATTAATCCTTTTATAATAATTTATGAAGTTATAAGAAATTAAATTCTTATAATGATTAAATTATAAAATGTAAATAAAATTTTATAATTGACATAATTAATCTATAATTAAAGATATCGTAATGACTAATAATAATTTAGTGATTTCAACTATTTAAAGTTTATTTTTATAAAAATAAACTAATTATAACATTTGTTAATGGTATTTTATATAAAAATTATTAAGGTGTTTAAAGAAATAATTTTACAGAAAATCATCAGATAGCTTTTAAAATAAACAAAGTTTATAAGATTGATTTTTATAATTTTTAGAAATTTTCTATAATTTTTTAAAGCCCAAAAAAGCCCAAAAAAATAGTTGAGGGTGCCCGGGGTCGAACCCGGACCTCAAAGTTAACATGGGAACGTGGAACCGGTGAACCAAGGCTTACAGCCGCGGTATCACCCCGTTTCCAAATTTAAAAACATAAGCTCAAAAAGCCCCCAAATCAACATGAACCCTAGATTCGATTAATCCAAATTGAACCCCAATTCGATTCTGTTAACGAATAAATTCATGGGGTTTTTGTTCCTCACATTAAAACGAGTATTTTGGTGTGTTTAATTACCCGAATGATGATGATTCAAAGTGAAACACTACGAAGAACAAGTCGCGATCAATGTCGATTTAGTTTGAGATGCAAAAGATGATGATAAACCAATTAAACTTGCAGATACCTTCAAATGATGGTTAGGACTAAAAGCCCTCTACCAATTTTGATTCTTGAACTCCAGAGGGTGATGTTCGACTCGTGTGCAGGTCGCGATAAAGATGGTGGATCGAATTTGTTAATTTTGATGGTTTCAGATGCAATTGAGTATAACAACAGATTAGAATTAGATATACGATCGTTTTGGTTAATTTAATTGCATTATTATAGGTGTTAGTGCTCGATTTGTGGCATGGAATTGGCCGGGTAAACGGGGAGAAATGGGGGGTGGGGTTGGGTTTTTCAAAAATTACACAAATGGTCCCTGTGATTGGTTCCTTATTATTTCATGCCAGAAACTTTATTTTAAGTTTCATAATTTGCAATTTAAACCCTTAACTTATAAAAAATAAAATTTAAATAGTAGATAGATCAATTATTATTAACTAACAATATTAATGCTTTTATTATATTATTATTGTTATTATTATTATTATTATTATTATTATTATATTATTATTATTATTAATCATTCAAGTTAAAGGATTAAAAGACGAGTTAAAGCAATATACATAAGTAACCCATGAGTTTCATTTTAGGCAACAATGGTCCTTATAAGAATCAACAAAGCTAACTCTAAATTAACCCAAATTACAAGATGTTACAGTCTCCCCAACTTAAAAGAATTTCGTCCCGAAATTAAAAATGAAACTATACAAATAAATATGAGTATTTCTTCTTCATGTGCTCCTCACGTTCCCAAGTAAATTCAGCGCCACGCTTATTCTTCCAACGAACCTTAACGATTGGGGTAGTGGTGGTTCTAGTCTTCTTCATAATACGATCCATAACTTCAACGGGTTTCTTATCAAAGTGTAATGACTCGTCGATCTGGATGTCATCCAACGGGACATGCAGACTTTCGTCAGCCAGACACTTCCTCAAATTCGAGACATGGAACACAGGATGAACTCCACTAAGGTGGGAAGGTAATTCCAGTTTGTAAGCCACTTTCCCAATCCTTTTCAGAATCTTGAAAGGTCTTACAAATCCTGGAGCCAGTTTACCCTTCTTTCCAAAGCGAACAATACCCTTCCACGGTGAAACCTTAAGAAGAACCATCTCCCCAACTTGGAATTCCAACGGCTTACATCGCTTATCAGCATAGCTCTTTTGTCGACTTCTTGCCACTTCACGGTTCTTTCGGATGATAGAAACTTTATCGGTCGTCTCTTGTATGAGTTCAGGACCAGTGATGAAGTTTTCACCAATGTCGGTCCAGCAGATCGGTGAACGACATTTACGACCATAAAGTGCTTCGAATGGTGCCATCTTGATACTCGAGTGGTAACTATTGTTATACGAAAATTCCGCTAGCGGTAGATGCGTATCCCAATCACCACCAAAGTCAAGGACACAAAGGCGTAGCAAATCCTCCAGGGTTTGGGTCGTTCGCTCGGTTTGACCATCAGTTTGAGGATGGTAAGCCATGCTTAGATCTAGTTGAGTTCCCAAGTTTTTGCATAGACGACCAAAAATGCGAAGTGAAACGAGCGTCTCGGTCGGATATGATGTGTAGAGGTACCCCATGAAGACTTACAATTTCATCAACGTATATACAAGCCAACCTTGATGTCTTGTAAGTGTCACGTATGGGTATAAAATGCGCCGACTTGGTCAGCCGGTCGACGATCACCCATATGCTATCGTGACCACGAGAGGTTCGGGGTAGTTTAGTTATGAAGTCCATGGATATGTGTTCCCACTTCCACATAGGAATCTCGGGTTGTTCAAGTAACCCACTTGGACGTTGATGTTCGCTTTAACCTTCGTACACGTGAGGCACTTAGCTACATAAGTTGCTATGTCTTTCTTCATTCCAGGACACCAATATTGACCACGCAAGTCCATGTACATCTTATCGGAGCCAGGATGAATAGAATAACGAGTTTTATGAGCTTCGTTCATGACGAGGGTACGAAGATTATCACGATTTGGAACCAAAATTCGATTCGCGAAGTACATCAACCCATTAGGTTTTGTCTCCAGTTGAGTTAGAAGGTTATGCTCCAGTTCATCCTTCATTCTTCCTTCTTGTTGAATCATTTGTTGAGCCTCCAAGATACTAGACTCGATGTCACTATCTATTCTCCAATTTTGTAGCAGTACGGTAGCCTTGTTGACATCTAGTCGAATTTCAGTATCGAATCCTCTCAAAGTATCAAACCATTGTCGTCGATCGTGAATCTCTTGAAACAAGGTCATCTTGTTATGGACTTTACGACTTAGTGCATCGGCTACGACATTTGCCTTCCCAGGGTGGTAACGAATGTCACAGTCATAATCACTAGTCAACTCAACCCAACGACGTTGTCTCATATTGAGATCTTTTTGATTAAAAACGTGTTGAAGGCTTTTGTGATCGGTGTAAACTATACATTGCGTACCATAAAGGTAATGTCTCCAAATCTTCAAAGCAAAAACAACAACACCAAGCTCGAGACCGTGTGTTGTGTAATTCACCTCGTGAACCTTCAGTTGTCTCGATGCATAAGCTATGACCTTTCCTCGTTGCATAAGAACACAACCAAGGCCCCGTTTTGAAGCATCACAATATACGGTGAAATCATCGTTTCCATCGGGTAGGGTCAAGATAGGAGCATTGCACAGTTTGTGCTTTAACGCTTCAAAAGCTTCTTCTTGCTTGGGCCCCACTCGAATGGTTTATTCTTTTGTGTCAAGGAAGTGAGCGGCTTCGCGATCCTTGAAAAGTTGGCGATGAATCGTCGGTAATAAATAGCAAGACCAAGGAAAGAACGAATCTTGGTCGGAGTCGTGGGAAAACACCAATTCTTCACAGCTTCCACCTTTGCAGGGTCAACGTGAATTCCTTGGCTATTCACCACGTGTCCTAAAAATTGAATTTCCTCGAGCCAGAAATCACACTTCGAGAACTTCGCGTACAATTGCTCTTTCTTCAACAACTCAAGAACTTGTCGCAAATGCAGTTCATGCTTGGCGTTGGTTTTGGAGTAGATAAGTATGTCATCAATGAAGACGATCACAAACTTATCTAGATAGGGATTGCATACTCGTTCATGAGATCCATGAATACAACAGGAGCATTAGTTAAACCAAAGGCATCACCATAAACTCATAGTGCCCATAACGAGTACAGAACGCGGTCTTTGGGGTGTTATCATCATGGACTCGTTATTGATGATATCCAGAACATAGATCAATCTTCGAGAATATAGCAGCTCCTTGAAGTTGATCAAACAAGTCATCGATGCGAGAAGAGGATAGCGGTTCTTGATGGTAAGCTTGTTAAGCTTACGATAGTCGATGCACATGCGAAACGACCCATCTTTCTTCTTTACAAATAGAACAGGTCCACCCCAAGGTGAAGAACTAGGACGAATGAAACCTTTCTTGGTTAGCTCTTGAAGTTGACTAGAGAGTTCTTGCATTTCCGATGGTGCAAGCCGATATGGTGACTTAGCCACAGGGTTGCTCCCGGTATCAAGTCAATTTTAAACTCGACTTCACGTACGGGAGGTAAACCACTAAGGTAATCAGGATATACTTCAGGAAAGTCTCGTACGATAGGGACATCCTTAAGTTCTTTCCCTTTGATTTTGTGTTGACCACGTAAGCCAAGAAGGCCATATACTTCTTGCTTAAGCACTTTCGGGCTTGAGTTCAAGACATGAGTTTAAGTCCTTTGGAAGATTTTTCACCGAACTCTTTCAAAGTATCCCCAGAGGGTAACGGTATACGAATGCACTTCTCGAAACAAACGATCTCGCATGGTGTTTGGCTAACCAATCCATACCAATGATGACGTCAAAGCTACCAAGTTTCATCGGTACAAGATCGATAAGAAAATCGTGCGCGTTAAGACTTAGGATGCAATCACGGATAACGACATCCACGGTGATCGGCTCTCCATCGACAACTTCAACGGTGAGAGGTATTTCTAGTTTCGTAGGTGACTTAGCAAGTATGGGTTCAAACTCTAATAAAACAAAACTCTTATCGGCTCCAGAATCAAACAGAACATAGGCATACGTCTTATTAATAAGAAACATTCCTGCTTAATTTTTAAGGTATTTAACGTTACAGGTAATGTATGAAAATATTCGGATCACGAAAATTAAAAGTAAGTTAACATACCATTCACCATATCGTTGTTTGCTTGTGCTTGGTTAGCATTGATGTTGAAAGCACGGCCTCGGGCTTGTGGAACGTTACCCACAAGACGAGGGCATTGTGGGCGGAAGTGACCAGGTTCCCCACAGTTGTAGCAAACACGATTTGTGACCACGGCGGCATTGTTAGATGCACGGTGGCAAGTTGCCACCCAATGACCATATTTACCGCATAAAGTGCAGATACGACACGGTTGATTCCCGGATGATGATACCTACACGTGTGCATATAGGTTGAGGACCAGTATAGGCCCTAGCCCCAGGCACTTGTGCCACAGGTGCAGCGACAGGTACAAGTTGTCTTTGGGATTGTTTGGGTGCAGTCACGGCATAGTTGCGTGCCGTGTAAACTTGCGCTTCTTGTTGTTGTTATTGTTGTTGTGGGACGGTTCAAATTTAGTCTCCTTAACGGCCTCAGTAGCCGTCTTTTCCACCTTCTTTGCACCCTTCACAGATATGGTGCCCGCTCGTATATGGTTCTCGGTGAGTTGAGCGGTGATAGTGATGGCTTCCTCCAAGGTTGTGGGTCAGCTACCCATCACAGCATCTTGAATTTGGGGTGGTACACCCTTTATGAACTTCTCAATGTTACGGGGGACAGTGTCGACCATATGGGGCAGTAGTAAACTCAACTCATGATGCCTAGTTGAGTAGGCCAAATGGTCACCACCATCTTGCTTCAAGTTCTAAAACTCTTCCTCCAACTTTTGCAGTTCGCTTCTCGGGCAGAACTTCACGATGGCGATGTTCTTGAACTCTTCCCACGTAAGCGCCAAAATAGCATCGGCTCCTCGATTCCTCTTCTCGCTATTCCACCAGGTAAGTGCCTTTGTTGGAGCATACTAGTGGCATAAAGCACTTTGAGTGCCTCGGGACACTCACAGTTGACAAAAGTGTTCTCCATGCTCTCGAACCACTCAAGAAGACCAGTGGCTCCTTCCTTGCCACTAAAACTAGTGGGCTTACAAGAGCTAAAGTGCTTGAAAGTGCAAGTTTGGTTGTTGCGCCCTTGGTTAGCACTATTCTCTCCTTGACCATTCCCATTGTTGCTAGAATTGGTCATTAAAGTGCTATTGAGTTCAGCAACCATGGTCGGGATGACAGCAGCCATTTGTCGAGCAATCATGGCGGCTAGCTTACGATCGGAACTCCCACGGTTTCCATGATGACGAGACACGCTGGAATATGCAAAATGAGTTAGACACGAGAAAAGAAAATAACAAAGGTTATAATTTAAACAAAGATAAGTCAAGAGTTATAAGGCATATGGAATGATTCCATTTGGTAACGCATTACTATTTGAAAACGTTGACACGTCAAGATAAATTGACCCATTTGCCTTAGAAACTTGTGTATGTTGACCATAGTTTATCACTCATCCCAGAAATCCCCAGATAAGCGTACTAGTCCCGTAGGATTTATGCGAAATGCTTACCTTAGCCCGAAGGCTTTTTGACAGGAAAACCAGAATACAGGTGTCTGTGTGTCACACAATATTTCTTAGGTTCATGAAATCAAAACTTGATGAGATTTATATAGATTAGACATATCGTCTAAAGATCCAAGTCATAAGCATAAGCATAAGATTCTATGCGTCGTCGAGAATAAGATTTAGAAGGTTTCATTTATCGGGGAGAATCAAAGAGTGAGATATAAGTTTAGGGTGATAAGTAACAATGTTTAGGCAATCATATGTTAAAGCATCAAATTGCACATAAGAAGGCATAGCATTATGTAGCATGCAAACAATGTATATATTTACAAGAATATAAACATTATTCTATAAGGTTCATGTATAACCTATAGTCTAGGTCACCATTTCTAATAACCTAAATCCCTATAGTTATGGGCTCTGATACCAATCTGTCACACCCCAACCTTGACGGCAGAATCGTCGAGATGTGAGGGTTACGATTGTTCACAGCCACATAACGCTATTATTAAATCCAAATATATATTATTCATAAGTTTGAAAGGTACATTACAAGCATAAGTCTCACTAATGAAATAAGTTTCAACATGACATAACACGGAATAATCAATTGATTTTATTAACTAGGTCCAAATCCTAGATTATGCCAGCAACATAAGTTCACTTCAAACTGGGGGTTTCCTGAAACATGATAAAAATAAAAGGTCAACTATAAATAGTTGGTGAGTTTCCAAGGTTTTCATACATAATATGAAAAGATTACAAGTAGCAATTCATGTCATAGGTTATAAGCTAGTAAGGTTATAGAACACATATCGTTACAATCAAACCTCGACTTGTTTACAAGTATATAAGATTGGCTAAGTGTATTTGGTTCCCTAGTGCACAAGCATACGGATCCTAGGAGTCGGCAATACCTCGACTTTAGCATCAAATAGGCTTATCAGGCCCAAAGATCTAAGACTTCGCCAGGCTAGCAATAGTTAATGATTGTAAACAAATTATGTATATCATATAATCACTTACAACACACAAATAACCATGACAAAATATAAAGATGAATTGCAAGTGCTTTACAAGTCTCAAACGTTTATAAGTGTATGATGTATATGTACCATGTTTCACCCCAAATAGTGTGAAAAATGTAAAAATAGGCAAGGAAAACAAACTTGATATTTAAGTATATATAATATGATTAAATAGAATAATAATCGACGTTCCAATGAATCCTTCACAAGGTACCTAAACATGTATATATTCACAAGATTTAAGTCTAACAATAAGTTTAACGATTTAACGAGTACTAGGGTTTCAAATGGAATTTGGGGTTTTTATAAATAAGATTAGTTATCAAAATCATATATATTTTAATACAATGAAAGAGAAACTTAATTAACCCTTTTTGTAATAATTTATAAAGTAATAAGAAATTAAATTCTTATAATGATTAAATTATAAAATGTAAATAAAATTTTATAATTGACATAATTAATCTATAATTAAAGATATCGTAATGACTGATAATAATTTAGTGATTTCAACTATTTAAAGTTATTTTTATAAAAATAAACTAATTATAACATTTGTTAATGGTATTTTATATAAAATTACTAAGGTGTTTAAAGAAATAATTTTACAGAAAATCATCAGATAGCTTTTAAAATAAACAAAGTTTATAAGATTGATTTTTATAATTTTTAGAAATTTTCTATAATTTTTTTAAAGCCCAAAAAGGCCCAAAAAAATAGTTGAGGGTGCCCGGGGTCGAACCCGGGACCTCAAAGTTAACATGGGAACGTGGAACCGGTGAACTAAGGCTTACAGCCGCGGTATCACCCCGTTTCCAAATTTTAAAAACATAAGCTCAAAAAGCCCCCAAATTAACATGAACCCTAGATTCGATTAATCCAAAATTGAACCCCAATCGATTCTGTTAACGAATAAATTCATGGGGCTTTTGTTCCTCATATTAAAACGAGTATTTTGGTGTGTTTAATTACCCGAATGATGATGATTCAAAGTGAAACACTACGAAGAACAAGCCGCGATAAATTCATGGGGCTTCGGGTATGGTCTTAGGAATGACGGCAGTAAGGAGCTTCTTGACTTTACAGTTGCGCATGACTTAGGCATCTTAAATTTGTTTTTTAAAAAAATAGACTCACATCTAATCACATTTAGCAGCGGTGGGAGACACACGCAGATAGACTATTTATTGATGAAGGAAGAATGTCATAGCTCGTGGAAGGACTGTAAGACAATCCCGGGAGAGACAGTAGTGACTTAACATCATATGTTGGTGGCGGACATACGTGTGAAGAGACCAATTGTCCAACAAAACAAGAGAGTTAGACCTACGATCAGATGGGGCCAGCTCAAAGACGAAAAGATTACCATTTTAGAGATAAGGTCATACCAATGAACCAAACTGGGCCACAGGAAGATGCAAACCAAAAGTGGGAGGCTATGGCACCTAGAGTCATCCAAGCAGCTAAAGAAACTCTTAGAGTTACAACAAAAAGGACAGTCGGCCATAAGGAATCCTGGTGGTGGAACGAAAATGTACAGGAAAAGATAAAAATTAAACAACAAAGTTTTAGAGAGCTTATACGCTATAACAATGAAGAAGAATGCGCAGAGCTAAAAGATAAATGCAAGGAGGCTAAGCGAGAGGCGAAAAAATCGGTGTCAGAGGCAAAGAACATGGCGTATGAGAAGATGTATAACGATTAGAGACGAAAGAAGGAGAGCATGACATGTTTAAGATTGCCAAGGCAAGAGAAACTAGAAGACAAGACTTGAGAATGATTAAGTTTATAAAGGCTGTGGATGAAAAGGTTTTGGTGAAGGAGAAAGACATCAAGTGAGATGGAAAACTTACTTCGATAACCTTTTCAACATAAGGAACACTAACCAGCAAACTGAGATAGATAAACAATCCAAACAACGCAACAAAACAAATGTTATTGTAGAAGCATCACAGTCGATGAAGTTTCGAGAGCTATGAAGAAAATATGAAGGGCTAAAGCGGTGGGGCCAGAAAACATACTGATTGAAGTGTGGAAATGCCTGGGAGATGAAGGTCTCCAATGGCTAACAGATCTATTCAACACTATCTTTAAGACAGGGAAGATGCCAGACCAGTGGAGAACTAGTGTCATAGTCCCCATATATAAGAAAAAGGAGATGTCCAAGGTTGCAAAAACTACAGGGGAATAAAGCTATTGAGTCACATATTAAATTATGGAAAAGAGTTATTGACACGAGAATTAGACGGGAAACTCAGATAGTGAAACCAATTTGGATTTATGCCAGGACGCTCTACAACAGAAGCCATACACGTAATAAGGAGGATAATGGAGAAATACAGAGGAAAGAAAAGGGACCTCCATATGGTATTTATCGACCTAGAAAAGGCCTATGATAGTGTTCCGCGTCAACTCATTTGGAAAGTCTACGACTTAGAAGGGTACAAGAGAGGTATATAAAAATAATCAAGGATATGTATGATGGGGCAAAACGTGTGTGCGAACACCGGTTGGAGACTCAGAATCCTTCCCCGTGGAAGTGGGACTCCACCAAGGATCGGCACTGAGCCCATTTCTCTTCACAGTAGTATTGGATGAGATGACCAAGTCTGTACAACAGCTAGTTCCGTGGTGCATGCTCTTTACGGATGATATTGTCTTAATATCATAATCTAAAATGGTGCTTAATGACACACTAGAATAGTCGAGAGCAACATTAGAGCGCAGAGGTTTAAGGATAAGTTGCTCAAAGACAGAATACATGCATTGTAACTTTAGTGGTGAGGCCGAAGAGGACACCCAAATCAGTATCCAGGGTATGGCGGTCCCACGAACGTCTAGGTTCAAATACCTGGGCTCGTACCTACAGGAGGACGGAGAGATACACAGCGATGTAGCTCACTGTGTTCAAGCAGGATGGTGCAAGTGGAGAGCAGCATCAGGGATTCTATATAATAAGAGGTTTCCAGTAAAACTAAAGGGAAAACTATACAGAGTGGCAGTACGCCCAACTATGTTATACAGAACAGACTGCTGGGCCATAAAGAAATCGCACGAGAAGCAAATAGAGGTAGCGGAAATGAGAATGCTGAGGTGGATGTGTGGACACACAAGATTGGATCGGATAAGAAACAAAGTATTTCGACAGAAGCTAGAGGTGGCTTGTATCGCAGATAAAATTCGAGAGGGAAGATTAAGATGGTGTGAGCATGTGAAGAGGAGACCAATGGCTGCACCTATTAGAGCAGTAGAGAACATCAACCTAGAGGGTAAGAGGAGCAGAGGAAGACCTAGGTTGACTTGGGACGAGATAATTAGGTGAGATATGGTACACTTGCACCTCTCTGAGCACATGACCGAGGATAGGAGTGAGTGGAGGCGTAGAATAAAAATTAAGGACTTTTAACGGGATCTGTAGGTAGGAAGGGTAAATGATAACATGTTGCGGGGCCTGATATGTACGTAGCCCACATCTGCCCTTTATAGATTAAACTTACCGCTTCTCTGATGTTTGCTTTATCATTCTCTAAACCTTTTGGTGTATGATGTGTGTTGTGTGCTGTGTGCTGTATGGTTTATAATATGCTGCCTTGCTACCGTTATTGTTTTTTTATTGAGTCGGAGGTCTCTTTGAAAGCGGTCTCTCTACCTACCAAGATAGAGGAAAGACGCGTCACCACCTATCCCCCAGACCCTGCTCTTGAGTGGGATATACTGGATTTGTTTGTTTGTTTGTTTGTTTTATAATTACTTGACTTTATATTTTAAACTATTGTAGATTTATATTCCAATTAATGTTGCGAATTTACACCGGTTACTAATAAAGTTGGACATCTTATCTTGGAATATTACAATATATAACATGTATAAAAGTATATAACATGTATAAAAGGTTATTATTTATGTTTTAAACAATTTTTTATGAGTTACATATGTTATATAAATTATTTTATTTGAACAGCCTGCCAGATTTCAAGATTGAAGAAGCTAATGCGTTGTTGGATCAGCTATGTAAACCAATTCGTAATTGGTTATTTCTTAATAATTTTTGTGATAGGCGTGGCATTCCATCAAGTATAGAATTGATATCAAAACACAAACGTAAACATAATTTACTAATAAATTCTCTTGTATTATAATTTGGAAAATAACTCAAAATCAGATTACAATACCATGCACTCTGTAGTCTATATCTCTAACCCAAAGTTGGCTATCTATATATAGTGCTCTAGATTACAATTAGATTAGAATAAATATCCTGACTAATAGCAGTTTATTCTTATCTCTTTATCTTTTTATCCCTAGCTTAAACCGACTTGTTTAAATCCCCTTCTTGGACCGGCCCATAATGCCAACTTGCACTTGGGCCTTTTACTCCGAAATCACTCAACATTCCAGTTCCAGTAAAAACATACAAGAATATTACACCATCTAATGTGCCTAAGCAAGACTGGTCAGGAGATTGCGGGGTGTGGATGTGTATCTTTTTACAACGTTTGATTTCTGGTGAAGTTGTGATGTCCACGCTCTATAACGATACAACCCCCAATACTTTCGTGACAAACTAGCAAGGTTGATAGATGATGTGCAGAAAAGGAGTTAACCGAATGTATTGAAAAAATAGTTTATGTACCTTTCAACTTTAATTTAATGAAGGCGTTGCATTTCTTTATTTATGTTGGCAACTATAAATACCCATTGAAGCAAAAACTTTTCATCATTCAACAAAATTTCATCCCACTTTGTTATAACATGTTCTTCAACTTCTTCATACTTTATTCTTCAAAACCTCCCCTACAAAATGAAGTTACAATTTCTATATATCTACATAAAAGCTTATTAAACGGATTCAAATGGCTTGTTCTTCTTTTCATCATCTACATCATACTAATCACGAGATGAAAAAGATCATAAGACGTACCGTGAACTTTCACACTTATTATTAATATATTATTTAATGTTTGAAGGAACAGTAATAATATTAATTTTTTAATTCACAAACAATTTAATATATGTATAATAACTAGTTGACGTTACCGCGCGTTGCTACGAATACTATAATGTGCTTAAATAAATTTATTAAAGATTTTAAGAGTGAAGAAATGCACATTAGTAAACAAAATGATATAAAAAATAAAGTATTGCATCATGACATTCAAAAAACTTAATATAGTTATTAAAATATGTTTAGAATTTTGTTCAACGGGCCTTAATCTATTTTTATTTAACTAATTTAAATCAACCATCTAATTTTATTTAACTGCTTTTAAATCAACCTAAACTGCATACGATAAAATTTAAAACTTCAATCTTAAAATGCTCGTTATATAATATGTCTGGATACCATCTGAACGTTGGCAAGTTTCGCCCTTGCTTAAAATATTTTTATCTTCTTGTTTCTACAAATAAAACTATTAAAATGCAATTTATTTATGAGTTACTGAATATAAAAAGTCCACTTTTCAAATTGTTTTGCTTTCATAGAACACTAGTGGGCATGACCCCCTATGCACGGGTGTTGTAAAATTTGAAAGTGTTAATTTGACGATTTATACGTTAGTATTAGCTTTATAATATGTAAATGGTAACTTTATAATATTAATGGGCTATACTAAAAATTGGTTAAAAACATAATAAAACTTTATTAAAATTTAGAAAATTAATTATAAATTTGACATAACTCAAGCGGATAAGTGTAAACTTTAAATAAAACAGCCGATAATTAATTTGAAAAACTAAGAGCTATTATTAGTTTCGAAAGATGTCTATGGATTTAAGTGTAAAATTGTAGAAAGAAAAGTATGTTTTTGATTGCTCTGAATGAAAAAAAATTATTATGATAATATTGAGAAAAATTTCTATGTTAAACACTTATTATTATTATTATTATTTTTATTTTTTATTATTATATTATTATTATTATAATTATTATTATTATTATTATATATTATTATTATTATTATTATTATTATTATTATTATTATTATTATTATTATTATTATTATTTATTTGTTATTATTATTGTTGTTATTAGTATTATTATTATTATTGTAATATTTAGTAGTTATAAAGTTAAGTATTTAAATAATAAGTAGGAAACCCATGTGATGCGACGGATTGCGGCGTGTTAAACCTAATAAAAAAAGAACGACTCGAATGTTAATTTAAAAAACTAAAAGGTAATTCATGTATATTTAAATGACGATGTAAAATTATGCTATTTAATCACTCTAATCGATTTGAATCACTTATGTTAACCATGATTAATTAAAAGATGCGCTTGAGAACTTAATCAAGCCACAAGTTAACAAATATCATGTAGTAAAAGAAAAGGAATATTTTAAATTAAGTAGATTTTAAGGCACATCGAACACGCCATTTCACGTGTGTTTACACATACAAAATTTATTTAAAGAAGGATCCATAGGCAAATGTGATAAGGTACGATCAAGCTTAAAGAAATTGACCCTAATTATAAAAGTAGATTTAGAAAAACACAAACAAAGGTGAAATCATATTGAGCTTTACAAGTTTGAGAAAGATTCATGGTGCTATGATGAACAAATGCAACTCCACGAAACACACTTGCTTTAGCTCCTAATTTACATTTTATAAGAAAAGACACAAACTCATTCACAACCTGTTATTGTCTATCGGTAGAAATAAAACATATCACAAAGCATCGAAACTAATGGTAACGGAAAAAGCACTTAACGATTAAATCATTTTACCTTGAGTTAGAGCATGAATAAAAGGCGTGTTAAAGATGTGTTGACCTACAAGTGAGCCATTTAGGTGACAAAGGCGATTATGTGTTACATCTCTTCTCTCCTTCAGAAACACGGTAAGATGTAAGACAGTTGGCATTATCCGTCTTAATCTTATAACTGACATATTTTTATAACCACTGATAGGTTCAAATCATTAATTAATATATACAATTTTGCTATAATTTTTAAAAACAGTTGCATAACAATTTGGAAATTTAATTGTGATTTTGAAAGAACATTTATTTCCCACAAAAAATTGATTTAGAATAATCCATTTGATTTAAAGCTGCATTTAGAATGATCGTAACTTAAAAGGACCGATATTAAACCATACGTAAAACAAAAATAGCACTGAATGATTTCTACCAGTTTTCTTTCTGCTATTTTTGGTTCTGCAGCCCAAGTAAAAAATGAGATCATATACTTTAGCATCTATAAAATATAAATAAAATCTAGTATGAAAACAAAGCCTTGTTTTTCCGGTTCATAATAAAGATTACAAAGAAAACATAAAACACCATATTAGTTCTTCCATAAAAGTGATAAGAACACTCACGTAATAGCAAACTGTTAGTTGGTAAACAATATTTTGTTTTCTTTCAATGTGGTCAAAACAATAAATTCTCACAACAATTGAAAAACCCATGAAACCTACTTGCAATCATATATGGGTTAAAGAAAATTGTATATATTAATCAACCTGTACAGCGAGGAAATGAAAGAAAACAATGGCTGCTTTGCTGTAGGTAAAATCTCAGTAAACAAAATTATAGAAGCGGAAGGAGAACCGATAACATTCTCCAATCAAGAGAGAAAAATTTAGAAAGATTTTTGGGCGTTAATTCTCTCTATGTTTACAAGAGAATTTATTAGTAACGACCATTACATAAACCATACCCCATTCAACTTACCCTTACAAACACGAAAGATAAAAATATCCACCACATAACCTAAGAGAGAACTATGATAGACAGTTACAGACATAAAAAGAACCATTGTCAGAAGTGAAGACACATTTAAAAACATAATCATCTTGTGGACTCTTCCAAAATCAAGGAAATCTATATTCTTATCAATATTCATTATGTTTCATGAATATAAAAATTCATAAAATTGTTATTGGATATGAAAAAAATATGTAGTTTCATTATCAAAAGTTGCCAAATTATTTTGAGATGCCATCTAGAATTTACTTTATAGCCAACAATTAGAAGTTCTTCGATATAAACTTTGACCCAATAGCCTGTTTGTTATAATCTTCGACCCAACTATAGGAAGCAAGCTTCGTTACCACTGCGTTTTAGCACCAATCATGTATGCCAACAGGCTAATATATAGATCAATAAGCTACAAGGTTCAGGCAACTACTGAGTACTCAATCATGCCTTGATGTTTCACAACCCAAAAGATTTACCCCTTAAAGTAATAAAAAGGTGAATACTATGGCAGAAGACTACCTGCTAGAAGACTTTGTCATAAAAATTAAATTAGATTTAGCCAAAAAGATTAATAAATACTTTATGAAATTAATTACAATATAACTTACAGCTTTGATGCATAAATGCTTCTTTGAGAGTTCTTTGATTCCTGACCACGCCACCTCGTGGTTAGAAGCACCTTCATTTGAAAGCTGATTTGTTTCGGGTTGACTGAGTGATTACAACAATTAAGTACAATAATATGAACATAGGTAAATGTTCACCATGGTTCAAGTATATTAACTAACAAATGAAGGAGCCATACATGAAGTAGACAACAAAAACCAAACCCCAATTTACACACACTTAGTTCATTGACTTACTTCCTTGTGGTATGTCTTAATTATTAATGGAGTCCAAGCTAAAAATGATCCAAGTGCAATGACTATCAGCACTTTGAGAAAAGACACGGGAGTATCATTTTTTCCACAAACCCCACCCCATCTGTAAAACAAAAGTTTTTCCACATATGTAGTAAAATAAATAAATAAATTATATAGAAACTTATCTAGGTGTACATGTACGCACATACATGTCTATCATGTTTGGCTACTGGTTGAGAGTTTAATACAATCATAATGCATATCAAACATCACCAATTTAACGCACTTTTATATTCCTCACATTAAATTTTAAATATGAATTCTAATTATGAATCAATAACAAGCCAATTTTAAGGTCAATGCAAGTTAACAAACCATAAAACCCCAAATCATAACATTCCAATTTCTTAAAATTAATAAGAAAATTCACATGTACTTACTACTGTGCTTAGTTTGTTGTAACAAGCTGCCAAATGCTTCTCACTTCTCAGTATAAGTAAGACCAATAGCGTTTGCAATACCCTGACTAAGAAGAGCTTATAAATATATTATAGTTCAGACACAAAAACATTCATCAAGATTTTGGTGTTTATGCATAGAGGATTATACGAATACTAACCGGTGGTGACTTCAACAACGAGAGTTTCAAAGTTCTTAAGATAGCCATGAGTTTTGCTTCCCCATTGATCGAATTGTTTCAAGTCTTCCTCCTGATATAGCACATCATAGAGTATTATTACAAAAAAATTGTTAAACATATCAGCCAATCAACTAAACTCAACTATCACAAACAGAGGACACATTGACTTGAAGAACTTATTCATAGATCAATTAATCAATCATCAAATTGCAAAAGATCTAGCAAAATCAAGAACTTTATCCCTAATCATGGTCAATAATTTCAGATTGGTCACAAAATTATGTTATTTATATACATGTGATCAAGCCTAAAGTACCTAAAACAATGCACATGTCCTAAATAAACCATATTCACCGGGGCATTTCATCGAACACATGCTAGACACAAATGATAAAACACATAAACAACAGACATACTTATTTGGACCCAAAATGATGGTAATTTGTTGTAGATATCAAAAGCCCCAAGTAGTGATTGACAATGGAAAACCACAATACAGTCAATTACGATCACAATCAATTCCAACAATCAGCACATTGCTGGAAGAAGAGTCAAAATAAAAAAAATTGAAACAATACAAAGAAAGTTGACTGAAATCATAATATCACCTTGAAATCGCTTGAAAGGATTGGTCGGTAGTGAATTTGGGTTGCCTCGGGATGTAGCTATCATCATATGCATCGATGGCTGTAGATATATGTGTTGGCACTGATAGAATCGAATCGCTTCAATTGAAGGTGTAAATGATATCATTAAATCGGTTCGATCAATGAATGATCGTTCAAGTGAAGGTGTGACTCTGAACGGTTCAATTGAAGGCAGAGGGCATTGAATGCAGGTGAAGGATGAAGCAATGTTGTTAGGACCGGATCGGACCGGCTGTTGATTCTTCAGACTTTGTCAGAACAGCTGATGAGGGTCTTCAGCAGTTGTTGTGATGTCATGTGGGACTTAGAGGTTTTCCTGATCTTGGCTCATTGGTTCTTTTGGTCCAACAACTCCCCCTGAACCAATGCAGCCAAAACCTCTAATTATTGTTGTCCCACTTATTGGTGGCATAAAGATTGGTCTATTTCCTTCTGGATCAGATCAGAAGTTGACCCTGATAAGCACTGGCCTGGGAGAAGGTTTCTGGTATTTGTTTGGCTAAGTATGGATGGGAGCTCTGTTTTGGGGAATTGGACACAGAGCTGTTATCCCATCCATGAAACCTACCTCCCATGTACTAGCCTGTAGGATTCTCTGGTGTAGGCTCGGACAAAGATCATTTGTTCTTCTTTGGTCATGCCTTCAGCCCCACCATCAAACAATCCTTCACGGCCGTACATCTCTGAGATATACTTGACCTGTTTCCCATTTTTGAGCTCAACTGTTGTGATTTGCTTGTAAGCAAATTCATCTGGATGTCTGCCTTCTAGCAACAAGTTGAGCTCATCTTTGCGGAAGTTCTCAAGCTTCTTATAAACTAAGCCTTTCCTCACCATCCTGTTCTCCAACATCATTTCAGGAGGTAGCTTAGCTTTATAAGCTTTCTCGAACTCATCCACAATTTCCCAGGGTGTTACTACAAGAGCCACTGTGATTACTTCATCTACAATCCTCTTCATCTGGCTCTTGTATCTCACAGGAATATCTTTCTTTGTGATCCTGTGAGCCACCCTAGGATCAGGCCAAGTCCTCACTCTCTCTTTGTTATATTGGAAGGTTTGTTTGAGAGTGAAGAGTCTCAGAGCTTCTTTCTTCATATTCATGATAAAGGTAGAGGCAGCATATGCTTGGTCAATAGACTTAAGCATTTCAGCATCATGAAGCTGCTGCTGTGCCTCTTCCTCTATCTTCACCCTCACAGTGTCCATCTGTGAGGTGGGAGTGATGGTTTGGGGTTTGGCTCTTGGTAGAGGGATGACTGCTGAAAAGGGCAGTCTATCCTCCTCATCCTCCTCTTCTTCTTCTTCTTGCAGTCTCAACACCCTTCTCTTCTTCTTCAAGGGTGGATCATTGGCTGCGGGTTTTGATGGTGAAGGGGTTGGTTTAGTGGGTTGTGGTTGGGTTGTTGGTGTGGGAATGTTGGCAGGCACTGCTAGTAACCTAGAGATAAGGGCTGGTTTGGTCTGTTTTACTAGCAGTGTCCTGTTCCCAGCACCTGCTTCAGAGAGGGCCTCTGCGACCAATCTCTTAGTGAAATCACCAGCCGAACAGATCTTGGTGGTTATTGCCAAGAGTCTGTCCCTGGTCCATGCCTTGACATCAAGGACTGGTCTGCCCAGGTACTTCGAAGTGAACCTACTCATAGCCTCAAGTTTCTTTCTTTCCTCTTGGCTATAAGTAGTCCATCGGTACTCAATCTCTCTTCTCTCCATATTCCTGATCTCTTGATCTAGCAGGCCAGTGTCCTTGTCAAAGCCTTGCCTGAACAGCTGTTCAATGACAGAGTCCATTGAACGGCTATGCTCAGCATCAGCCTCCTTGACAAGGGCTGCTAGATCAGGATCAGCACTCTCCCTCACCTCTCCTCTCTTTTGATAAGTGACACTGAAATCCTTTTGGATTCCAGTCACTTCTTTCTCAGCTCTCTCCTCCTCCTCCCTCCCCTTCCCTTTGGGCTCCCACCGGCACTTGTATCCACCCCCTCTTCGGTTGGAGTCTCCCCAGTTGTAATAGGTTTCTGGGGAGAGGGTGGAGTGCTCAGGTGGGTCAACACTTTGGCAATCATTAGGGTTGGACTTTGTGGGGCAGCTTCTGTGGGAGATGGGCTAGAAGCAGAGTGCACATGGGGAGGAGTGTGCATTTCAATGGCAGTCTCCTCAAGTGAGAAAGACCCCAGATGTGTAGGTGCCCCAGTTGTGGTTGCATCAGGCTCCTGTTGAGAGGAAACCTGTGCGGTTGTGGTGGGTGGAGTCATGGTAGCTGCTGGGAGAATCGAACCAGCAGCCACATCCTGCCTTTGTGTTGCAGGGGCATCCTCAGGGGACTCATTTCCCTGAGTAGCCTTTTTGGGCTTCTTGGCTTTTGGCTTGGTGGGGACTTTGGATTTGGAGGTGGAGGCTGTAGGTTCCTGCTGCGTGGGTTTTCGCAGCCGACCAGCCTGTTTGAGTGTGTGGTCGGTGTTGTGCCTGGAGTATACCTCGGCTAGAACAGCCATGGCAGGGACTCCAGTGCCAACAAGTCCCTCAGCTTGAAGCTGGCTTTGGATGATGGCCATTATAAACCGAGGATACAAGATCCACCGGTTAGAAATGGGTTTTGTGGCCATATCCTTGAGCTCCCAAAATATAAGATCAGTAAAGTTTAGGGGTTGTTTCTCAAGGATAGAATACAATACCTGTTGCCACCTTGTTGACATCTGGTCCCATAAAGAAGTTTTGGGAGCCAGACACACATTCACCATGTGGAAGATCAGTCGTTGGGGATCTGGGAAGTGTTTCTTCAACAAGGTGGTGGCTGAAAGGTCCCCCTGATAGTCATTGGCAGTGAAGCATAGATCGAGGGCGCCTTTGGGGTAGGAGGTTGGGTAGGTGGCATCCTCTAGCTTTAGGGTTTCTCAAAGAGTAGCTGGAGTAATAACCACTGGGTGGTTGTTGACGGAGGATCGGAGAGAGACCTCGCCGTTATTCTCTCCGGTTTGGACGGTGATATTCGTCCAGAACTCCGCCAAGGAGTCGGTGTATATGGTGGGGTTGAGAAGGAATGCCGTCTGGTATTGTGAGTCGGTCATCAGATCGACGGCATTGTGAAACTTGGCCCAGAATGGCGGTTTGGTGAGATGAGCGACACAGTTGTGTCGAGGTTTGAGTTGCATGGCCGCCATTAATGGTGTATGGGAATTTCAGAGGTTTTTGAAAAGTTAGGTCAAGTGAGAATGAAAAGCTCTGAAGGTTGGGTATTTATAGGGTATGGCAAAGGCTGAAAGAAAACTACTGAAGGTTTGGTGTTAGTTATCAGTTGTTGAAACTACTGATGACGTGGTTTTAACCTTCAGTGGTTGTAACATCTGAGGACTTAGTGTTAGTCTTCAGTAGTTGAAACTACTGAAGCCTTGGTTTTGTCCTTCAGATGTTGTAAACGGCTAAAGACTTATTGTCAGTCTTCAGTAGTTATAAACTACTGAAGGCCTAGTTTTCGTCTTCAGACGTTGTAACAACTGAAGACTTGGTGTTAGCCTTCAGTAGTTGTGAACTACTGATATCAGTAGTTGTGAACTACTGAAGACATGGTATTGCTTCAGTTGTTGTAAACAGCTGAGGACGTGGTGTTAGTCATCAGTAGTTGTGAAACTACTGAAGACATGGTTTTGTCCTTCAGTTGTTTGGGTATGAAACAGCAGCTGTTGGCATCAGCTGAAGAGTAAAATTACTCATCAGCTGTTTCCGTCAAATCAGTTGTTTCATGCTGACCTCCACATTTACTCATCAGCTCTTTGGCTAACTTTCAGATGTTTCATTGACCCTTCAGCTCTTATGAGTATTTATGCCTTCAGCTCTTGTGATCAGATGTTCACAAGTGCTGATGAAATACTCCAGAGCTGGTGAACAAATTTTGTGTTAGGTCCCTTAAAAGATTAACATTTAGTCTTTATTGTTTAGTGTCTATTTTGTATTTTATACTAGTGTAGGGACTAGTTGTGTAAATTAGTTCCTTAGGTTCTAGTATAAATAGCTTAGACGTAGTATAGATTGTAAGTTTTGCATATGTTTTATGAGAACTGCTTTCTATCACTTGTAATCGTCTTTGCTATCAATGGAATATGAATTTTGTTGATTTTGCATGATTTGATTACAATTGATTGTATTTTGCTTTGAATTGTTCATATAATTGATACAGATTGCTCTAATTGATCCTATCAATTGGTATCAGAGCTTTTGGTTGAGTGTTTTTGAGATTCTGTCGAAGATAGAAACTTCAAAAATCCACTGAAATCTGTAATCAATTGACAATTCAAGTGAAATATTGTGAATCGAAGCAGTGTTTCATCATCAGAAACATGTTTTGAATCACAATTTGCAGTTTATCTCATAAAAATCGAGTGAATTAGTGAAAAACAGTTCGAATATGTGCTCTTGAGTGTTCGACCTAAAATCTCTGAAATTCATCGAAATTTGTTGATAATTACTGAAATTGAGGTTATAGGATTGATTATCGGTATAATCATGAACTAATTGCGAAATTTCAGCTCAATTAATAAACAATTGAAGGTTTTTGAGATTTCTGAGTTCGTTACATTCATATGAAGCTGATGAATGTGGCGTATTAGGGCTGAAAAACACTGAAAATTGACCAAGTGTTTGGTCGTTTGAGAACTGTTGGACTTTTCTCAACTGTTTCAGTCGTTTTACCCTAGCCGTATAACCACTATGGACAATCACTGTAGGTTAGTCACATCACCACTGAGTAGCCGTATAACCACTGTTGGTCGTTTCACTGCTGGTCGTTTTAGGTTGTGGTCATACAACCACTGTTGGTCGTTTCAGCTTGTGGTCGTATAACTACTGTTGGTAGTTTCAGCATTGTGTTGGAAATTCTTCTAAGGCAATCCCTTAGACTCATCACTGTTGGACTTATCACCACTGTTGGACGTTTAACTATTGGACGTATTACCACTGTTGGACATTTCACTGCTGGTCGTATCATCACTGTTGGGCGTTTGACTACTGTTTCGGACTTTTCAGCCTTAACACTTAGAAATTTTTCATAAAATTTCAAAAAATCCAAAAATATTTTTTTCTTTCTTTTCATTTCTTAATTCAAAGATTAGAAAAACAACAAAAATATAAAAAAAAATGGCTAAATCAGAAGATTCTGAGAATAGAGTTCCAAAACTTAAAAATAGAGCTGATTTTAAAAATTGGTCTCTTAGGCTGAAACATCATTTGAATTCCATAGACACTGATCTGTGGAAATCAATTGAAAAGGGTCCATACATTCCTGTGACTACTGATGGTCCAGACAGAGGATTTGTGTATTCTAAAGATTCACAAGAGCCTTATCCAGAAGATAATCTTCATGGTGATGATTTAAAGAAAGTAAAGAATGACATCAAAGCATATTCTCTCATGTGTAAAGGACTACCACTGGAAGTTCTTTCAAGGCTTGAAAACTATCAGACTGGATATACAATGTATAAAGCCTTGAAGATTATATGTGAAGGAGGGAAAGAGATTCAAGATCTGAAAAAGCAGAAACTGAAAAGGCAATTGGAACTTTTTGAGCACATCTCAGGAGAAACAATAAACCAAATGATGAACAGGTTTGTGCAATTAACTACAGAGATGTCTACTTTGGGAATCAAGAATGATCTTGAGGACTTAAACAATAGACTTCTGAATGCACTACCATCTTCTTGGAAACAAACTGTCACTTTATTAAAACATACTGAGAAGTTTCCAATGGATCTTGATCTGCTCATTGCTAAAATTGAATCTGTAGAAATTGATGAGAGCTCAAGAAATAATGATAGACATGCATCAACAACTCAGTATAAGTATGTTGCTTCACCAGCAAATACTGTTGAGAATGCATTTTTGGCTAAAGACCAATCCACTCCTAAAGATGAAGGTGATCTATTTGTGGGAGCAGGATTCTTCACCAGTACACCTGCTTACTCCACTCAACCACAACCACAGTCTTCATCTAAAGCTCAAATGCCAAAACCTTGAACTGAGATGCCATCCTCCTCAAACTCTCCCAATCCAAGCAAAGTGAAAGATGTGATCAACATTCTTTACAAGATGAAGAGTCAAAAACTGCTTTCACTGCATTCATGGCAAGCTTTCAAGCTTATCAAGGCAGTCATCTGACTCAAATGGAGCTAGTTCTACAGGATTTGTTTGAAATGGATCCAGATGATGTAGAAGAAATGGATCTTAATTGGCAGATGGTCATGACAGCTTACAGAACTCAAAAGCATGCTTACACTAATAGAAATTACAAACCCAGTGCAAACAAAACTGTTGGGTTTGATAAATCAAAATCAAGATGCTTTAACTGTAACAGTTATGGTCATTTTTCAAGAGAATGCAAAGCTCCAAGAAACCAAGGAGGAAATACTCAAGGCAGCTCAAATGGTCAAAAGTATCAGCAACAAGCAAACAAGACTTTTCAGAAGCCATACCAAAGTCTACCAATGCCAGAACCCAAAGAAGAGAAGAACAGTGAGGAAACTAAGAAGGCACTGGTTGTAAACATCAAAGATGGTTATGACTGGAGTGCATATGCAGAGCAATTTACTGCTGATCTCACTGCTAATCTGGCACTAGTTGCTGAAGTTGATGATGAAGACTGGTCTGAATTTAAAGATCCTAAATATGATGAATCAGATCAAGAAGAAGAGTATGATTGGAGCGACAAATCAGACCCAAAAGATACCACTGAAGAAGTTGCTCTTATGGCTCAATCAGAACAGCCAAAGGTTGTTAATTCTTCTGATACTGAATCTTCACACTCATATCCTGAAATACCAGTAGAAGTGAGAGAGAAAATGTGCACAAAAGCATGTTTTGAGCTAGTTGAACACTACAGAACATATTCATTTAAAATTTGTGACAAGCTCAAACAAGAAGAATCAAAACATAATAAGCTAAAATCAGATCACAAAATTGCTGATGAAAAGATCATGTCTCTTCAAGATTCATGGAACAAAACCATTAAAGAACTTGAACTTGTCAAACAACAACTTGAAGAGATAAACAAAACACTTGAAAAAGAAAAATTGGCACATGCAGCAACTCAAATAGACTTAGCCAAAGTTAAAAGCTCAAAGAAAATTGTTGAGCAACTGGTGAATGGAAGGAATGAAAAAGACAAAACAGGAATAGGATTCACACATGAACCTATGCCTGAATCTATCTCAAAAACATTACCTGATAATTTCAATACTCATGATCATTCACCAGAAAACAAAGCTAAACTGAAGGAATTTCAAGATCAAAAGAACCTTCAAAAGAAAAATGTTGAAGTTTATGAAGAAACTGACTTAAACAAGATCAAAAATGGTCATCCAATCAAAGTTAAATCTTATGAACCTCAACAAAAACAAAAGAAGCTGTTCGTACCAAAAAGTGAAAATGTTATTGAACAAACTGAACTAAAGAGTGAAAATTTGATGTCAATAACAAACTGAAAGAAAAATATGAAGAGGTTAAATCAGATAACAATAATTCTGATGATTCTAGTTCTAATGAACTAACTGAAGTGAAAGAATGTCAAAAGGAATCTTCTCAAGATTCAACTAAACTTCAAAGCAAGAAAACTTCATCAAGATTGAGAAATCAAAGACGAAGAAAAGCTGCAAAAGCAAAGAAAACTGAATCAACTAATCAGTCACAGAACAATACTCAAATTAAACCTGTGAAGTTTGTGTCTGCAGGAACTTTTGACTTGAACACAAACACAAAAATAACACCTACACCTAAGATCAAATCTAACTATGATCTGAGAACAAGTCCAGATCATAAGACTTCCGCTGTGTATAAAAGATTTGAATCAAAGGAGTCAAAGAATTTTGTTCAAGTTCAAAAGAAAAATCCCAAAGATCAAAAGACAAAATTTACACCAATTAAACAACAAATTAAATTGCCTAACCCAAAATTCAAACAAGAATCAAATGTTGCTTCAACATCAAGGGTTAATAAAATGTTGTTTAAACATTCTGAAAAGTATTGTGATATCTGTGACATGTACAATCATGACATTTCAGAATGTTACTTTAACAAGTATTGCTACATATGTGATATGACAAATCACACCACAGCTGAGTGTTATTTTAACAAATACTGTGCCTTGTGTGATGAAAGAAATCACAATACCAACGATTGTTACTTCAGGAAGAACTCTTCAAGGAAGGAATTTAATAATCAAGGCTTTGTAAATCCACAATTTATAAGAAATCAAAATATTGGATTTAAATTTTCACAACAACAATCTTCCTTGGGTTTGAGATCTTTCAGAAGAAACAATTCAGATTTTGTCAAATCACAGCAATACCATCAAGAAAAGTTTATTCCTCGATCTGTGAGAATAAACAAAGGAACATTCTCAAATGATTCATACAAGAGTTCAAGATTTCTTAATAATGCTTTGAAATCAAAATCTCAAAGAGATAATCAGTTGGTTTCTCAAAAAGGATTTGAACATGATAAAATTCAAAAGAAACCAGATGTCAACAAACTTCATTTTAAACAATTTACAATTGTTGACAAGTTTGGCAAGCCCAAGACCATCTCGACTTGGGTTACTAACTCACCTTAAATGTTTGTGACTGCAGGTACGCCCGCGGAGACCAATTAACTCATGGTATGTTGACAGTGGGTGTAGCCGGCATATGACAGGCAATCAAGCTTTGTTGCAAGACTTTAAGTTAAAGGACGGTACTTATGTTGCTTTTGGAGGAGATGCAGGTGGAAAGATAACAGGAGAGGGAACAGTGTCCAATGGGATTATCAGTTTTGATAAAGTCAACTTCTGTTCACAGTTGAACTTTAATCTTCTAAGTGTATCCCAAATTTGTGACAAATCTTACTCTGTTCTTTTTGATGAATCTCACTGTTATGTCTTGAAACCAGGTTTTCAGATTAGCAATGACTGGGTGATAGTTAAAGCTGCTAGAGACAGAGATGTATACAAACTGGATATGTCTCAAGTGGATCCTGCAACTGAAACTACTTGCCTGATTGCTAAAGCTTCAAATGATGAAAGCCAGCTTTGGCATAGACGTCTTGGTCATTCCAACTTCAAAAACATGAACAAGCTTGTAGCAGGAAATCATGTTATTAGACTTCCTTCCAAGAAGTTTTCAACAACTGATCATTGCTCAGCATGTCTGAAGGGAAAACAACATAGAGCGTCTTATAAGTCCAAACTAATAAACTCAAACACCAAACCACTTCAGATGTTACATATGGACCTTTTTGGACCCACTAATATTAGGAGTATTGGTCGAAAATCATATTGTTCAGTCATCATAGATGATTATACAAGATTTTCATGGGTTCTCTTTCTTCAAGCTAAATCTGAAACTGCAGATCTTCTAAAAGAATTTATTAATAAAGTTGAAAATCAGCTTGATCAAAAAGTAAAAATAATAAGAAGTGATAATGGAACTGAATTTAAAAATGCTAACATTGATTTGTTTTGTGCAGAAAAAGGGATAGTTCATCAGTTCAGTGCTCCCAGAACTCCACAACAAAATGGAGTTGCTGAAAGGAAAAACCAAACTCTGATTGAAGCTGCCCGTTCTATGTTAGCAGATGCTAAACTTCCAATCACTTTCTGGGACGAAGCAATATCCACAGCATGTTTTGTTTAGAACAGAATCTTGCTTGTTAAAGATAAAAAGAAAACTCCATATGAGTTGATGTTTGACAGGAAACCAAACATAAATTTTTTAAAATCATTTGGTTGTCCAGTTATGATTCTTAACTCAAGTGATCATTTAGGAAAATTTGAAGAAAAAGCTGATAATGGATCATTTAGGAAAATTTGAAGAAAAAGCTGATAATAGATTTTTCGTTGGATATTCATCTGTTTCAAAAGCTTATCGAGTGTATAACTCTAGGACAAACACTATTAATGAAACATTCAATGTTAAATTTTTGGAAAACTCTTTTCCATCAGTTTCAAATGGTCCTGCATGGTTATTTGATTTGGATTCTTTGTCAAACTCATTTCAGTCTAACTTGTTTAATCAATCAATGATTTTTCAGGTAAGAAGAACTCAAGAGGAGATCTTGGATCTTTCAGTGATGATTCAGATTCTGATGATTCAGATGATGCTCGTCCAGATTATCCAATTTTTTCATTTGTCAAGGATTCAACAATCCATTTCCATGACAATGTTCCTGATTCTTCAGCTTCAGATCATTATGTTTCAGCTGATCAAGAAGAATCACAACCTATTCCTAATGATGGTCAGAAATTGGACATCCTGAGTCTGGCACATCTTCTATCTCTGGAGATGCAATTGATCATAGTAACTTTGATTACTTTCTCAATTCACCGACTCAAGTACCAAATTTCACTCCACATTCTTCTACCTTATTGCAACAGCTCTCCAATCTGAACCAAACAAATCTTGATGTTACTGTTCAAGGAAATGAGATTCCGATATCTCGTATCCACCGGAACCATCCAACATCACAGATTATTGGTCCTCTGAATGAAAGAACTACTAGGAGTAAATCTGAACATGAAAATGTTTGTTTATACTCGTGTTTCCTTTCTCAGACTGTTCCTAAAAATGTCACCGAGGCATTACAGGACAATGGTTGGATTGAAGCTATGCAGGAGGAACTTCTACAATTTCGAAAACAAGAAGTGTGGAAGTTGGTGGAATTACCTGAAGGAGAAAATGCCATAGGCACCAAATGGTTGTTCAGAAATAAAACTGATGATCGTGGCATTGTAATCAGAAATAAAGCAAGACTTGTTGCATAAGGATACACACAGGAAGAAGGAATTGACTATGATGAAGTATTTGCTCCAGTTGCAAGACTCGAATCTATTCGTGTTTTCCTGGCTTATGCATCATTCATGAAATTCAAGGTGTATCAAATGGACGTCAAAGGTGCATTCTGTATGGTCCAATCACTGATGATGTGTATGTTAAGCAACCTCCAGGCTTTGAGGATGCAGAATTTCCACATCGTGTGTATAAGCTTAGCAAAGCTTTATATGGCCTACATCAAGCTCCTAGAATTTGGTATGAGACATTATCTCAACACTTGATCCAACATGGATATACAAGAGGGAAAATCGATCCAACTTTATTCATAAAGAAGGATAATGATGATCTCTTATGTGTGCAAGTGTATGTAGATGATATTATATTTGGTTCTACAAGTCCAACATTGTGCAAAGAATTTGAAGAGATCATGAAATCTCGGTTTCAAATGAGTTCTATGGGAAAAATCAATTTCTTTCTTGGATTGCAAGTTCAACAATCTACAGATGGTATTTTTATCAATCAAGAGAAGTTCGTTGATAAACTCTTGAAGAAATTCAAACTGCATGATTGTCAATCCATAAGAACTCCAGCTGACGTAAACACCAAGATTGAACCTGATCCTAAAGGAAAATCAATAGACCAAACATTATACAGATCTATGATTGGTTCTTTGATGTATCTTACTGCATCAAGACCAGACATAATGTATGCTGTTTGTGTCTGTGCAAGGTATCAATCAAACCCGAAAGAATCTCACTTAATTGCTGTCAAAAGAATATTCAGGTATCTCAAAGGTAAACCAGCTTTAGGGCTTTGGTATCCTTATGAAGGTAATTTTGAGTTACATGGATACACAGATAGTGATTATGGTGGATGTTGTCAAGACAGAAAATCTACAACGGGTGGTTGTCAGTTTCTTGGACCCAGATTAGTTTCATGGCAATGTAAGAAACAAACAAATGTTTCTGTCTCAACTGCAGAAGCTGAGTACATAGCTGCATCAGCAGGATGTTCTCAAATACTTTGGTTGCAAAACCAACTGCTAGATTATGGGTTCAATTTTCTTAAAACACCCATTTACATTGATAACACTGCTGCTATGTTCATTACAGCTAATCCAGTTCAACACTCAAAAACAAAACATATCAAAATTCGATATCATTTTCTAAGAGATAATTCTGAAAAAGGTTTAATCATTTTGATTCAAATAGCAACTAAAAAACAGTTGGCAGACCTATTTACTAAAACTTTTCTACCAGGAAGGTTTGAGTATTTAGTGGAGTCAATTGGCCTTATTAACCATGTGTAAACCTGGTTACAAATTTGAATCTTTTCATGATCAAATACTTTCCTAAATCTGCTATTTTCATAAGGATAACTTTCATCGTTATTTGCCTGATTGTTTGTGTGTGTGTGCTTTCTTTTATAGAAAACCAAATACAAAATTAGAAAACTCAAAAAATCAAATAGAAAATTATAAATCAAAAATCCAAAAATAGAGTGCTTTTCATTTTTCATTCATTATTTAGGAATGAATCTGTATTTGCCTTCTGTGAGAAATGATAGTACATTAGTAAGATCAGTTACATACTTCACTCGCTAATAAAGTCTGACATGATCAGAATTTGTTGTGTAGACACTATCATGCTAGTATACTGAACAAGTAAATTCTTGTGATTATCCCACATCCTTATGCTTGTTTGTGTATTCATCTAAGTACATTTGAGTGTATTAGCTTATCAGATTGACTGCTTGTTAAGCTACACCTACTCACACCTGATGGTAATGTGACTAATCATGAGATCTGTTACAAGCATCATTTACTTCTCTGTTATGAGTCATCATAGACCTGAAGTACTGAGATATCCTCTGTTGTAAGTCATTACAGACCTGGATATTCTCATTTGATGCAAAAGATGCCAATGTGCACAACCCATTCAAAAGGATGGTTAGAGTTGATCAAATGGTTATCCATGATCATTCTCTGTTAAATTAAGTAACATGAACTCTGATTATGCATATTTGTAGGTAATAAGTTGAGAATATGTGCTTTCTTGCATGTCTTGATGATGGTTGATCCTCTTTGTCTTGGTATGAGTCACATCTTGTCATATACCTCTACCATACTCATCCAAGAATTGAACAACTAAGTGAGCTGATAGTTTATGTCAAAAACACTCATTTGCTGTCCTTAGATCTTGTGTCTCCTTTGCTGTGATATCACTGACCTGGAACACACTTGATCAGGATTTAATCATTGTCTATGACTATCCACACAATTTTTTATTTTAATGTTCTGATCTTATCTAATATGATCTCACTGCAATTAAAGATTCTAGTGTAAATATTAGATTTTTATTCTGCTTTAATTTTGATTTTATGCATGTTTTCTTGTGTGCAGGCAATATAACAATGTTAAGTGTGATATTTTTATGCTATCTTGGTAAACTTCTAAGTTTTGAGAAACTTAAAAGTTTAGGGGGAGTAATAAACCAATAAGAATATTCTCAGATAATCAAAATGAAAATGATCATGTTGAATTGAACGGATGATGCTTTAATTTCAAAGTATGTGTGTGTTTATCAAATGATAAAATGATCTCATAATTTTTAGCAAGGAAAAGCTTCTTTGAAAAGTTTAAATCAAGACAGATGTTGAAATATTTGGTTGTTCATTTTGAAACTAAGATGAAGGGTCAAACTTGTAAAAAGTTCAAATTTGAGGTTAAAAAATGAAAATTTGAAACTTTGAGGGTCAAAAGTGTAAATTTGAAACTTTGAGGGTCAAAAGTGTAAATTTGAAACTTTGAGGGTCAAAATATAAAAATATGCAATATTGTTTGAATATTAGTATGAAATATTACTAATTTGTTTAAACAGTGTGCAGGTGGAAGATTTGAAAATTCCAAGTGAAACAGTGCTTATGCTACTGAAACAGTGCTTATGCGACCAACAGTGCTTATGCTACTAACAGTTCTCATAAGTCTGAAACAGTTCTCATACGGCTAGCCTAATGTGTCTAACAGTGCTAATACGACTAGACTCACAAGGCTGTATAGTGCTCATATGTCTCAATACTTAGTGAAATTTTTGACCTAATGAGTCTGAATGATCCTAAAACGACCAACAGTACTCATAAGTCTAAATTTTTTTTACTTAGTATAAATAGAACACTTGTGATATTCATTTCATTCTCATTTCAAAAACCCTCACAAAACCCTCTGAACTATCGAACTCTCGAACTTTCTTCGAACAAAACCCTTATTCATCGATTGAATCCATTTTGAACAAAAATTCCAGATTGTTGATAGTATTCTTGTGATTGTGAATGTAAGTGAATGAATCATATTCAACTGATTTCATTTTAAATGAAACTTTTTGATGGTCGTTCGATCCCTGTACGGTCGTATGAACCCTAACACTTGTAAAATCACAGATTACTTCAAATCAAGAAAAATGTGAAAAATTGATGATTTCGATCATGATATTAGGTTAAGCTTGTGATAATCTGATATTTGATTGAAGTTTTGATTCATGGTCACCGATGAACATTCTCGGTGATGATGAACTTGATAAAGAAGAGCCTGAGGATTTCTTTGCAGATTGAAGATTGAAAAGAGAAGATTCAAGATAAAAGAAGAAGTCAAAGGATGCAGAGAAGATAAAATGAAGACAAAGACAAGATCGAAGATAAAAGAAGAAAAGAAAGGATGGAGCTGAACTGAAGACTGAAGACAATGTAAATCTTAGGGGAGTATTGTTAGGTCCCTTAAAAGATTAACATTTAGTCTTTATTGTTTAGTGTCTATTTTGTATTTTATACTAGTGTAGGGACTAGTTGTGTAAATTAGTTCCTTAGGTTCTAGTATAAATAGCTTAGACGTAGTATAGATTGTAAGTTTTGCATATGTTTTATGAGAACTGCTTTCTATCACTTGTAATCGTCTTTGCTATCAATGGAATATGAATTTTGTTGATTTTGCATGATTTGATTACAATTGATTGTATTTTGCTTTGAATTGTTCATATAATTGATACAGATTGCTCTAATTGATCCTATCATTTTGTCTTCAGTACTTGTGTAAATTACACATCAGTACTTGTGAACAAAATTTGTTCTTCAGTACTTATTTGTTTGAAAATGCTACATCAGTAGTTGTAATCCACCTCACTACATCAGTTGTTTTCAACAAATAATGTACATCAGTACTTTGAAGCCTTTTAGTCTTCAGTAGTTGTGAAAATGCTGATGACTAAATTACTCATCAGTACTTATATTTGACCTTTGCATACTAATGCTCATCAGTACTTGTGAACTGAGAGCATCAGTATTGGTCAAATTATTCGACTGCAGCATACCAAGCCTTAGTACCAAGTTTTGAAATGTGGAACTATCTAAAGGCTTAGTAAATATATCTGCAAGCTCATCAGCACTAGGCACAAACTTTGGATCAATCAGACCTTTTTCATAGCAATCCCTAATAAAATGATGCCTGATCTCTATATGTTTGGTCCTAGAGTGCTGGACTGGATTTTTGACAATGCAAAGAGCTGAAGCACTATCCATTAATAATGGAGTCTTAGTCTCTGTAATGCCATAATCCAAGAGTTGGTTCTGAAGCCAGAGTATCTGAGATGTACAACTTGCAGCAGCAATGTACTCAGCTTCAGCAGTGGATGTAGCAATTGATGTTTGTTTCTTACTCTGCCAAGAAACTAAACAATTGCCTAGGAATTGGCAACCACCAGAAGTGGATTTTCTGGTGACTTTGCATCCTGCATAGTCACTATCAGAGAAAGCAACTAATTTGCAAGAATGCCCAGTTGAATACCAAAGACCTAGTGATTGGGTACCTTGCAGATATCTAAAGATCCTTTTGACTGCAATCAAATGGGATTCTTTAGGTGCAGCCTGAAATCTAGCACAAACACATGTTGCAAACATGATGTCTGGTCTAGAAGCTGTAAGGTACATCAAGGACCCAATCATATATCTGTAAAGGGTTTCATCAACCGCTTTACCTTTCTGATCTATATCTAGTTGTGTGGTGCTGCTCATGGGAGTAGAACAGGGCTTACAGGTTTGTAAATCAAACTTATTCAACAACTCTTTGGTGTATTTGGACTGATGAATGAAAATTCCATCATCCCTTTGTTTGATTTGCAAACCTAGAAAGAACTGTTATTCTCCCATAGTACTCATTTCAAACTTTTGCTTCATGAGCATTGTAAATTCATCACACAACTTTAGATCAGAGGATGCAAAGATGATGTCATCTACATAAATTTGAACAAGGAGCTTATGTTGTCCCACAGTCTTGATGAATAAGGTTTTATTAATGGTGCCTCTAGTGAACTTATTCTCAAAAAGAAAAGTTGAGAGTGTCTCATACCAAGCTCTAGGAGCTTGCTTCAGCCCATAAAGAGCCTTATCAAGCTTGTACACCCAATCAGGATGTTTGTTGTCCTCAAAGCCTGGTGGTTGACACACATAAACTTCTTCTTTTATTTTTCCGTATAAGAAGACACTTTTGACATCCATTTGATAAACCTTAAGACTGTGAAAGGCAGCATAAGCTAAGAACAGTCTGATTGCTTCCAGTCTTGCCACAGGAGCAAAGGTCTCATCATAATCGATGCCTTCCTTTTGTGCAAATCCTTGGACAACCAGCCTGGCCTTGTTCTTGACAATTTGGCCCTTATCATCTGTTTTGTTCCTGAATACCCATTTGGTGCCTATTGGACACTTCCCTTGGGGTAAAGGAACAAGCTCCCACACTTGCTGTTTCTTGAACTGAAGAAGCTCAAGCTGCATTGCTTAAACCCATCCATTGTCTCTTAAAGCAACATGATAGTTCTTTGGCTCTTGCTGACTGATGAAGAGAGCATAGAAGCAGAAATTGGACAATTGACTCCTGGTTGAAACTCCAGCATTGATATCACCAATGATTTGAGATGTGGGGTGATTCCTCAGCTCTTGATAGACTATAATGTCTGTGCAAGTGTTTGTAGGACTTTCAGTAGCAACAAATGGTGATGGAGATTCTTGAAACCATATAGGAGATGGCAGCTCAAAAGAAGTAGAGCATGCAGAAATCTCATCAGCATTTGTTGTGGATAGGGCTGCTGAAGCTACAGGAGCATCAGGTTTAGTGAACTCAGGCAGGTTGTCACTAAACCTGAAGAGGTGAGAACTGACTACATCATCATCAGTACCACCAGGTGGACAACTGTTGACAGGCTCAACAGCTGGAGGTTGATAAGGAACATATTGCAGTATGTCCAGATCAAACAGCTCCACAGGGTTTTGTGGAATCTTGTCCTTTGGAGATTCATTGAACTTAACATGCAGAGTTTCTTCAACCACTTTTGTCCTACAGTTGAAGGCTCTGTATGCCTTGCAAGTTGATAAATAACCAACAAAATACCCTGCATCCACCTTACTAGCAAATTTCTGGAGTGGGTTGCTAGTGTTGAGAATAAAACATGGACACCCAAAGGCTCTAAAGAATGAAATTAGAGGAGCCAAATGATGAAGAATTTCATAAGGAGTCTTCATCAACCTCTTATTCACTAAAGTTCTATTTTGTACATAGCAAGCTGTATTGACAGCTTCAGCCCAAAAGGTCAGTGGCAAACCTGAGTCAGCCAACATTGACCTTGCTGCTTCAATGAGAGTCCTGTTCTTTCTCTCCACCACTCCATTCTACTCAGGAGTTCTAGGAATACTAAACTGCCTCTTAATTCCCTTGGACAGGTAGAAGTCATCAAGTGTGTGGTTTCTAAATTCTGTTCCATTGTCACTCCTCACACACTTGACCTGTAGGGAATACTGCTTTCTATAAATAACACAAAGTTCATGATAGTCTTGGCTGCTTCATCCTTAGAGTGCAAGAAGAAAGTCCATACATACCTGGAATAATCATCCACAATTACCAGGCAGTATTTCTTCTTTGCCATGCTCATCACTCTGACAGGACCAAAGAGATCCATGTGCAAGAGCTGCAAGCAGGCAGTGGACTTTGGTTCTTCTATTGAAGGGAATGAAACTTTGTGTTGTTTTCCTTTTAAGCAAGCAGTGCAGTTGTCTTCACACTTGAACTCCTTCAAGGGCAATCCTCTTGCTAAACCATGGCTTATCAACTGATTCATGTTCTTGAAATTAACATGCCCCAACCTTCTATGCCATAGAGTAGATTCTTGAGAAGATGCCCTGGAGAATAGGCAAGGATGGCCTTTTAGATCTATCTTTTTGGAAAGATCTAAGGCATACACTCTTCCTGTCCTGTTGGCCTTCAGGAGAGTGTATTCATCCAACACCTTGTCAATCAAATTTAGAACTTTGGATGACAGAATCCGACAGTTCTGGCTTGTGAAAAGAGCAACATGGCCTTTATCACACATTTGACTGACACTCAAGAGGTTATACTTGAGATTCTCCACATGGTTCACATCATCAAACCTTATTTCCCCATTGGAAACAAAGCCTTTTCCGATGATGTAACCCTTTGCATCATTGCCAAAGGAGACAAATCCCTTCTTTCCTTGAGAGTAGTCATTAAGAAGGGAGCTGCTTCCTGTCATGTGCATAGATCCTCCACTGTCTACATACCAGATGCTCTTTTGGCATGTTGAAGAACCCTGCAATCAAACCACATGTTAGTTAGTTTTAGAGACCCAAACCTGTTTGGTTTTGGGTCTGTTCTCAACTATAGGTGCAGCACTAACAGGTGTGTTATGTGTAACAGCCTGAGGTGAAGAAGATGGTGCAGAAGAGGAACCCTTTGGCTTGGACTTCCTTTTCTGTGGTTTCAGCACAGGAGCATCTAAATGGTTGACTCTTCCCATTAGATGCTGAACCATCATCACCAGTTGTGTCTGACTTTGTGATAAACCTTTCAGCTCTTCAGACACACTGGAGTTTGCTGATGATGGATTCTTATGTTGTACCATCTTTTTCTGAGCAACCTCAGCTATTGCCTGAGTATTCCCTACTTTCTTTTTAGATTTAGCTTTGGGCTTAGGGATTTCAGGCTTTGATGTTGCTAGTACAAACTTGGTTTCAAACTCATTTTTCATTTTCTTTATTTGCTCTTTAATTTCCTCCTGTTGTTTGAGTTTGGAACCCCTTTTGTACCAGCAATCATCAGTAAGATGATTGAACAAGCCACATATCTCACATGGCTTCTTCTTCATCTTGTGTTGATCATCAACCAAAGAAGATGAAACTGCTGAAGACTTGTTCTTCAGCTGTTTGTTATCAGTACTAGCAGTTTTCTTCCCTTTAGTACCTGCTTTCCTGACCTCTTCTTTAGTTGTCTTCAAACCTTTTCTACTGTCAGTTTTCTTCTCTTCAGTGCTGGCAGTAGTTGAGGTTTGAACTTCAAGTGTTATCACTTGCTCTCTAGTACTTTCAGTACTTCTAGAGACAACACCTGAGTTGATCAACTTTTTGATCATGTGACAGTCAGCATTTGAACCATCAGCTCTTGTAGCATCTGCTGATTGGTTGCTGACTTCTATCTCTGATGATGCTGAATCAGAAGATAGTAGGTCACATGATGAGAAGGATTGGTTATTGCTCTCTCTATCAGATTCAACTTCTGCTCTTGAAGTGAAATCTGTAGGAGGAGCAGTGTGATTATAACCAATCCCAAACTTCACATTGGAAGCTGATTGCTTCTTAAGAAGCATTTCAAAACCCTTGCATGATTGCACCCATCGATCACACTCTACTTGGGTGTTTGCAAGAGTTTCCTTGAGGTCTCTGTACTTCTCTAGAAGTACATCTTCCCTAGCTTTACCATCTTTGATTTGGCATTTAAGCTTGTAAATCTCATCATTTTTCTCTTTTAGTAAAACCTCAAAATCAGCTTTTCTTTTGGAAATAGTGTGCTCTAGCTCAAGATTTTTATCTATTAAAGCTACATTTGCTTCTCTAATAGAAGCAAATGCTGCTATGCATGATTCAGAACAAAGCTTGCTTTGGCCTCAGATGATACCTGTGATGAGGCATTAGATGATGACCCCTCAGCAGACTCAAGGGCCATCAGAGCAAGATTTCCAAAAGGACTGTCACCACCATGTTGACCAGCACCTTGGAGTAGTTGTTCATGTCCAGATAGATCATCTGGTAGACTACTCCAGTCAACAACTCCTGGGGTGAAGAAGCTGTGTTGTTGAGGTTGTGTTTGATGATGAGATGGGGAAGATTGAGGCTCAGGAAGAGCCTGTGGTGGTTGAGCCGAAGGTGCTTGAGTTTGACTGGACTGAGGCATGTAGTAGCAGGGGTAAGAGTATGGCATATACCCCTGAGGCACAAAATAAGCAGGTGATGCCTGTGCTTGTGATGGATGACCAGAACTGGAGGAAGGTTGCCCTCTTTGCTGTGAGCTATTGCTTGGAAAAGTCACAAAGGGTGCAGAGGAGTTAGATCCAGATGATCTACACTCTCTAGCAAAGTGTCCAAGCCTTTGGCACTTGTGACACCTCAACTTGCTCTTGTCAAAACCAACTTTGGTTTTGCCAGAGAGACCAGGGAATTTCCTCCTAGTTATTTTGTAGAACTTTAAGATCTGATATTGATCATTGTCATTTGGCTCAAAATATCCATCTCTTCCAGATCATCATCTGGAATGCCCTTCAAATCATCCATCAAGAAGCACCAGTTATCACTGCAGCCTCCTGAACTATTACCTACACCAACAAAAGCTTGTTCTGAGTTGGTAGAGAAATCAATATGCTCATCATAAGAACTTTCTGATGAAGCATATTCTGACTCCTGACTTATCAAGGCTGCATTGCCTTGAACAAAGTCATCAGCGAGCTTGCCAGAAGTGGACAACTTCCTCTTTTGCTCTATCTCTCTCTCAAAAGTGAGCAGTTTCCCGTGAAATTGGGTGAGGGATAGAGTTTCCAGATTTGCACTGGAGCGTAGGACAATGGTATAAGTGTCCCATCTCTCAGGCAGTGATCTGAGGAACCTGTTGTTCATCTGGCTGTTGGAGTAGTCTTGTTTGACCATCTTCAGCTCAGAAATCAAACAAGAGAACCGCTCAAACTGCTGGGTCAGAGTCTCACCCTTTCTATATGAGAATGTCTCATATTGTTGGGCGAGGATTTCCCTATTGTTTGCTAAGACCGAATCAGTTCCTCCAAATTGTTCCTTTAGAGCAACCCATAGGTCATGAGCAGTTTCATGATGCAAGAGCCCTGAGTAAATCTCATTTGGAATAGCCATGGCTAGAATTCCATGGGCTCTAGCATCAATTTCGAACAGCTTTAGATCTTCGTCCGAATATTGTTCAGGTTTCTTTGGAACCTGTTCATTAGATTCAGGGACGCTCACCATAGGCTTATATGGTCCATGCACCACTGACTTCCAACAACCAGAACTGTTGACAGACAAGTGGTGAAGCATACATCTTTGCCATATGTTGTACTCATTCCTCACAAGCATTGGTGGCTTGGTTGAGGAACCAGTATTGTGAGGATCGTTTGTTAATGTAGTCATCTTAGTTATTAGTCAAACTCAAGTTTAAACAAAACAAATGTAGCTCAAAACCACCAGGAGAACCTCAAGTTTTTGGCCAGAAACAGCAGAATCTCTCTCTCTACAGCTAATTCTTGCAAATTGCTAATTCGATCAAACTTAGAGATCAAAAGAGCAGTTTCAAATGATCAATAGTAAAATCAATCAATGATTAACCTGCTCTGATACCATTTGTTAGGATCTCAGCCTCTAGTTTGATCAACTAGATTATATTCACAGCGGATTTAGCATGAATATTAGCAATTAAAGCAAGAACATAAAGAATATTGCATGCAAACCAAAAGTAGATGTAGAGAGAATAATTCAGCCTTGAAAAAATAATATTCGTTTATTTCATGTTTCGGCGTGGAATACATTCAGGTCACTGCCCTTTTATAGGCAAATGACCCATACTGTTGTCAGATTCCACTGACATTAAACAATTATTTAACTAACTACTGATAGAACACAACTACTGAAGATGTCACAACAACTGACATCTTCTTACAAAATTTCCTAAGTGTTCTATCTATTACAAGTACTGAAAAGGAAACTACTGAAAAGCTACAACGACTGAAGAACAAACTCTTCAGTCGTTTACAACTACTGAACTATAACAGCTGAAGAACAAACACTTCAGCTGTTGTACAAACTACTGAAATGAAAAATATAAAACTACTGAAAAGAAAATAAACCATCACAACAACTGAAGAAGACTTCTTCAGCTGTTGTGACAAACTCTGAACCTTCAGCACTTTGGTCTTCAGACTTTGGTCTTCAAATGATTCATCAGCTGATGACTTCAGTAGTTGTCATCAGCTGTTGTCTTCAGTCGTTGTCTTCAGACTTTGTGCATCAGCAGTTGTTCATCAGTTCTTCAGTTCTTCAGACTTTGATCTTCAGCACTTGTCTTTAGTACTTGAAGTCTTCAGTACTTGTGTTTATCAGTACTTTAGACTTCAGTACTTATCTTCAGTACTTTGGGATCTTCAGCTGTTGTACTTCAGTTCTTTGAACTTCAGCTGTTGATTCTTCAGACTTTGTCAGAACAGCTGATGAGGGTCTTCAGCAGTTGTTGTGATGTCACGTGGGACTTAGAGGTTTTCCTGATCTTGGCTCATTGGTTCTTTTGGTCCAACATAACCCAATTAGTTTGTGGATATCATATACAGAAGAATATCATAAAGCATTACAGACCATCTTTCAGGTCTCGGATTGAGTGGGATACATTTACGTATTACTGAGAATTCTGCTTCATTCTCCAACAGTTGAGGCTTACTATAATCGAACGCGATTGTACATAAAGTTGATAGACAAGTATCGAAGTATTTTCCTGACCTACTCAATTTATTGCTATATTTATATATTGAAACTAACATATTTGATTTAACATTGCAGTTGTATTTAATTATTTGGATGTCAACTGGTTGCAAAATTATAAAGAGATGTCCGTGTCTGCATGGATTGATCAACATCTAAATTTTAAAGAACGAACAACAAACAAAATAGAGAGCCAACATGCTATGTTAAAAAACATTTAAATTCCGACAAGTCAAACTTAGATAAATTTATAGGAATTTTAAATAACATAGTATATTTACAGGAAACACATATAAAGGCAAGCTTCAAGTAAAGTCAGATTAAAACAAAACATCAACATAAAATAATTTAATTTTTATAGATATCTAATGTTTCTCACGTAGCTCTAGATATATTAGTTGGGGAGCTGAGACGAATCAATGAAATTCAAAACCAATCATAAAGTTGTGGCTGTCATATTCGTAGTTTTTGCGGTTTACCATGTGCTTGTGAAAGATATTGATTGAACATGAGGTATGAGTTTTTAAACGAGTTACATAACAATTCTAATTTATACAAAAATCTTTTCTCTAGCTCATATGATGTGACAGAACGTACTTTATCATTACTACAACCGGGTCCGGCTCCTACTCAACACTGGATTGGGTCCTAGGTCACCACTTTCAAGCGATATAGAATGATAATGCCTTACACATGAATATTAATCGCCAACAGATTTAATGTAATTATTCAATGTATATCTCTCACTGAAAGTGCGACTTATTTTCCATTATGCACAGGTCAGCATGAACTCATGTACCACCAATTCATTATTATTGCACATGTGTATGGATGCCACTACGTCTCTGTTCGCTTAGAGGGCAAATATCAATTGTCTTTCATAACGCCGTTATAGAATTTTCACAAAAGTAATAATGTGGCTGCTTGGGAAAGAATGTTCGAGGAGAGACTTCAAAGATATAATCATTATATACTTAAAAATAAAATTGTTAATCGTTTCAGCATAGATTAGATTAGTATCATTTATAATATTTTGTATTCATATTATAAAGTTCTAAAATTATTCGTTCATTTATTATTTTGATTTCTAATATAAATCAAATATTTTAAATTATATAGTTATATACATACATAAATTAGTTTAAATTATATTAAAAATATGAACTATATAAATTTTATTGTTAAAGTTCAAAAATTATGAAAACTATATAAAATATATGAACTATATAAAGTTCAAATATTTTAAACTTAGATATAACTTTTACCTTAAGTTATATAAAACTATATAATGTAATATATATACACATATATATAGTTAACAATATATAAAATTGAACACTAAATACATGTACATACAAAAAGTTTTAAAGTATATATTTGTTTTATCTTAAATTTTTTCTTATATTTGTATAAAATTATATAATGTAAACTATATATATAAAAACTTAACAATATATAAACTAAACACTAATACATGTACATACAAAAAGTTTAATTTTTATCTTAAACTTATATAAATTTATAAAATAAGTATAATATAACTATATATAGAAAAAGTTAATATAATTATAAATTAAAAAATAAATGACCGTTTACTTTCATGCAAACTACAGTTTGAATCGTTTGTCTAACTTAAAACTGTAGTTTGTCTTACCTGCAAACTGTCGTTTATGAGCATGCAAACTGCTGTTTACTTTCATGCAAACGATCGTTTACAGAGTGACAAACGATCGTTTGTCATGTCTGGTGTAAAATGCCTAGTCGGTGGTGTGTGAAACAATAACCCCTTTTATAATCCTTTAATTAAACTGCAATCAACAGACATGGGTGTTTCTTCTGCTCATACCCTAATAAGCATCTTCTTTCTAATCGTGACTTCATCAAATTCTCGATCGAGAATTATCGCTGATTCCGAGTTCACTATCCAGATATAGGCTATGTATGGAATTGCTTATTTTGATTAAAAAAACTATTGACAAAAAAAACTTATTAATTTATAACTTTTTAAAAAATTAAAAAATATTGAATTAGTTTATAAAGTAAAAAGTTGTATAATGACAAAAAGTTGCATACTTTAAAAAATTATTAGAGTTAATATGAGGTATCAGAGGGGTATAATTGAAAATTATACTAAAAGAAGTTTTAAAAGTTAATAAGTAACTCACCAGTTACTTTTCAAAACTTCTTTTTATCCTATATGAAAAATCAATTTGTAAAGTTATTTTAGAGTAAAATGTCATTTCATCCCTTACGTTTTGTTGAATTTGTCATTTCAATCCGAAAACTTTTTTTACTATTTCAGTCACTGTAGTTAACCAAATGTTGTCATTTCTATCCACTCTACTAACTCCGTTAAGATTTCCGTTAAATATGAGTATTTTTAGTCTTTTTTAACAGCCTAATTATTAAATTAAAACAAAGTTTATCAATTAATATTCAATTAAACTAAAGAAAAATATGAAGCGACTAGTGAAATCTGACGCTTCAATTTAAAAACTTTGATTAACGCTAATTCATGTTGTTCGATTAAGGTCTGTGTGTGATTTTAATGGATCTTCACGTTTTGTTCGAACGTGCACCGTTGTTCGATTGAGATATACTATTATCACATTTTGTTTCATTGAGGTCTGTTGTTGTCACGTTCGAACAGACGCGGCAATAGCAGACTTCAATCAAACAGAGCGTGACAACAGCAAGCCTCAATTAGACAGCAGACCTCAATCGTATAAAAGTACAAGTTAAAACAAAATGTGAAGGTTAATTGAAATATAACAGCATACCTCAATCGAACAACATGAGTTATAGTTAATCGAAGCTTTAAATTGAAGAGTCCGGCCGCACTAGTCGCTTCATATTATTTTTAGTTTAATTGAACAGTAAATGATTAATTTGTTTTAATTGGATAATTCGGGTGTTAAAAAATACTAAAATACCTCATATTTAACGGAAATTTTAACGAAGTTAGTGCAGTGAATGAAATGGTAACATTTAATAAACTACAGTGACTAAAATGGTAAAAAATGTTTTTAAATTGACATGAGAAATTCAACAAACATTAGGGACGAAATGAGATTTTACTCGTTATCTATACTACTATATAATAGAGAAACCATGACTAGATTTGTAATTTTACATCATTTTTAAGATGATATATGAAGAGTTGTCAGCTTTAATATGTAATATCATAAATTTATTACTATTATACCATTTTAAGCTTTAAATACTTGTACTCCATTATTTTCTAGTTAAATGTAACATATCACTATATTTAAGGTTATCTTCATCTATCTATGTCTATACTACAATAATACAATTTTTTAGATAATATTGTAATTTTAATCCATTTTTAAGATACTTAAAAACAATTTTATTACATTGGTATTAGTGATTATACATAACAACTTGTTATTTACAAATTTATTTATCCCTATAATAATATAAATATATTTGATATCCCACATTAACTAAATAAAAAAGCAAAATGAGAGTTAGCACAATAAGAGTTAGCTAAAGACAAAGACTAAAAAATTTTATACGCCCGCCGTACCGCGCGGGTTTCACCTACTAGTTTTAAAAACAGGCAAACACTTTTTTTTTACTTATTACTTCTCAATAGTCAATAAGTTAAAATTAGGTTATAAAAACCAATCCCAAACACCCATGTATCATTGCCATTAGCGGTTAGGGGTGTTCAAAGTCAGATATCTGAAATTCCGGACATTCGAATTTCGGATATCCAAAAATTTCGGATAGTGAAAATCACTATCCGTATCCGTATTCGAAATTCGGATATCCGAAATTTCGGATACGGATACGGATAGTGATTCGGATATCCGAAATTCATTTTTTTATTTTATTTTTTTTAGTTTTTTACAATAAGTAGACATATAATATTATAAAAATAATATAAAAACTAACTCATATCAAATAATATAAAAACTAACTCATATCATAAAATTCACAATATACACTAAAAAATCTCAATCTAAAGTAAAAATATATCTAAAATTAATAAAAATAAAAATATATTTTTAGTTTTCGGATAATCGGATATCCGAATATCCGAAACTTTTAAAAATCACTATCCGAATCCGAATAAGAAAATTCGGATATTTCGGATTCGGATTTTGGATTCGGATTTTCGGATTCGAATATTTTTAAAACACCCCCTATTAGCGGTGGTCGTTATTTATTCTTTCAGATTCGTCATTACTATGACAGATCTCGTTCATATCAATCGTCACTCCGGTAATTACAAATATTGCTTGTTCAATGGTGTTTTCCGTAAAATTTGTAAGCCTATATTACAGATGTATTTTAAGGTTTTTGTACACAACGAAAAACCACCTTGAGTCGATTTGATAACCGTCTAACGTCGCCGAGCCTTGAAATTGTTTGATAACCGTCTAACGCCACTATGAAGTTGCCTGAAACAACCGTCAGAAACTGTGTTGTAACAAATGAATTACTCTTTACAGGACATCTGAAAAAACTGGAACGATATAAAGAATATTAGCATGGCCCTGTGTAACAATGACACGCCTAAATTAAAAAATGGTCCAAAGAATAACGATAATAAAATTGTTTTAATTGTAGAGCTTTAAACTGCGAATCGTAAGGTTGATACAAGATTTAAATCGGCTAGTTTTTTGGGCTATAACTACTTTTCACTTCACGTCCCAAATAATAACCAATTGAGCATGCCTAAAATTAATCCTAAAATTATTTGATTATAAAATGTTACAATTTTGTACTTGAAGGTGAGGATGATCACAGTATGGTCGGATGGTTTACGGTGTTGCATAAATGTAAGTCAAATCGCTTGATGGTTTGATGTTTGAGTTTAATTGTTGTGATTGATTGAACCAATGCGCCTAATAAGATGATCAACGTTTCAACATTCGTCTACGTTTTGATGTAATTTTTTGTTTAGAAATGAATCGGGCCAAATATAAAACGGTTTTGTGCTTATATAATGTACACTTTAAGTTGGTTTATGTTTTGACGTAAATTTGGTTTGGATAAATCTGAGTTACCTACTTTAAATTTAGTTTGGAAACAAGTGAGTACGCTTGTAACTATACTTTATCACATCGCATATGGCGTCGCTGCATATGTTTTTTATGTATATTTTGAGTTGGTCTACGTTTAACATAATTTAATTAAAAAAAGTGAGGTCAAATATAATACATTTCATTCAACGGTATAAATTCATGTTATTCTACGTTTTAACGTAAATTTAGTCCGTAAACAATCGGGTCGATTGTGGTCTATACTTTAGCATGTCACGTACGATGCCGACGCAACACGTAAAAAAAACTAGTTTTATACACATCTCTACTACAAAGAAACATCTTTGTTTGTGTACGTATATTTATTCTGATAATGCGGAAGAGGTGTTATTATCTTGCAACATAGGCTAGAAGATATACCAAGTGTTCACATGGAACAACAATCCTAATACAATCGAGTTGATAAGCTCTAATCAGAGCAGGCTTAATGTTTTTGGGGTTCAATCGAACTAAAAAATAAGGCTCTTTTGATAATCGCAATCTGAACAAAAGCAATCTAATTAATTTCTTTGAACTAAAGCAATAAATCTAAGAAAATTAGTATATCAACTTAATCCTTGATAGTTGATTTCTTTTAATAAAAAATGGCTAGATGAAGTCGATCAAATCAATCGGAGAAGAAGGAAATCAGGAGTGGTCATTTGCTTTGTGAATTGTGTAATTGTGTTTTTCCGATAACCTATCAAATTATCAAAAATTTCATTGGGACTCAACCTATCAAGTGTTATTCCCGCTTAAAATTTTCATTAAGTCATATAATATCAAAACCCACCATAATATTTTTTTATAAACGGGGACCCTTATTTTTTTCGGGCCCCAAACTCATTGCGTTATAACTTACATTATAGAGCCGGCTCCTGCTCTAATATGGATGACATACTCAGTGTTGAAGGAAATTACGAAGACATACTCGATGTTTAGATAAAAATATGAAGACATATGAGTGTTGGAAAAAAAATACGAAGACAAATTTATGCAATAGATATTTATTAATATTATAGTTAGAAAAATATGTAACTTTTATTTAAAGTGTTTTTTTTGTCATAATGAAAGTAATAATGTCATTATTATGATTAATAATGGTAGGTCTATTAAAATTAATAAAAATTAATACGTTGTATGCTATATGATATGTTGTCTTGCTATTGCTTTGTTACTGCGTTTGTTAACAAGTCGAGTGTCTCTTTGAAAGCGGTCTCTCTACTACTAAGCTAGAGGAAAAACTCGTCACCACCTACCACTCCCAGACCCTGCTCTTGAGTGGGATATACTAGGTTTGTTTGTTTGTTAAAAATTAATACGACCAATTATAAATACCACCAACTTCAATCATATGAATCATCCAACTTACTGTTTTCCCTTTATACTACCATTTGCAAACCGACAAAACAAGAAAAAACTTAAAAACCTTCAGCAAAACAATAACAACCTGCAAAAATCGATTTGTGCGTTGGAAGATGTTGATGATGATTATCACTCCGAACAGATCGAGTATTCACTCTTCTACTAGGATAACCGTTAGTAGAAGACGACATTATAGAGTAAGAGACAAATGATATGAGTGCATCGTCATTGTTGCTACACGGGAGTTAGTCGAGAGACTTACGTCCGGAAGCAGTGCGGTTGTATCGGTGATTGTTGTCAAGACTCGGGCTGTCGAAGTATATAATCTGCAAAACAACAGGAAACACCGTGAGTCTCGCCACGGGCAGAAGGGAGTTCTCCCCGTGACCAACCTCCGGTGTGAGAATAAATATTTGGGAGAGAGTTTAAGTGTGAGTATGTTGAGTTAGGATGAGATGGTGTGGATATACCTGGACCTTCGTATTTATAGTGGCTTGCGTTTGACAACCTCCTCCATGCGAATCTATTTCGAGACATCTGGAGTTAAACATCCGGACTGGGACTCCTTGGTTAACGGAGTTGTTTCCCTTTTGATGACAAGGGTTTTCCATTCAACATTAATGTTGTTTGTCCCTTATAGTTGACCTGGATCTCATTGGCTCTGCATGGCTATCTTGCTGCACCTACCTCTTACCAAGTTTGTCTCTTGTTCTTTGTTGTCTTCTGCTTCTGGTTATATCCCTGGATCAGCCAATGACCTTCTCTCCGTACTTATCCAAACCTCTTTGTCCCTTGACGTTAGTTTCTTGCAAGACTTCTAAATGTTGGAGTATCTATTCTGTTTTATAATCTTAAGTGTTCGAACCGAACGATACGAGCTGGGCCATTTACGATGTTTGAGCTGCGGTCGGGCCATTGCTTCCCGGGCCGCGGCTGATGTTTGCCATATGCTACTGTTCTTGGGTCAAAAGTGATCACGCTATCATACCACGTTCAATCTTTTAAATCTCGTTTTATGTTGTATTTGGGCCGTTTACAAAGGTTGAGCCGCGACTGGGCCATTACTCCCCGGGCCGCGGCTGGGCCATTACTCCCCGGGCCGCGGCTGGTGCTTGCCTGGTGTCAGTGTTCGTGGGCCGAAGAGAATGGCACGCCGAAGTGGGCTGCGGTTAATTCAAGCGAAAGCCCACGCCTCGGCAGGTGAAGTGAGCCACGGTCGGGATTACCTTTTGGGCGGCAAAGTGAGCCGCGACCGGCTCACCTTTGGGCGACAAAGTGAGCCGCGGCCAGGCAATGTTTTGGACGGGTCGCGGCTGGCATACACTTGACGTTACGTTATGGTTTTACTATCACTCGTTTTACGTGGTACCCCATCATGTCCCCCTAGTCCAATGTTGTGGTTTCTACCACGACATTGGAATAAGACTCATATTTTTGTCAACTCCTATATTGTCGCGTCAAGCCACCCTAGCTTGTTGCATCAAACCGTCCTACCTGTTTGTCACATCAAGCCACCCTAAGGCCTCATAGGGCGGCTACTAGGTGTTGCATGCCATCATTGAAGACATCTCCATGTCTCCTTGATTCCTCTTCTCTTCTCTATATAAACCACCTTCACTTCATTTTTCTTTTCATCCCTAGAAGACCTTGCTTGCTTTTTCTCTTAAGGTAAGTTCATTTGCTTCTTCTTTTCCTTTGTGTGTAATATGGAGTGGAGGAATGATATGCATCTACAGACATCGGTGGTTACGCAAGATTACTTAAATAACTTTGTGAACCAATACGGTGTTAGCGAGGATCTTGCACCAATGGTTCCTCCGCCTGGCGCGACGGTGCGGGAGGCACCTCCTGGCACCGTGGCTTTGTATACCGCCTTCTTTACTTTTAGCAACTTTCGAGTGCCTGTTAGTCGTTTTTTATGCCTTATTTTGACGTATTATTCAGTACACTTGGTTCAGATCGTTCCTTTAGGTTTGATAAAGGTCTATCATTTTGAGATATCATGCCTCGCCCTTAGGTTAGATCCAAGAGTTAACTTGTTTAGGGCCTTTTATAAGCTGACCCGAGTGGGTGATTGGGTTACGTTTGAGAAGAGGAAATCTCCGCGGCCAACTATGGCGCTGCGCACGTTTACTAGTTTGAAGCACGGGAAAGACCATTTCTTTTTTCTTGCTGATCGGATTGTTCCTTTCGAGATGCACTGGCTTGGTATGGATGAGGACGTTAAGGATCCTCTTCCAAAAAAGGGTGAATATGATATGGCCGCGTTCAACGCTTTGAAGGCTGAGCCGACCATGCTTCGTTCTTATTCCGAGCACTTTCTCGTGATGGCTGGGATCAGCCGTATTTGGCCGGACACAGCCTTTATCCATATATGACTTGTCGGGGGGAGCGTAAGTTCTTGCTTTATTGTTCATATGTTTCATATTTTAGCTAATCATTGATATATTGTTATTTTTTCCAGGTATGGGTTTATTCGACCGTATGAAGCTGTCCGCCACGACGGATGTTACTGAAGAGACCGAATTTCCCCTCCAGGAGCTTGTTCCTTTCTTGACACGACTGCCGATCTCATGGTCCAGCCGGGGGAGTGCTTGCCAGCTTCTTCCTCCGGACGCCGGAGTATTAATAACAGTAGTCCGCCGGCGAAACGACAGAATATGAGCCGCATGAAGGGGTTGGGAGGCCCCGGACTGAAACCGCGGGATCCTCCTTCTGCTGCGGGGACCTCAGCGCGACTCGCGGTGCAAGGTCGTGATGGGCCTTTCGGCCACGTCTGGGGGTGCGTTGGCTGCCGCGACAGTGGCTGGTGGAGGGATCATTGATCCGGCCACGGCTGGGGGTGGGGTGTCGTTGGCGATTCTTTTTGTAACACACGAAAGTTTGACTTTTTGGTAGGTTGTGCGACTGAGCCTCAGTCGCTGGGATTTATGCGACTGGAGGTTCAACCGCATGGCTATTCGGTCGATTGAAGCTCAACCGCACGATTGGGGTTCAACCGCCCGAATGAAGTATGAGCCGCATGGAACACGTGCGATTGGGGTCCATCGCATAGTGTTGATGCGAATGAAGTTCCAGTCGCCCCTGGACCAGACGCGACTGGGATGTGGGTATAAAAGGGGGGTAGCTCCATTCTCCTTCCTAAATTTCAGTAGGGAAAGGAGCAGAGAGCGACAGAGAGCAGGGAAGAAGAGAGGGAAGTGCTGACCGATTGTCGAGAAGCAAGCTAAATCAAAGCTCATCAACTCCTACCTGACAATGTGAGTTCTAGGACCCCTCATTTACATGTTTTCTAACGATTTTGGGGCTGGAATCACATATAAACCTATTTTTGAAATAGTGTAAGTTTGACCCATTGGGTAAATCTTGAGTAACGTGTTTATGGTATGAATTAGGACTAGTATATGCTTGTATGAGGTCCTAGTAGGAATCCCTAAGGCTTGGGAGGGTCGAATTGGGCTGAAAATGGGTTTATGGTGACTGTGGGGACGGGGGTTTCGCGACTGCAGTGTATGAAGAACTCCAGTCGCTGCCCAGTTAGGGTTATGCGACTGAAGGGCCATTCAGCCGAGTGAGTGTTAGATGATGTCCAATCGCCCGACTGAGGCTCAGACGCCCGATTGAGCCTCAATCGCACGATAGGTGATGCGACTGAGGGTTTCGGTCGCATAAGTTCAATCGCAGAGTAGTTCAGTCGGACGGTTAAGAGTTAGTCGCATATAGCCCAGTCGCATAGTGTCTAGTCGTACGGAGGAGGTTCAATCGCACGTTTGAGTACCCATTCGCATGATAGCCCAATCGCATGGCCCAGTCGCATGGAGAACATGCGACTGAGATAGGTTCAGTCGCCCGAACAGGGCTGATGTGAGTGTATAGAGAAGTGTATGTATGATGTATGTATGTTAAGTATGATGTGGCCATGATAGATGGCAAATACTGATGATTTGCAGATACCTATGTTCCTTATGTAAATGTATGTTATCTTTTAATAACTTTACGTGAATGAATGAAAGAATGAAACGAATGTAATAAGAACGTAAAGTGAAGATAATGAAAGAGGAACATGAAAATGAATGAATGCATGCATTAATGAATGAACGTAAGAAAGTCTTGCATGGTCTAAGGGGCACGAGATGGATTTGACGGTTAAGAAGTCTTGGAAATGGTGCCTGGTTCTAGTAACTAGGCCTATTACGAGCCCTATGGTAGATTATGGACAGTGAGCCATAGTTGCCTTAGGAGCAACGAGGCAGTGTCTTTGTGACCTGTCACGGGATAGTTGTTACAGTAGGAGTGGTGACGATCACTCGTGGGGTTAACGTGACCCCGGAAGAAGTGTTGTCGGTCTATGGACAGAGAGCCATAGGGGCAACAAGGTTGTCGGTCTATGGACAGAGAGCCATAGGGGCAACCAGGTGTCGGTCTATGGACTGTGAGCCATAGGGGCACCAGGTGTCGGTCTATGGACTGAGAGCCATAGGGGCACCAGTATGTTACAGTATACTCTGTCGGCTCATGGGTTGGAACCATGAGGGCAGAGATGAGAAGTGACCCTTAGAGATTTGCATGCTTGACGAATGAAAGTGGGAAGATAAATGGTGCAGGTACCTACCCCAGGTGACTGGATCAGCATTTGTGCACAACATTCGTGGCTAACCACCACAGGTCCAGCACCAGTAGTATGTATGATGAAAGGGGGTATTGTACATGTCACCGAATGTAATGAACGTTCGAACGAAAGTAATGAAAGTATGAATGAATGTAATGAATGTCGAACGTAAGTAATGAATGTATGAATGAAAGTAAAGTACGTACGAAAGTATGTAAAGTATGTATGTATGAAAGTAAACGAGAATGATGAAGTGTACACGAATGAAATTAAGTAATGAATGATGAGATAATAACAATGTTATCTACGTGTACGTATGATGTGTGAACACATGTATGGAAGAGCAGTTAATGAGAATGAAAGTATGTTTTATTATAAAACTAGAACTCACTCAGCAACGCTGACTTTTTATGTGTTTCCAGTTGGCAGGTATTGTTGCTGAGGATGGCACGAGGCGACTACTCAGCTCTTTGGGATGGCATTCACTTTTTGGTTATGCTGCCACATCATGTGTTGTGGGCCCGTAATGCACGCAACACATCATGTTGCATGCAAGTGCAAGATTTCTTGATAATCCTGATGAACAGGATTATTTAAGAAATCTTCTTTATGAAGAAAAATATATTTTTGAACTTAATATCTTCTTAATGAAGATGAATATAGTTTCTTTTTATTATTTTCTTTCGGTAGAGGTCGCTGTATGACCCTATGATTGCTGAGGATTCGAATAAACGAGATTGTTCTCGTTTTCTTACGCATTAGCAGCAATCATAGTATAGCTAGGCACTGTAAGAAAAAGCTTGTATTTTGTAACCAAGACAATGATGTAAAAGCTTTTATGATGAAATGAGAATGTATATTTTATAAATTCCGCTGTGTTATTTCATTATGTTTGCATCGAATGTATGTTTTACGTGTGATGATGACCAACAGTAAGGTGCCCGGAATGGGGCCTTACAAGTTGGTATCAGAGCAAAAGTTTAAGTAAAACGGGTAAATTTTTTTATAATAAACCTAAACTTAAACTGAGAATGGGACAGGGAGAATGAGAATGCCATCTGAGTAGTCGCGTGCCATCAGGTATTTTTCTTAAAGATTAACTGGTATTATGTGCGCTTGTTATGTGAATGACGTGTACTGTTAGACTTAGATACTAATGTAGTCAGGACAGGTAATGCTCGGGGTATGAAGAGTAGAGTAAGTGGCTAATCACAACTGGCCACTTTAATTAGGGACTTACTATACTTGACATAAACTGAGCTAATCCCTTGAATGACTGTGTTGGTGTTTGAATCTTTCAGTGTGTGATAGAGGATGGATAGCGGCAGAACTCCTAAGGTTTTGCCAAATAGGGGCTGTGGTGGACGTGGTGTCGAACCGCGTGTCACGAGGAGTATGTCTAGAGCAGCTGAAATGGCCCTTGAAGAGCCTGAAGCCCCTCACCTGGAGGACAGTGATGATGGCACTAGTTTGAGGATCGCCATGAAAGAGGCTGTTGTTGAGGGAGTTCAACAGGCCTTACAGGCAATTCTGCCGTCCATGGTGACTGAGGTAATTAGGGCGGTGAAAGAGACAACTGCTATTGAAGAAAGCACGAAGGATAGCGACGACAAGAACTGGCACAGAAAGCGGGTTGGACATGACTGGGCCACCCACAACAAAAAGGTTGCGAGGACGGAGGACCGGAGTGTAGCTTCGTCTGGTGCTAGGACGAGGAAGTGTGATAAGTGTGCCAAAGAACACCTCGGGGAATGTAGATGGGGGACCAATGTCTGTTTCAAATGCGGGAAGCGTGGTCATGTGGCCAGAGAGTGTAGGGTGGTACGGTGCTACAACTGCAGGGGAAGGGGTCACATAAGCAGGGATTGCAAGAAGCCAAGGGCAGAGGGCGCAGGGCCTTCACGACAATGCCGAAGCAGGCTAGGATGGGCCCCGATATCGTGATAGGTACGCATCTAGTAATCAAACTCTGTCTTCTGTGTGTTGTTTGGTTCCGGGGCTAGAAAGAGTTTTGTTTCTGTTATTTTCTATGCTAAGTTGCCTATTAAGAGCGGGAGTATTGATGAGCGCTTCGATGTAGAAACCGTCAAGGTAGGTCCATCAGGACTTCTGAGATGATAGGAGGCCACGAGGTGGAGTTAGAAGGTCATGGATACCCGGTTAGACTACTTGTGATACCTTAGGTGATTTCGAATTGGTTCTTGGAATGGATGGGTTGGTGGACTTTGAGGGCAAATATAATGTGTCGCGAGGAGATGATTCGAGGATAGCGCCTGACGTGATTTCGGTAACTGTTTATGGGAATCGGGTCACGACGATTCCGAGAGTAAACTCAGAGGCGGTTGCGGAAGAAGAGTACCAACCATGCAGACGATCCTACCGTCTGTAGTGACCGAGGTGATGAACACTGTTAGAAATGGTGAGAGACAGGGAAGGGGGTAGACCTTCGGGTGAAACGATGCAAGTCTTCGACTTTTGATGGTGACGGCACCGCTGCTGCTACTCACCGGTGGGTGAGGGAAATGGAAGCCGTGCTGAATATCAGCGGGTGCCGGGAGGATCAGAAAGTGAAGTTGCCGCTCACTCTTTCGTCGACTCTGCTTTGTGCGGGAAGGGACAACATAGTCCAAGTTTAGGGTAGTCGGCTACCGGGAGGATGGGATGGCCAGAGTTGAAAGGCTTGGTGATTAGGAGTTTGTCCCCACCGTGAGACGAATAAAGTTGAAAGGGAGTTCCTGCAGTTGGAAGCGGGGACGATGACGCATCACCAGTACCCCACCAAATTCAACAAGATGGCACGGCTGGTGCCGGATCAGGGTACACCTCTCTCGCGGAAAATCAAGAGGCACATGAAGGGCTTGCCGGCGGACATCCGTAGGCACATAATCACTACCCGGCCAAGCACGTTCAGGTCAGCGGTAAATCTACGGGAAGGTTGTACGACTAGTGGGAGGTGATGGCGATATCGGGCGAAGCGGAGGAGCGAGCTTATGTTAAGAAGGGAAGGGAAGGCGAGATAGTGATGGTGGATTGGTGGCAGAAGGTAAGGTGATGAGGGTCAATGATCACGGGAGGATAACAAGAAAGGGTGAGGAATGCGAGAAGGGTAGTAGAGATCACGAAGGGAAGTGCATGATAGGAGAAGGAACGTCGACGAGCCATTCGATGTAGAGATTGCTATTAATGGATTCACTAGGTTACCTAGTGCCCTAGAGGATTGAGCAAAGCAATTGAGAAAGCTGTGTCACCCGTTGTCTGTGGGACAGTTTCAGCTTGTGATTGGTTCATCGAACGATAACGTACGCATAGTTTCGACGTTGTAGCAAACAAGTAGAATGGAAGGTCGGGAGGAAAAGAAAAAGATAAATTTGGTTTGGGCCATGAAAGTAGTCGATTTGCCCTTTAATCAAAGTGTACTTGCAAGGAACCTGAGAGAAACCGATCTCAGTGCAGCTATAATTGGAACAACCCATAGCACGATTAATGAAAGTCTTTTCATCAGTCGTTGGATTCGTAAGAGGGTCATTATTCATACCTAAAGAACATCAAACAAGGGCCTGGGGTAAGCAACAACTTTACGCAAGTTGAAGGCCTTGTTCTTCAAGCATTAAGGGTGAAGGTTCTCAGTGACGCTCTGAAGCTCAATGATTATGACGCCGAGCCTTTGCTCGAATACTGTGATGTTCCTTTTAATTGTAGTAACCGTGTTCTACATGGCATGTTTGAAGTCGCAGGTGCTGGCCAAATGAACATTGATCAGTATGCATGGGTTACCGACGGTGATAGTCCAAGATAGACCAGAAGTCGGACATTGATAAACGATGTGGAGCGATAGAGTTCCAAGTGATGGACTGGAAAAGGAATGGGACAGTATGGCCCGTGAAGGTTTAAGGAACAACAGGTTTCGGGGACGAAACCCGTTTAAGGGGGGTGGACTTGTAACACCCGAAAGTTTGACTTTTTGGTAGGTTGTGCGACTGAGCCTCAGTCGCCTGGGATTTATGCGACTGGAGGTTCAACCGCATGGCTATTCGGCCGATTGAAGCTCAACCGCACGATTGGGGTTCAACCGCCCGAATGAAGTATGAGCCGCATGGAACACGTGCGATTGGGGTCCAATCGCATAGTGTTATGCGACTGAAGTTCCAGTCGCCCCTGGACCAGACGCGACTGGGATGTGGGTATAAAAGGGGGGTAGCTCCATTCTCCTTCCCAAATTTCAGTCGGGAAAGGAGCAGAGAGCGACAGAGAGCAGGGAAGAAGAGAGGGAAGTGCTGACCAATTGTCGAGAAGCAAGCTAAATCAAAGCTCATCAACTCCTACCTGACAATGTGAGTTCTAGGACCCCTCATTTACATGTTTTCTAACGATTTTGGGGCTGGAATCACATATAAACCCTATTTTTGAAATAGTGTAAGTTTGACCCATTTGGGTAAATCTTGAGTAACGTGTTTATGGTATGAATTAGGACTAGTATATGCTTGTATGAGGTCCTAGTAGGAATCCCTAAGGCTTGGGAGGGTCGAATTGGGCTGAAAATGGGTTTATGGTGACTGTGGGGACGGGGGTTTCGCGACTGCAGTGTATGAAGAACTCCAGTCGCTGCCCAGTTAGGGTTATGCGACTGAAGGGCCATTCAGCCGAGTGAGTGTTAGATGATGTCCAATCGCCCGACTGAGGCTCAGACGCCCGATTGAGCCTCAATCGCACGATAGGTGATGCGACTGAGGGTTTCGGTCGCATAAGTTCAATCGCAGAGTAGTTCAGTCGGACGGTTAAGAGTTAGTCGCATATAGCCCAGTCGCATAGTGTCTAGTCGTACGGAAGGAGGTTCAATCGCACGTTTGAGTACCCATTCGCATGATAGCCCAATCGCATGGCCCAGTCGCATGGAGAACATGCGACTGAGATAGGTTCAGTCGCCCGAACAGGGCTGATGTGAGTGTATAGAGAAGTGTATGTATGATGTATGTATGTTAAGTATGATGTGGCCATGATAGATGGCAAATACTGATGATTTGCAGATACCTATGTTCCTTATGTAAATGTATGTTATCTTTTAATAACTTTACGTGAATGAATGAAAGAATGAAACGAATGTAATAAGAACGTAAAGTGAAAGATAATGAAGAGGAACATGAAAAATGAATGAATGCATGCATTAATGAATGAACGTAAGAAAGTCTTGCATGGTCTAAGGGGCACGAGATGGATTTGACGGTTAAGAAGTCTTGGAAATGGTGCCTGGTTCTAGTAACTAGGCCTATTACGAGCCCTATGGTAGATTATGGACAGTGAGCCATAGTTGCCTTAAGAGCAACGAGGCAGTGTCTTTGTGACCTGTCACGGGATAGTTGTTACAGTAGGAAAGGTGACGATCACTCGTGGGGTTAACGTGACCCCGGAAGAAGTGTTGTCGGTCTATGGACAGAGAGCCATAGGGGCAACAAGGTTGTCGGTCTATGGACAGGGAGCCATAGGGGCAACCAGGTGTCGGTCTATGGACTGTGAGCCATAGGAGCACCAGGTGTCGGTCTATGGACTGAGAGCCATAGGGCACCAGTATGTTACAGTATACTCTGTCGGCTCATGGGTTGGAACCATGAGGGCAGAGATGAGAAGTGACCCTTAGAGATTTGCATGCTTGACGAATGAAAGTGGGAAGATAAATGGTGCAGGTACCTACCCCAGGTGACTGGATCAGCATTTGTGCACAACGTTCGTGGCTAACCACCACAGGTCCAGCACCAGTAGTATGTATGATGAAAGGGGGTATTGTACATGTCACCGAATGTAATGAACGTTCGAACGAAAGTAATGAAAGTATGAATGAATGTAATGAATGTTCGAACGTAAGTAATGAATGTATGAATGAAAGTAAAGTACGTACGAAAGTATGTAAAGTATGTATGTATGCAAGTAAACGAGAATGATGAAGTGTACACGAATGAAATTAAGTAATGAATGATGAGATAATAACAATGTTATCTACGTGTACGTATGATGTGTGAACACATGTATGGAAGAGCAGTTAATGAGAATGAAAGTATGTTTTATTATAAAACTAGAACTCACTCAGCAACGCTGACTTTTTATGTGTTTCCAGTTGGCAGGTATTGTTGCTGAGGATGGCACGAGGCGACTACTCAGCTCTTTTAGGATGGCATTCACTTTTGGTTATGCTGCCACATCATGTGTTGTGGGCCCGTAATGCGCGCAACACATCATGTTGCATGCAAGTGCAAGATTTCTTGATAATCCTGATGAACAGGATTATTTAAGAAATCTTCTTTATGAAGAAAATATGTTTTGAACTTAATATCTTCTTAATGAAGATGAATATAGTTTCTTTTTATTATTTTCTTTCGGTAGAGGTCGCTGTATGACCCTATGATTGCTGAGGATTCGAATAAACGAGATTGTTCTCGTTTTCTTACGCATTAGCAGCAATCATAGTATAGCTAGGCAATGTAAGAAAAAGCTTGTATTTTGTAACCAAGACAATGATGTAAAAGCTTTTATGATGAAATGAGAATGTATATTTTATAAATTCCGCTGCGTTATTTCATTATGTTTGCATCGAATGTATGTTTTACGTGTGATGATGACCAACAGTAAGGTGCCCGGGAATGGGGCCTTACATTTTTCTAGGTCGATCGGGAAATCTCAGGGTACTCACGGCACTGCTACTTCTGCGGGTACTTCCTCGGGAGATACTGGCATGGATCCTACTGAAAAGTTTACTCCGGATTGGGATCTAACGAATGGGTCTTTGTTTGATGATCCCGAGTTCTGTAGAGATTTTATGTTTAATGCTAGTACGCCGGCCGAGTTTTATCGTGCTGGGGGTTTGAAGAATAGAGACTTATCCAACGCTGGTTGTTCGTCAATGGTGAACAGTTTCTTTTCCTTTATTGAGGTTCATAATCGTTGGGTGGATGGTGTCAAGGAAATTCATGACCTTAAAAGAAGAATGACGCGCCTCGAGGATGATAATGCTTCCTTGAAGCTTCAATGCGATTTTCTTGAAAAAGAAAAAGAGAAAGTTACCCTTAGCCTCAGCGAAATTCAAGAAGATCTTTGCATTCAGTCTGCCGCCGTGAAACGTCTGTCATCTGACCTGAAAAGCGTCAAGGCTTCCTTGGACGATCAGATTTCTCAGCTTCAGGGGGAAAATGCATGACTTCAAGCTGAGAGAAAATGGCTTATTTCTGACGGGATTGGCTTGGCCTTCAACAAAATTTATGACAGTAATGAATTTCTTGACATGTTGGCCAAGACTAACGGCCTTGCTGATAAGGTTGGGTATAACGCAGGTGAGGTTTTTATCTAGCGCTTTAGGGTCGAATTTTGTTACTTTTGCGAATATGATCAGTAAACTAACTTTGAGCTTGGTTTTATTGAAGGTCTTCACGATGGTGCTCGACTTGCTGCTGAAGGGAAAAGGCCGAGCATGCCAAGAATTTTAACAGGAACGCTCTTAGTGAACTCCGGCGCAGTCAAACCTTTTTGACGAAAGTACTTTTCCCATGACTGACACTATTGCTGCGATGTGTGACGCGGATTTTTCTGACATCAAAGCTTTTCTTGCCCCGGTGGCTCCCAAACAGCCCTAGGGCTGACTAGTGTGTTTTTAGCTATAGCGCATGTTGTATCTTTTGCGCTTGTTGTTTGCATGAACCTTCGTAGAGCGTTAGTTCAAGACTATCCTTTTGGTTGTAATGACTTTATGCTTTCTTGCCATGTTTAAACTCCCTTTTGATTACTGGTAGTTTGCTTATTTTCTTTTGTTGTTGCAATTTGTGATGTTTTGACTTGGCTACGTTTTTGTCGCACCAGGTTCCATTTATTTTTATGGGGAGTCGTGACACGTATGTACCGTTGTTTGGCTATGGTTTTCCGCCTTTGGTCACTTATGTTTTGTTGGGTGACGACTTATCGTACCAACTTTTAGTTTCCCATATTCGCGTTTGCTTGTTTCGCGTTTTGGTTACTTCTATTTATACTGGACATTGTACGTGGTTATTAGTGTGTCATATGGTTACTTGACATCCTTTCCTTTACATGTTGCTGGTTACTATATTTACCACAAACGACAGGTTAAGCCGTGGTTTTGACTTTATTTTTATCGCGCGTTGGCTCAAGTATGACTTGCAATGGTTAAAATTTGGAGATCTTGTGAGTGCTAATTCTGGTGCTCGCATGCACCTTCATTCATTGAAAATTGAATTACACTCATGATTATACTTCGAAATACATGGTTACATATAACACCTACGGAGTTGTGCTCTGTTCCATGTTCGTGGAATGCTTGTTCCACCTATGCGAGCGAGTTTGTACGCGCCATTGCGTCCTGCTTCAATGACCTAATATGGACCCTCCCATCGTGGCCCTAGCTTCCCCTGGCTCTCCGCACGGCTTGCTTCATTGCTGCGAAGCACGTAATCTCCTTCCCTGAAAGTCTGTTTCCTGACTCGCGAGTTGTAATACCTTTCAACCTCTTTTTTTGTGCTTCGCTTCTCTTATTGCTGCTATCATTCTCCACTCCTCCAACAGGTTCAAGTTAGGCCGTAGTTCTGCTTCGTTGTTTGTTTCCTCAGCCTGCGATACTCATGCTGTTGGCATTCCGATTTCGGCCGGAATCATCACTTCCGAGCCGTATGTTAGGCTGAAAGGTGTTTCTCCATGGCTGGTTTTTGGCATGGTGCGATGGGCCCATAGTACGTTGGGTAGTTCCTCCAACCAGTTCTTTCCTTCTAGGCCCAGTCGCGTTTTAATTCCCTCTACAATACTTCTGTTTGCTCGTTCCACCAATCCGTTGGCTTGCGGGTGGGCGACCGAAGAAAAACCTGTTTGATCATCAGCTCCTTGCACCAGGATTTGAACGGGTCGTCCGCAAACTGCTTCCCATTGTCTGTGACTATGTAAAGTGGCAATCCAAAACGACATATTATGTTCTCCCTTACGAACTTCTTTACCTGTTGTCCTGTTATAGTTCTCAAGGCTTTCGCCTCCACCCATTTAGTGAAGTAATCTATTGCCACCAGGAGGAACTTAACCCTACCTGCCGCGGCTGGGAACGGGCCTACAATGTCCATGGCCCACTGTTGGAATGGCCATGCCGACGTGACTGGGATCATCATCATTTTTGGTCTGTAGCACATAGGGGCGTGCCTTTGACAACTTTCACATCTTTTGATTTCTTCAACCGCACTCCTGTGCATTCCCGGCCAATAATATCCTGCTCCCATTGCCTTGGTGATGACCATTAGGGGACCAGCGTGGATTCCACATATGCCTTCGTGTATTTCCCTCACAACATAATTGGCTTCCTCCGGCGTCAAGCACCTCAGCAGTGGACCCATGTATGATCGCCGGTACTGTTGGAGCATATATAGTCATATATAGTGTGTCCGTCGCTTGACGAATAGTCTAGGCTTAATGTATACACCTTGTAAACACGACTGAGAGATGCGATTGGGTCAATCGTAAGACTGAGCCATAAGAATGGTCCAGTCGTACGATTGAACCATACGTATGGTCCAATCGCACGAATGGGCCCAGTCGCATCTAATATGGGCCGAGGCCTATAAATACCAGTTTCAATGTGTAGAAACAAAAGGGGTTTTTGATAGGGTTCCCGGTGCCCAGGTGCTGCCGGATGAGAGGGGAGATCATGCTCGATCTCCCCTTGCCAAAAGTTGTAATTCTTAAGTTGTAACGAGCTTAAAATCGTTATGTTTATCAATGAAATCATTCGATTATTTGTTCGTGTATTGTTTATTTTTGGTTATTTATCCTTCGTCAAGAACGTGCTCGGATGTTCATCGATCTAGTGACTTCACAATTGGTATCAGAGCCGGTTACTGCTAGAATGATCTAACAATCATTCTAGCAACCCGAGCTCTTGATTTCTGGATCAAATTTCAGATCTTGACGTTAAACCCACTTCGTGTTCTTCATGTTTTGTTCAGATCTGGGTACGTGTGGTGTTTCTATGTTAAAATCGAATTCAAAACCACGTTCCTATCACCATTGCGAATCTGATGATGTCTATTTTGGTTCGAATCATGTAAAATTCGTCAGATTAGGGTTTTTGGCAGCCTTGGCGGCTGCAGATCTGAAATTCTACGTGCAGACCCGTTCATGCGACTGGGCCATGCGAATGGACCATTCGTACGACTGGACTATGCGAATGGACCATTCGTACGATTGGACCATGCTAATGGACCATTCGTGTGACTGGAACAGTCGTGTGTTCAATCGTGCGACTGGACCAGTCGTACGTTCAATCGCCCGAATGAGCCATCTGCATTGACTCATCCGCATTTGTTCCAGACAAAAAAAAAAAAAAAAAAAAAAAAAAAAAAAAAGAGTCTGGAACAGCTTCTTGCACGAATTTTTCCCTAAACCATTTTTTTCAGTCGGGAAGCCTTCTGAAAAAGTTTGGTAAAATAAATTTTTTTTGGGAAAATTATCGGGTCATGTATTGTTCGTTTCGGGTCAATAGTGAAGATTTTCCTGGAGAGTTTATGCAAGAGCTAAGGATGAGGAATGGACATTCACCCTGAGTTTCTTATGTCAAACAAGTTCGATGGATACCCATTATTCGTTGGACTTCCAGAATCGGTGAATGTTGTTAGAACACGAAAGAGAGAAGAGAAGATGTCAGCTGTCGGTGCTGATTTTGTGGGGTAGTCAGGAGCATCTGACTATTTATGGGCCAATCAAGTTATATTTATCCGCACAGAGAGGATTCTCATTCTTAGGGGGAATCCATGTATAGAGAAATTGAAGACGCAATCAGAAAGTGATGATGTGAGCAGGTTTCTGATGATGATTTTCGTGCATGCTGAGTTGTTTGATATTGTCAGCTGTGGATTGGAACCTTCAACCTTTTGCCCAATACACCGTATGAAGACGTTAGGAGAGCACAACGTTTATATATTGGGATATGCTGAACGTGAGGGGGAATTTCTACAGTTGGAAATGTTAAACAGGTTAGACTGTGTGAAGATTGAAGCAATGGAAAACTGGTCATGTCATTATCTGGAAAAATCAGTCATTTGGGGAATCTTACTGCTATGATGGTGTTCTGCAAAGTAAACGAAAGCTATTGTGCCTAAATTCATTTTCAGGAATATTGTGGTAACCTGACGGATCGGCAATGTTGGCTAATATGGTTGTTCGTTTGATTCTATTGGAAACCAGAGCAAAGATTGACTGAAGATTGTAAGAGGTGTTTATCTACTATTCGCAAGCAACGTCCAAGGGGGAATTTGTTGGAGCATATATAGTCATATATAGTGTGTCCGTCGCTTGACGAATAGTCTAGGCTTAATGTTATACACCTTGTAAACACATGAAACTGGGTCATTCGCAGGAGCATATGCGAATGAGACTCAGTCGTACGACTGAGTCATGCTAATGGACCAGTCGTGCGACTGAGAGATGCGATTGGGTCAATCGTAAGACTGAGCCATAAGAATGGTCCAGTCGTACGATTGAACCATACGTATGGTCCAATCGCACGAATGGGCCCAGTCGCATCTAATATGGGCCGAGGCCTTAAATACCAGTTTCAATGTGTAGAAACAAAAGGGGTTTTTGATAGGGTTCCCGGTGCCCAGGTGCTGCGGATGAGAGGGGAGATCATGCTCGATCTCCCCTTGCCAAAAGTTATAATTCTTAAGTTGTAACGAGCTTAAAATCGTTATGTTTATCAATGAAATCATTCGATTATTTGTTCGTGTATTGTTATTTTTGGTTATTTATCCTCCGTCAAGAACGTGCTCGGATGTTTATCGATCCAGTGACTTCACAGGTACAAAACTCCTCGTTGTATTTCATAATGCACTGCCTTGTCTTGCAATGCCCTTGCCTCCATCCTCCCTCGGGCAAGGTTCTGTTTGTCAAGAATTCCAAGATCGGCTTCATCCAGCACTCCTTCTCCGTTTCTGCCGTTGCTGCTACTTCTCCTACATTTATGGAAGGGGATTGCAGCACCTCCACCCTCACTTCTTGTGCCAGGTGGCTGAATGTTACGGATGCTAGTTTGCTTAGTGCATCCGCCTTTTATTTTTGCTTCGTGGGATATGTGACACGTTACAACTATCGAATCCCCTGATTGCTTCTTTTGCTTTACTCAGATACTGCTTCATCGTCTCTTCCTTCGCATCATACAAACCGTTGATCTGATTTGCTACCAACAATGAGTCTACATGTACATGTAGTCTTTTAATATTCATCTGTTTTGCTAGCCTGAGGCCAGCCAAAAATGCTTCGTACTCATCTTCGTTGTTGGAGCTCTTGAAATCCAGCCGCAGGGCGTAGGTGAGTTCTTCTCCTTCTGGTCCTACGAGTATCAGACCCGCCCCTGATCCTTCGTCGTTTGATGCTCCGTCGGTATGCAAGCACCATTCGGCTACTTCCTTTGGACTGGTTTCCATCGGATCCGGGATGGACTCTTCACCCTGCGGGATTTCTGCTAAAAAGTATGCGACTACTTGACCTTTCATAGCTATCCGGGGTTTGTATTCGATCCCGAAAACTCCCAACTCGATTGCCCACTTCGCTAGTCTTCCTGAAATCTCCGGCTTCCTCAAGATTTGTTGTATAGGATGACTTGTTCTTACTTCAATAACATGGGCTTGGAAATATCGGCGTAGTCTTCTTGACGCGTGAACCAGGGATAGCACGAGTTTCTCCATAGGGGAGTATCGGGTTTCCGGATCTTTCGGCGCCCTACTGATGAAATAGATCGGAGTCTGTTCTCCCCCTCGGTCCGTCATGAGCACAACACTGACTGCTTCTTTTCCTGCGGAAAGATACATAATGAGTTTTTCTCCTTGGAAAGGTGCCACCAATGTCGGTAAGTTGTTCAGGTAGACCTTCATTGTTGGAAAGCTTTTTCTGCTTCCTGTGTCCATAAAAAGTTTTTCTTCCCAAGACAGTTCTTCAACGTTGACATGAAGGGCAGGGTTCGTTCGGCGTGCTTGGATAGGAATTTGTTAAGTGCCACGAGGCGCCCATTGAGTGTCTGAACGTCCTGATGGACTTTGGAGAGGGCATTTTCAGGACTGTCGTTACTTTCTCCGGGTTGGCCTCAAACCCGTCTTTCTTCACTACCACGCCCAGGAAACGTACTTCTTCGACCCGAAGGAACATTTCTTAGGATTTAATTTCATGTTCATCTCCCGCAACCTTCCGTAGGTCTCAGCTATATCTTGCAATAAAGCGTCTTCATTGCGACTTTTGATGACTATATCGTCAACATATAGTTCGATGTTTTTCCGATTTGGGATTCGAAGGCCCTGTCCATCAAGCGTTGATAGGTTGCTCCTGCGTTTTTAACCCGAAAGGCATTTTTGTGAAACAAAAGATACCTACGTCGGTGTAGAATGTTGTCTTATCTTCATCCTCTGGGGACATCTGAACCTGGTGATAGCCCTTGTAGGCGTCCAAAAAACACTTTAGTGGAAAAAGGCCAGTGAGTCTACCTTCAGGTCAATCTGCGGGAGTGGATAACAATCCTTGGGGCATGCGTTGTTGAGGTCTTTGAAGCCGATACACATTCTCCATGTCCCGTCTCCTTTTTTCACCATTATTGGATTAGCTATCCAAGTCTGATAGCGAGCCTCCCTGACGATGCCCGCTTGTAGTAACTTATTTACCTCTTCTACTACTTCCCGGCTTCTTTCCTCACCTATGTGTCTCCGTTTTTGGGCAACCAGTTCCTTGGATCGGTATGCATTTAGCTTATGCTCGGCAGTATGGCGGGCACTCCCGTCATGTCAGAAGGTTCCCATGCAAAAACATCCAAATTACTTTGCAGCAGGCACCTGAGTCTGTCTTTATGGCATCCCCGAGTTGTCCCCCCGATTGTGAGCTTCTGTTCTGGAAATCGCGCATTGATCACCCATTTTCGTCCGTTGCGCTCACGAAGTCTTCTGTCGGGTTTGCTACCTCCGCCTTTAACGGCTTCACCTCCTTGTATTCTCTGCTGGAGTATATGGTGACTGCTCCTGTTGGAGTTGGGAATTTTATTGCTGCATGTACGGTGGATATTACTGCTCCTAGTGCGCACAGCCCAGGTCGTCCTAAAATTACGTTGTGGGATGACTCTGATCGTACCACCAGGAACATCATCGCTACTTCCCGCCAACCTGAGTGGTTTCCAATGACAACCGGGAGCTGGATCTGCCCCAGCGGCTGGACCACCTCCCCGATGAAACCTATGAGCATGCGGGTTTTGGTGTCGAGGCCCTTCTTACTTCTTCGTCTAGTTGCAAAAAGCAATGCTCATACATAATCTCCGAGCTACTTCCGCTATCGACATACACGCGATGTACTTGGTGTCCCGCTATTACGGCCGATACTGTGACAGGTCCGCTGGCGAAACTTCCTCCATGTATCGGAGGAAAGAGATCTCTTGTGCCATCCAGGCTTCCATGTGATCGGACTGCCTCTTTCCTTTGTTGCTGACGAGCTGGACCATGAATATCTCTTTCCTTTTTTCTCCGGGTTGTGGCGTCTTCTTCAACTCCCTCAGCAGATGGGCTAGCTTCCCGGTCTTGATCGCAAGTTCTATCTGTCTTTTCAACGAGAAGCAGTCGTCAGTTGCGTGACCATTTTCCTTGTGAAATTCACAATATTTGGTCGTGTCTCGTCTTCCGCCAGGCTTCAAGGGTGCGGGTTTTGCAAAATTTACATTTTCTGTGGCCAAATTTCACTTGGAGTTTTTGTTAGGGGTGGGAGGGTGACGTTAGGCCCGAGGGGGTTTCGGGGGGTGGTGTGTGTCGTGATTGGAAGAATGAATGTTGTTGTGGATGTCGTGGCTGGAATCGTGGCTTCTTCCTGGGTCTTGGTCCTTCGAGTTTCTTTGGCGATTCCCACGTAGATACCGTTGGTTTCTTTAGAGCTTTCTCCTTTAACTGTTCGCACGCCTTCTTTCCTCGGACAAATGCCTTGGCGCGCTCTAGCATTTCATCTACTGACTGTGGTAAGTTCTCGTGGAACCGCTCCACCAGCTGGTCGTTCCTCACGCCATGAATAAAAGCTGAGATTCGTATCGTTTCCCTGGACCCTCGGACCTGCATACTTTCCTTGGAATATCTAGTGATGAAGTTTTCGATTGATTCGCCATCTCCTCTCTTGATATTATGTAATTCTGTCGGGTCCTTGGCGGACATTCTCTGCTGACTGAAGTTTTTCAGAAAACTATCCTCCAGTTCCTCGAAACTGCCGATTTCCCCTGCCGGAAGACTATCAAACCATACCCTGGCTGCCCCCGTCAACGTCTGGGTGAACATGTGACACCATACCGGCACGGACCATTGCTCCACCTCGGCTGCTCCAACAAAGACAGCCAGATGGTTGTATCTCCTAATCCATTGTATCTTCCCACGTTTGAGGGCATTTTCAGCTTTGGGGGAAAGTGAACTCCGCTATCCTTGGGATGAACTTAGACCAGGCACGTGCGGAAGATGGGCGGTACGGCTTGCTATAATCGTCGTCGCCATCCGCCCCCGCACCATTATCCGCTAGAGTGTGGTTCGTCCTCTTCTCCCCCATTGATAGGTTTGTCTTGCTGCCAGGATGACTCCTCCCTTTCTCATGCTCCGCTCCTCCGGCGTCTCTTCGTACTCCAGACGGGTCCGCACTTCTTCAATGCGATGAGTTCGCTCTTCTTGCTGCAGGAGGGATAATATCCGCTCCCCGTTTTGGCTGATAAACTCCGGAGTAATTACCACCCCGTCGCTGGTTGGCTCTCCTGCAGCAGCGTTTGTACGATTAAAGAGAGGGGGCGTCGCGCTTTCACCTCCCATATGACTAACGTCGGGGTTCTCGTCAGTTGGTGTTTTCTCGCCCAAGTCCATGAACAATAAGTGGATAGGTTTCGAGGCTTTACAGTCGGGTCCCACGGATGGCGCCAAATGTTGCTACACGGGAGTTAGTCGAGAGACTTACGTCCGGAAGCAGTGCGGTTGTATCGGTGATTGTTGTCAAGACTCGGGCTGTCGAAGTATATAATCTGCAAAACAACAGGAAACACCGTGAGTCTCGCCACGGGGAAAGGAGTTCTCCCCGTGACCAACCTCCGGTGTGAGAATAAGTATTTGGGAGAGAGTTTAAGTGTGAGTATGTTGAGTTAGGATGAGATGGTGTGGATATACCTGGACCTTCATATTTATAGTGGCTTGCGTTTGACAACCTCCTCCATGCGAATCTATTTCGAGACATCTGGAGTTAAACATCCGGACTGGGACTCCTTGGTTAACGGAGTTGTTTCCCTTCTGATGACAAGGGTTTTCCATTCGACATTAATGTTGTTTGTCCTCATAGTTGACCTGGATCTCATTGGCCCTGCATGGCTATCTTGTTGCACCTACCTCTTACCAAGTTTGTCTCTTGTTCTTTGTTGTCTTCTGCTTCTGGTTATATCTCTGGATCAGCCAATGACCTTCTCTCCGTACTTATCCAAACCTCTTTGTCCCTTGACGTTAGTTTCTTGCAAGACTTCCTAAATGTTGGAGTATCTATTATATTTATAATCTTAAGTGTTCGAACCGAACGATACAAGCTGGGCCATTTACGATGTTTGAGCCGCGGTCGGGCCATTGCTTCCCGAGCCGCGGCTGATGTTTGCCATATGCTACTGTTCTTGGGTCAAAAGTGATCACGCTATCATACCACGTTCAATCTTTTAAATATCGTTTTATGTTGTATTTGGGCCGTTTACAAAGGTTGAGACGCGGCTGGGCCACTGGTGCTTGCCGGGTGTCAGTGTTCGTGGGCCGAAGAGAATGGCACGCCGAAGTGGGCTGCGGTTAATTCAAGCGAAAGCCACGCCTCGGCAGGTGAAGTGAGCCACGACCGGGATTACCTTTTGGGCGGCAAAGTGAGCCGCGGCCGGGCTCACCTTTTGGGCGACAAAGTGAGCCGCGGCCAGGCAATGTTTTGGGCGGGTCGCGGCTGGCATACACTTGACGTTACGTTATGGTTTTACTATCACTCGTTTTACGTGGTACCCCATCAGTCATCGTATGAAAACCCTTAAAAATATGACTAATTCACAAAACTCTATTTGGGAAATGAAAAATCAATATGCTAGTCAGAAAAAATAGAAATATTTTACCATCATGAAGATGATCCATTTTATTATTCTATTTTCGTTCGTGTTTAAGGTGGGATAAATGATTTTTAGGGTATCCTTCGGGTATTTGTATGACGGTTATCTATTTCAGTATGTAAATATCTAATCTTTATATTTCAAATATTATGTTATAATAAATAAAACAATGAAATGTATATATACATTACAACAAGTACATGGCTAGATTAAAAGATTAATGTGATATAGATGGTCAATAAATACTTAACATGGTTTGTCGACGAAACAATTCGTTGGACAAATTTTTATGGACGTTTTTTGGTATTGTATCTCATGGAGAAGACGACCTAGACATAGTGTTCAAAAACAGGACGAAACAATATTTCATTATGGGATGTATATTTCGTATGAGAGTTTTTTATGTTACATATACATTTGAAATTGATATATACATATTAATTTATTTTTTTTATAGTTTGTTACAGGTTTATTTTCCTAACTCCATCGAAGATAGAGTTTGGGTTGTTTGACAGTTTTTTAATCAGCTTTTTAATGGTTCAGATGTCTGAATGGTTTAAAACTTTTAATGGTTTAGATTGTTTGTTTCGCGAGCAAATGTCTGAATGCTTAAGACATTTGCCTCTGAATGGTTAAGGATTATAATAATACTGAATGGCTAAGAGGTCTAATGCTTAATGGTTAAGACCTCTTATCGGAATTGGTCAAACAGTTGGCTTTGAATAGTTAACCGATATACTAGCTCTTAATGGTTCAAATCTTTTAATAGTTCAGCACTTAATGATTCAACACTTAATGGTTCAGACCTCTTATTGGTTGAACACTTAATTATTCAGATATTGTCAAACAACCCCTAAAACTTATGGTCAATTGATCTGTGATACTTATAAACTAAAGATAAACCTACTGATAATAACAAAGACAAACTATGGCTTACAAATGTTGATATGACTGAATGTGAATCGGGGGTACTGTTTGCTTGCTAATGGAAAAAATGTATATAACGACCTGCTAGATGTTGAAGTAAACCTTCAAGATAAACGCATCAATTACCGAAGCTACATGGCGAATGATTTTTACAAAGGGATCACATACCACGAAACCTAGAAGATTAAATATAGTACTTGTACTTTTCTTTTGTCAATTAACGTGATGTGTCCATTTATAAGTTAACAACTATAATAACAAATATTAAGCCTTGCTATAATGTAACATCAATGTCATACCACCGTCGGCGATCACCAACACCTTGAAAACTCATATTAAAAAAACAAAAAAAAACGAACAGAAAGTAGCGTAAAAACGTTGAACCACGAATGTGAAGCGTAAAATATTAAAAACAATAACTAATTCGATATAGCACCCACACGTTGTTATGAGGCCGTAACCGGGAAAGTAGACATAAAAACGTTGAACCACATGTGCACGTTCACACGTGCACTTTGCGGCATGTTAACTCGTAAATTTAGACTGTAACGTAAAACGTAAATTTGTAATGATAAAAAGTATAGGAGACGAAAGTTGAAAGTGAAAACTTATCGGGGTTAAATTGTAAAGATGTAAAGGTTTAGGGTTATAATTAAATAATAATAACAGCAACAGCAGTAGTGACCGTAAGGTGTTTATTCGATACTGATAATGGTTAATGTCTTTGTTTTATACAAATATTAATGTCGAACATGTGTACCTTGAGTGTGTTAATGTGTGCAGGTGCTAGAACATAAAAGTACATATTTTTAGGAGCTTTACGGAAGTATTGGAGTAAGTGGAAGGATCGGATGTGCAATTATACGAAAGATGAAGTAAAATCAAGTCAATCAGGCACCACCGTATCAGTCACCGTATCCACCACCGTATCATACTCTAACCACCGTATCAGTCACCGTATCCACCGCCGTATCATACGCTGGTCACCGTATCAGCCAGCGTATCCTGAACAAAATGCAGTGAAAGAGCTCCGTAAAACTTCACAACCGGAGTATGATACGCCCGGGTAACTGTATCATACGCGGTCACCCTAACAACCTCCGGATTTTGAGGATTTTCTTCCCTATTTGAACCCAATCATTAGGGTTTCGAAGGGGAATTTTTTCACATGAATTTTAGAGGTTTTCTAGGCGTTTTTGAGAGTTCTTTTCACCACGGTTTCACCCGAATCAAGCATTAAAGATCCAAGCATGTCGATGAGCGGCTAATCTTGTTCGTAATCACTTTCAGGAGGAGATTTCTTGTAAGTGAAGCATTAGGGTTAGTTTGAATTGATGTTTTGAGTTATGTTCTTTTAACACAAGAATATAATTGTATGTTTATTTAAAGTTAAAAGACTTGTTTATGTTTAAGTATTTGTGTGCTTTCATTCACATTCGGTTTTCTTGCATCGTGAGCAGTTTGTCATGTATGTGAATTCTTTGCATAAATGAGTTGGTAATTTTGTGAACGAGCGAGTCTTAAAAGTTTGTTTCATAATTATCACTTTAATAAAAAGATTTTGCAGAATCATGTCTATGTGATTCCCAATCGATTCTTATGAAACCAAGTGTGGATATTTGAACTTGAATCTTGAAAGTGGTTGCCTTTTTCTCATAAGTTTTAAAACCAATTATCAAGTTTGTTGCTTACTTAATTATTTTCATTCAATTTACCTTCCGCTTAAATTAAAACCCAAAAAATAATTGCTTTTTAATATTTTCTTTCCGTGTTTCAAGTTCTTAGGTATAAAATTTTACACTTTCCACCAGTTCCCTGTGAAGACGACCTTACTTACCCGTACTAGTTATAGGTAGCTAAGTCTTTAATATTAACTTGTTTTTTATCCAATCACGACAACACGATCAAGCAGCAGCAGCGGAACAGCAGCAGCAACAATAACAACAACAACAACAATAATAATAATAATAATACCTGCAAATAGGTACAACACACTAAAGTTAATATACAACCTACCAGTATTAAGCCCCCGCCGTTGCGCTGGGGACATAAAATCATGTCAAGTATCACCAATGTCATACATTCGTCAGTGACAGCCTACATCGAAATAGCTCAACAAAAACTCAACCGGAGACAACACCAAAAACAATAGTCGATCTGAAAACTCCAAAAGGTTAACCATCGTGTCACCCTAAATACAACTAAAAACCAATACAAAGCATACCTGAAACTCTAAAGGGTTAACCTGAGTAATAACTAAGTCGATCTCGGAATTGTACGTTGCTTCGGGGCAATTAAATGGAAAAGTTATATGTGAAGATGTTGAACCATGACACACGTTATAGCGTGTAACTCGCAAAATTTTAACCGTAACTTAGAAAAGAAAATTAGTAAAATATGAAAAGCATAAGCGATCAAAGTTGAAAGTGAAAAAGTAAAATTATAAAAACATAAAACTATAGTGGTCAAAAGTAAAAAAGTTAAAAAAAAGAGAAGAAAAAAGAAGGAAAGAAACCATAAAGTACAACTCGTAAAACATAATGTAAAACATTCTTATAAGAGTTGGTAATTAGTATATATAAAATTTGGTCATTTTAAAGTTATATTAGTTTTGTAACTATAGATTTAATAATAATTTTATATTTCATCTGCACAAGTATCTATTAAATTTAATAGAAAACATATTTCATGATCATAGAAATATTTTATAATAAGATCGTAAAAATTATTACTACACATCCTAACTTGACAGGTTAAACTACATCAAAAATAAAATTGATCGGTTATTAACTGCCTATATAAATTACATTTCAAAATCTCTAGAGCTCTGAAATACAGAGTCTTACATTAATTTTGAGCTAACCATATGATTGAATTTATCACTATCGATTATTCACTACAAAACATCTCCAATGCTATTGTTCGCATATAAATATGAACGAGTATTCTTGAATACAAAATGAGAAATATATAAAATCAACATCTAAAAACAAATGATATGGGTTAAACTTTCCATCAAGAAAGGAAACAATGTGCTTGCTACAAGAGTCAATTAAGAAGTTATAAAATTACGAAGGTAAGATGGTCCAACTTATATATAACGATCTTCTTTGTAAAGATGTCTATGTCTTCAATTTATCATTTTTAAAACTCAACCTTAAATAAGCTATAAAAGATATAAAAAATTAATACAAGTATATTAAATAAAAAAATAAATATTTATAGAAAGTTTACATCTGAGGTCAAGTAACTATTACATCAATAGCCCAATAAAGATTTCCAATTTTTTTTCAAGTTTTAAGTGTGTTAAAAAGGTAGTAGAATAAAGAAAAGAGCCCCTTGGTATAAAACTAGATAACATTTGTGGGCCATTTATCTGACTCATAATCCAGAATCCGGAATCACCAATCTATGTATAATATGTCCTTTTCAAATTTTAAATGTAATGTTATTATACCCTTTTCACATTTTAAAGTTTTTTTAATACAATAAAACATATTTTTTAATTAAAAAACATAATTTTTTTAAACAAAAAGTTTTATGAAACATGAAGTTTTTTAATAGAAAGAACTTTTTTTTAAAATAACATTGTTTAAAAGACAAGTTAAAAAATAGAATGTTTAAAAACATTTTTTATAAAACAAAAGGTTTTTAAGACGAAAGGTTAAAAAAATGTTGTTATTGTTTACTTAAGTTAGTTGATCATACATAAGTTTAGTTATATCTAATCTTAAAAAATTATATTATAATTTTTAAATATTAATCAGGTATTAATTTAATAATTTATTCAACCTTGTGTACACATGTTTCTGAACTAATGAATACAATAAATACAGAAAACAAGAGAATAAATCAAAATGAATAAAAATAGAAATTTCTAGTTTTATTTTATCCTAGGAGTGATCTATTATTACTAAAAATAAATATTTTTTTCTAAAAGATTAAAACATTATTTTACCTCCAAAAATTTAATAAATTGTTTCAATTTAATCCAAAAAACTTTATCATATTTAATTAAGTTTAAATAAATAATTAAACTTCTAAACTAAAAAATAAATAAATTATTAAACTTTTAAAGATAAATTAATATTTGTAATCTTTTAAAACGAATAGTTATTTTTATTAAACCTTAAATCAAAACATTGGATATTCAATCAACCACCCAATAAAAGCATAAACAAATGTTTGGTCATAAATGTATATTTGGTCACGAACGTTGCCCTTCAAAGGTACCAAAAATTGTCACGTGGGCTTCAACATCATCCTATACATGGACCATAACACGTCCTTAAGGTCATACTGTTCGGTTCGATATGCAAATTTTTAAAACAATGCAACTCATTGCGCCAAGCTACGATAAAAATGCGAACACACATCTAATCTGAGATAATAATTCAAATACATCAAATATAATCTGAGATAATAATTCAAATACATCAAATATAGTCTCCTTGAACAAAAATAAGTTTCAACCAACAAACCTCTCTAAAAGTAACAATGAGCCAGCATCTAAGATGCAGGCTTCTGTTTCTTCGGTACACGATAAGCCCCAACCACACAAGCATGGTCTCGTTCAAAGGGTTCAAGGGTTACTTGCTCCATAGGTTTAAACTGCTCTGCCTGAAGCTTCTTAACTTCTGAAGCGAATACAGCTTCTGCTGGAACTGTCGAATCAATGCAGTTTGCCTATCGAATTTACAATAAAAAAAAAGTATGATGTTATGAGATAGGAAAAAGCACAAAATATATTAGAAAACTTGACCTGAAGTATGAAAACGTATCAAAAGAGCTAACCTTGATTGATATAACAAAATAGCCACCTGTTTTCAAGAAATAAGAAGCGTTGAGTGCTAAAATCCTAGCCTGCAAACATGAGAAACAATAATACCTGTTATAGGGTCACTTGGTAAATATACAAACCATGAGCTACATGAATATAAACAATGATGGCAAGTATTATCAAGAAAACTATTAAATATATAGCTGAGAAATTCTCCAACAGATGAAAAAGAACAGCCAAGTTGAGCCAAAAGTTGTTTACAAAGATAAAAAAAAAACTCATTTAATTGACTCACTCACCGGAGGCAACAAGTACATACCTTTAAGATACTAATTAAAAAATTTTCATACAAAAGTGTAGATGCCAAACATGGTGTTGTAAAACACTAAAACAAAATGTTAATAAGCTTGTCATTACAACTAAAAAACAATTTAAAGGAACAACGATCAGAAACTCGGTTTTTGCATCATCCCTGATGTCCTGAAGGGGAATCCAAGTAGCTCATCATATGATACATTGCAAGAAAACAAGAAAATTTTTCTTACAACTTTTAGAACAAATTAACCTGCTCAGATACAACAAAAACATGAACAATAACATTAAAATCAAGCAAATACAAACACTTGAACAAAATTAAACAGAGATATATTCAATGACAACACTATAACATTTATGAATCTTTGAAACAACATTAAAGACAAGCTTTTAGTATTTAAGAAAAGTACAACAAAAATGTCCAAACACAAGACAATGAACAGAAAAAGCAAAACAAACATGATCAGTTGAGAAACAAATAACAAGTTCTAAAACCAAATTTAGTGTTGTAAAACAAAATGTAATTATGCTTTGCCAATTCATTGAAAAACAATTCAACACCAATAAATTAAATATAAGAAGATCATCAGAAACTCGGTTTTTGCATCATCCATGATGTCCTGAAGGGGAATCCGAGTAGCTCATCATATGATACATTGCAAGAAAACAAAGGAAAAAAATAGATAGAAGTTTAAAAAGCGATAATAGCCAGCTCAAATACAACAAACCACAAGAAAAATGAATGTCAGCATACAATATTTGAAGACTAAAAAATGTAACTGAACAATGACACGTTCAAACAAATAATATTTAAAAAATGCAAAAATGATGGCCAAACAAAAGACAATGAGTAAGCAAACCTGATCAGGTTGAGCAACATCAGAAAATATGACATCAACCATGCCAACAAGCATCCTGTATTTAGCTGGATGTCTAGCATCTTCAATAATGGGTATCACATTCGTTCGCTTCTTCGCCATGTTCACCAAATCCCTTCCACTTCTATGAGAAAACTCAACAGCATACACAACACCAGCCTAACAATACCAAATAAAACATCATAAACAATCACTTAAACAGTAAAAAGATAAAAACTTTAACAAAAAAACAAGATTTTTAAACAATCTTCCTACCGGTCCAACAAGATCAGAAACATGAGAAACAGTTGTTCCAGATGCAGCTCCAAGATAAAGCACACGAGACCCAGGTTTCTAAACACAAAAATTAGCAACATAAAACCCCTATTTGTTAACAAGTTTAAATAAACACTAACAATGGCAACTTACCATCCAGATATTGTCAACACCACCAAGAATAGCAGCAGCTAACTTTGACCTGAAAGGGTTCCATACTCTGTACTCAATCTTAGTCCCATCTTCATTCTATTCACAAAACAAACACACATAACTCATAAACCAAAATCATTCAACTTTTTCATACTAAAATGGTGATTTAATCTTCAATTATCCTTTACCTGCACAGAGATCCTCTTCTCATTATACACAGCTTCTCCAGGCACCATATTCTTAGTGCAAAGAGCATCTTCTTTACCTTTAGCAATAAACACACCCTCATGTCTATGCGGTTCAACAATAACCTTACTCCCACCCTTCATCCCACCGCCCCTGCCACCGCGGCCGCCTCTGCCGCCACCGCGGCCTCTGCCACCGCCTCTTCCACCGCCGCCGCTCCTTCCGCCTCTTCCGCCGCTTCTTCCGCCGCTGAAGCCTCCGCCTCTGCCTCCGCCATCGCTACGGCCGCCCCTAAAACCGCCACCACCACCGCGACCTGTGAATCAAACAATTGTAATTCGTGTACTACAAACATCAATTCAGTGAAGAATAGACATCAAGTGATTCAATGAATTAAAGGGGGGTTATATATACCTCCTCTGATTGGAGCTCTCATGTTGTTTGATGATGGATTACAGCTTCAGTGGGTTATGGTTGCCAGGGTTTATGAGTGAAGTAGCGAGCAGAGGTTTTTATAAGAATGAGGGTTTAGGGTTTAGTTTCATATATGATTTTTTATTCTAGACATGTGGGCCGTTAACTTGGGCCATAGAAAATGGGCCTATTTTTCATCACGACGCACTACTTAGCAGTTAGCCCAACAGAGTTTATAAAATCCAACTCCCACTTAGGCCCAAGCGTCCAACATAAATTTTTTAGACATGACTTTTTACACGAATGTGTTGTTATCATTTTATCCTCATTTCATTTTTATTATAAAAGATATAGATAAATGTTAAAATTATTAAACTTATTATATGTCACTAAAAGTATTAATATTGTAGTTTTTATAAATATGAAGATATATATAAGTTATATAATTAAATACTTAAATACAATAATACTTAATTTAAATAATACTTAATTATAAAAATATAATTAGTAACTATAAATTTAATATCAATTTATTGTATCATAAATTAAATAAATTTAATAAAGTGAATTAAATAATATCATATTATTATAATGTATTGATAATGTTTATTAAATACATGAAAGAGACAATGACAAACATGTCAAGGTATATAAATTTTAATAGATAAATTTACCGTATTGCCCCTAAAGTGTCTTAAATCTTAATCAATTTACTATTCTACCCCTCTTAAATACATTGCACTCCTTTGTACATGTTGTTTCAAAACTTATATGTTTTGCCAAATTACATCTCTATCCAAAGAGATATATTATATAGTAAAATAGATATAACTATTTAAATAAAATAATATTTAATTTAAATAATATTTAGTTATAAAAATATGATTAGTAACTATAAATTTAAATGTCAATTTATATTATTATAAATAAAAAATTCAATAAAGTGAATTAAATAATATCATATTATTAAATAATGTATGAATAATATGCATTAAATAATATAATAATTAGAAGAAGTTAATTAAATGAGGACAAAAATGAAACTATGGAATAAAGCACTTGTACTTTATGTTTAAAATATTGTATAGGTGTTTTACACATTAAATAAAGAGTAAATTTCTGTTTTGGTCCCTGAGGTTTTGGGGTTTTAACTAGTTTAGTCCGAAAAGAAATCTTTGATCAAATCATGCCCTATGGTTTATGTTTTATAACGAATTTGGTCCCTGAGCCTAACGTCGTTCATAAAATCTGTTAAGTACATGCATGTGCCCCTCACGTGAGGGGCTTTTGTCTTTTCCAACCCTCTATGCATTAAAACCCCCTTACGAATTTAAAACCCTTCCACTCCCAATGATCCTGTCAGATAATTCATAAATCAGTGAATGCAATTGTTAAAGAATCAGTGAATGCAATTGTTGAAGAATCAATGAAGGCGAACGATTTGATACAAGAATGGTGCTTACACTTTGGTTTGTTCGACCTGCAGGTGAACGATTTGATCCCTACGCTACATATGGAGACAACCCTACTTTATTCACTTTGAAGATATTTCATAGGGGAGTTTTCATCACGGAACCAGCTACGACTTATGTGAATGGTAAAATCAGCTATGTGGACATGATCGATGTTGATGAATTCTCTGTTATCGAGGTTAATGCTATGGTCCAAGAGTTAGGTTATCCTAAAGATCAAATAATATTTTATCATTGTAAGGTTCCTGATATGAACTTAGAATTTGATATTAGAGCACTAGGAACTGATCAAGATGTCATATCTATATTGCAATATGTTGAACGGTTTAAGATCATTAAGGTGTATATAGAACATTGGGTATCAAGACTCAGGGGCTGTTTGATTACGCTGATTGAGTAAGATCTGACTGAGTCAGAAGCTGACCCAGTAAGAAGTTCTGACTGAGTCTGCATCTGACTGAAACTTGGCTGTTTGATTTAATATCTGACTGACTCTGCTGAATAATAAAAATAACCTTATACATACATATCTACGTACACATATACATCAACATAAACTTGGCTGAATGATATCGTAATCGCTGAAACTTGAAGGGGTTATCTTGTAATATCTAGACTCTATAAGGATGGAATATGTATCTTCATCCTTTAAAAACTGAAAACTCTCGAAGAAAACAATTTAACCAACAATTCTAGACTCTATAAGGATGGAATATGTATCTTCGCTCAATCAATTTCTATACTATACACTCTTCAACCAACAATTCAACATACACATAAAAGAGGCGGATGGGAGTGCGACGGGGGGAGGCGGCCGGGTCAGCCGATTGTGGAGAAGAGACAACCGACGGAGGAAGGGCTGCTGATGGGAGGAGCGCTGATGGGAGGAAGTGCGGCAGACCGATGGAGGAGGGCTGCTGATGGGAGGAGCGCTGCTGATGGGAGGAGCGCTGCTGATGGGAGGAGCGCGACGGAGGAAGTGCGGCTGACCGAGTGGTCAGCAATCCCCGGAAATCTTACTCGGTCAGATGTTTGGGACCGGGTCAGTGGCGTGTTCAGTAACATCAAACGTGCTGACTGGCTGACCGAGTCAGCCAGTCAATGGTCAGCAGTCCGGTCAGCCATTTCAAACAGCCCCTTAATGTTTTTCAGAAGTCTCCTAGTAAAGTTAAAATTTGTGAATTCTTGTCAGCCTAAACCATCCAAACTGAAACCCTTAAGAAAAGCTTGTAGAAAGCTACCACTTCTAACTTTGAATGAGGGTTCAAATTTGAATGTGCAAGATAGGGGATCAAATATGAATGAGCAGGGTGAGGCTTTAAATGATAAGCTGCAACAGGGTGGGTGCCAAAATATGAATGAGCAGGATGTGGGTCCAAATATGAATGAGCAGGGTGAGGGTCCAAATATGAATGAGTAGGGTGAGGGTCAAAATATGAATAAGCAGAATGTGAGTTCAAATGCGAATGTGCAAGATGGGGGATTAAGTGAGAGTCCAAATATGAATGAGCAGGGTTAGGGTCCAAATATGAATAAGCAGGGTGAGGGTCAAACTATGAATGAGCAGGTTGAGGGTCCAAATGAAAATATGCATCAAGGTGAGTGTCAAAATATGAATGAGCAGGGTGAGGGTCCAAATGAACATTTTTTATGGATTTCAACTATGGCATAGAACAAAGTGATCAAAGTGAAGAAGTTATGCAGAATGATGATGATGCATGCCATGATGAAGCTGATAATGATGAAGATTCTTTGCATGACACAGATAACATGGTTGGACATGTAGATGTTGACATGGGATCATTTAAAGCAAATTTCGATGAGGGTTTGAATGATATTGATGAGGGGGGATCTGAAGATGATGAGGATGAGGAATTTGACCTAGATGACTTTGATAGTGGAACAGATGATGAAGATTTGTTGATTACTGCTGAATAAGTTTAGAAAGAGAAAGAAGAAATCCAAGAATTTAGATGCAGTTCCATTTTATGTGGGCTAGTGTTATGAGAAATTTTATGAGAACATGGAAGAAAGTTTATGAGAACACCATTGACCCAATCAATGGCAAAGACATGTGGACTCTATCAGCTTGCCCTACTTCACTGTTACCACCCAAACATCACATCTAAATAGGAACACCTAAGAAAGCTAGAAATAAATCAGTTGAAGAGTTGTCACAAACCATAAGTGCTGGTAGGAAGATGACAAAGAAGGGTAAGCCTGTAACTTGTACACTATGTAATCAAAAGGGTCACAACAAAATGGGTTGCAAATTGAAAGCTGCTTCAACAACAATACAAGATGCAAATCAAGTGTAGTTTGTGTTTGACTTGGTTCTTAGGTTTGTAGAGTTTGGTTTATGTTAGTATGGAATGAAGTGTAGGGTCCAGTGTTTAAGGATGTTTGTAGTGGATTTTGATTTTATTGAACAATGTATGGTTGGAATGTTTATAAATGGTCATTAGAACTATTACTTTTGGGATTAATATAAGCAGTATTCTACTTATTTCACCTTATATTCTATGACTGGTAAATGATCATTACAAGTACTTGTACGTTAATAGTACATAAATATATTACCAGTACAAGAAACAAAGTAACATAAAATGTAAAGTCAAATACATTTCTATTACACCAACAAAAGTAATAATACATAGTTATCATTCAACCAAAAGCTCGACCTTTACATCAATTAAGGTCAATTGGAAAAGAAATACATAAAAACAACATCCAACTTATGAAAATCACTAACTTAAGTCTTCTATTTTCAACAGCCTTGTGGTTGATTTTTCTAAACAAGCCGAGTACAATAACATTACAACTTTCACAAACATGAGTATCAACCCAGGCTACAAAACCACATACCTGCAATTACAGAATGGGAGTTAGGGCAATACAAAAGTTTAAAATACAAATGAAATTACCTTGCGTGACATAGCAGTAAAACCTTCGACCATGGTTTGCAGGCGTCCAAGAGGTACGAATCGTAGTCGGCGCACCATATTTACAGATCACCATGGTGGTGATGGTGAAGAGCAATGAACACAGGAGGGAAAAGAAGATGAATTTAACATACGGTTTGGGGAAGGGGGTTTTAAAATGCATAGAGGGTTGGAAAAGACGAAAAAGCCCCTCACGTGAGGGGCACATGCATGTACTTAACAGATTTTATGAACGGCGTTTGGCTCAGGGACCAAATTCGTTATAAAACATAAACCATAGGGCATGATTTGATCAAAGATTTCTTTTTGAACTGAACTAGTTAAAACCCCAAAACCTCAGGGACCAAAACAGAAATTTACTCTTAAATAAAATTACAACCTTATCCTTCTAATATTTAGAATAAATTATCATTTTCATCCCTGTGGTTTGGTGAAAATTACCAATTTCATCCAATAGTTTATTTTTTGCATTTGGGTCTCTGTCGTTTACAAATCTTGTCATATCCACTCCATTAACGCCATCCAACATTCTCCGTTAAATAAGGGGTATATTGGTCATTTTACATATATGTTTATTTTTTTATTTTTTAAACCCGATTTAATATATCCTCTTTAAATACATTATTATTTTAGCCCATGTCGTTTGGGCATATTTGACGATTTGATCCAAAAAAACCCACCACATTGTCATAAAACACCACATCACCACCACCCATGAGTGAACCACCACACCACCACCACGTCACAAAACCACCACTACTCCATCACAAGAACCACCAAACCATCACCACCACCCTATCATAAAACTATCAACACCACACTAAACCTTTGCCACCACCACACACTAGATTTCTGCCATCACCACACACACTAGATCACCACCACCATGTGCACCCTACAAACCAACCCTCAATCTCGAACATGAAACAAACTTCTTTGAAAACACATATGGAACCCTTGAAAACAAGTATTGTAGAGGTATTAGTAGGGTTTGATATGCGGTTTCGAAGCGGTATATTACAAGTTCAATACTGGCTGTCGATTTCTAGGGTTTACATACGTGGTGATGGTGGGTGCTTTGGTGTGATGTTGGTGGCTTTGTGATGGGTGGTAGCGATGGTTTGGTGGATCTTGTGATAGGTGGCGGTGTGGTGGTTCTTTTTGGACTGAATTGGTAAATATGCCCAAATCACAATGACTAAAATAACAATGCATTTAAAGAGGATATATTAAATCAGGTTAAAAAAATAAAAATAAAAACATATATGTAAAATGACTAATATGCCCCTCATTTAACGGAAATTTTGGATGAAGTTAACGGACTGGATGAATATGACAAGATTGTAAACGACAGGGACCCATATGCGAAAAAATAAACTATTGGATGAAAGTGACTATTTCACCAAACCACAGGGATGAAAATGACAATTTACTCTAATATTTATCATGCAATAGTATAGATATTTGAATTCAAATATACCTTAAACTTCAAAAAACATGTAAAAAAATAACTTAGATGTCACGTGATATGTATTTACATATAGATGTTAAAACTTAAACAAATTCATCTTGTCAAGTGATTAAGTTAATTTTGTGAAAATATAACTTAAACCAATTCATCATGTTAAGTAATTAAGTTAATTTTGTGAACACAATAACTTCAATTTGTTACGTCCTTAGTATTAGGGTTATAACCGAGCCGAGCCTAGCTGAGCCAGGATGGGTTCGATCTCGAGCTCGAAGCTTATTGAGCCGGCTCGGCTCGGCTCGAAAATTTTAACGAGCTGAAAACAACGGCTCGAGTTCGGCTCGTGAAAAGCTCGAGCCAGCTTGTGGCTCGTTTGAGCTGGCTCAATTTAAAAAAAATTATTTTTCACATTAATTTATATGAAACTACAAAAATATATATTAGGGTTTTTACCCTTTGTTCGGTACTCCGTACTTAGGGGAAAAAAGATCATTATTTTGAATATAAACAATTTACTATAAAGTTATATATTTTTTAAACTACATACTTAATGTTTTTAAAAATAATCCATTTTTCTTTTAGGAAAACCTTTTTAAAATCCTAATATAAAAATAATAATCTTAATAATAGTAGTAGTAATTATTATTATATATATATATATATATATATATATATATATATATATATATATATAAATATCTTAACTACTATATAATACATATTGAGTGGGTAAAACTGTAATTTCCACGCCTGCGTAAGACGCGCCTATTGCCCTACTCGTAACCACCTCCGGCCGTCGGCTACTTGGTCGCCGGATGGCCGTCTCAGCTCCCACAACCGTTACCGGCGCCTTTCCGCAGCCCAAATTCAATGCCCTGTGTAACATCTTGTAATTTTACGTTAACTAAAAATTAACGTCGTTATAATTCTTGTAAGTGCCCTTGATGCCTAATATGAAACTCATGGGTTACGTTTACGTATGGCTTTAAATTGACTTCAACTTGAAAGCTTATAATAATTTTTTTTATTTATATAATAATAATAATAATAATAATCTTAATAATAATAATAATAAAAGTATTAATAATAATAATGATAAATAATAATGATAATATATGTTTTAATATGTAAAGACTAAACAATTACTACATAAAATAATAACAATGATAATTTCAGGGATCAAACTATAATTTAACTAAACTAAATAATTGTAAGTTTGGATTTAAACAAACAAAACATAAACCACAGGGACCAAACATGTAAAAAAAACCAAACACCTACTGCTTTCTCTCTCTTTCTCCCGTAATTCCGGTGGCCGGACCGGCGACCGCCGGCCGCGGCGCCGGCGAGCTCCGTTACACCCCAAAACATGGATTTTAAATCTTCAAATGCACCAAAACGTTCGTGGGGTTATCACGAACCTGTCAACACGCATTAATTCGAGTGAAAAACATCCGGATTTCACATAATGGACCACTAAATAAACCCACTAAACATACCTAATTAAAACCACTCAAACATTAACAATTGTCAAAATTGAACCTATATAAACGATCATTTCTTCATTCCTAAGTGTTCACAACTCTCGAATTCATCTGAAACATACACAAACACCACCATTAATCATCCTCCAAATCGCGACCTGCAACACTATCAAAATCCCATCTCCGACTGATTTTAATCGAAATTGATAAGGGGCTATTGTTCTAGACTATCATTCAAAGCTTCCCTGAAGTTTAATTTGATTATAATCAAGGTTTGAGCATCAATCGATCAGAACCTTCATCGCGGATCTGTTCTTGTTCAGTTCACCATTAATTCAATCATCATACGGGTAATTGTTTACATCATTACACTCGGTTTCACATGGGGAACAAAAGCCCCATGATTCCACAGCCTTTGGAAATCGAATTGGTGTTCAATTGAACGGGATTCGAACCTAGGGCTCGAAATGGAATTTGGGGTTAACTGAAATAGTGTTTAAAACCATTTGGAACCAACATCTTTTGCGGCTGAGGCCTTTGGTTCACTGGTTAGTTACATGCATGCAATCCTTGAGGTCCCGGGTTCGAACCCGGGCACCTGCACTTAATTTTTTTAAAGCCTTTTAAGCTTCTAAAAATTACAGAAAATTCCTAAAAAATCATAAAAATTATTTTATAAACATGTTTATTTTAAATCAACAAATTACCTTCTGTAATATATTTTTTTTAAATTAAAATAATTATAGAAAATTCTACAAAAATATAAAAATGGGTTTTATAAACTTTAAATAATTCTTTTAGACACCATATTATTTTCTGTAAATTATTTAATAAAAATATTTTGATATTTTATTAAATAGTTTAGAAAAATAATATATTTAGTGAATTTCTTATAAAAAATAAACTTTAAACGATAGTTTAATTTACTAAAATAAATGTTCTTCTCACACTTTAACAATCTAATTCAAATGTATTAATAGATTTATTTCTATTAATTATCAAACATACTCACTTTAAATAAATTTGTTTTATTCATTCAAACTAAATAAAATGGGTTTATTTAAACTATACTTAGACTTTATTACAAATGGTTTCTTTTATATTAAAACGATAAAATAGTATATTTCATTTCCATTAACGCAAAACAAAATCAAATATATTTTGTCGGACGTAATTATAAAAATCTCACCATTCCATTGAAACCCTAGTTCGCTTTAAAACGTTAACCTTGTTAATAAACTTAAACTTGTAAAATGTATATTTAGGTACATTGTGAAGGACTACGTCGAAACGACGCTTAAGATTATTCCTTATTAATCATCCAAAATATACATATTCAATCAAGTGAGTATTTCTATACCCCTTTTTCATATTTCACACTTTGGGGTGAAACATGTTACTTATTAACCATTGCACTTGTAAACGTTTGATTCTTGTAAACTTATGGCAATTTACTTGTGTGTTGTGATTAGTTGAATCTTGTAGCTACCATGTAATGTCGAATACATGTACAATCATTAACTATTGCTAGTCTGGCGATGTCATAGATCTATGGGCCTGACAAGCCTGCTTGGTTGATCCAAGTACACTTAGCTAATCGTATATACTTATAACTTGGTTGGTCCAAGTACACTTGTAAACGTTTGAGACTTGTAAAACTTTGTCAAGGTTTGATTGTGCATTCTGTCTTACATCCCTAGTTACCTTGTTCTCTAATTTACAACATGAATTGCCATCTTTTATATACTTATGTAATCAAAACTATAGAATGCTCACCAACAATATGTTGACATTTTATTTTTAACATGTTTCAGGCAATAGCGTTATGTGGCTGTGAACAATCGTAATTCTCACACCTCGACGATTCCGCCGTCATGGTTGGGGTGTGACAGATTGGTATCAGAGCCCATAACTATAGGGATTTAGGTTATTATTGATGACCTAGACTATAGCTTATGCATGCACCTTATAGTATTTGTTATCTTGTAAATACATGGTTTGCATGTTACATAATGCTATGCCTTCTTATGTGCAATTTGATGCCTTAGCATAGGATTGCCTAAACTTAGTTACTTGTCTCCCAAAACTTATATTTGACTCTTTGACTCTCCCCGAACATGAATCCTCTTAATCTTATTCTCGACGACACGTGGAATCGTATACTTATGCTTATGACTTGGATCTTTAGACGTTATGTCTAATCAATATAAATCTCATCAAGGTTTTGATTTCATGAACCTAAGAAATATTGTGTGACACATAGACACCTGTATTCTGGATTTCCTGGCAAAAAGCCTTCGGGCTAAGGCAAGCGTATTCGTATAAATCTCATTGTGAGACCCGTTACGCTACCTGGGGATTTCTGGGATGAGTGATAAACTATGGTCAAAATACACAAATCTCTAAGGCAAATGAGTCAATTACCTTGACGTGTCAACGTTTCCAAATGGTGATGCGTTACCGACTGGAAACATTCCGTATAATTCATGGTTCTTACTTTAACTGTCTATCCTTATTGTCCTTTTACCCGTTCCTAATCCAATTCGTATTTTCCAGCATGTCTCGCCAACTCGGAAACCGAAGAAGATCCGATCGTAAGCTTGCCGCCATGATTACCCGGCAAATGGCTGCGGTCATCCCAAATATGATGGCTGAACTCAGCAGCACTATGATTGCCAACGTCGCAAACCACAACAACGGCCAAGGGGAAAACAGTGCAACCCAAGGCCGTAACAACCAAACTTGCACCTTCAAGCACTTTAGTTCATGCAAGCCTCCCAGTTATAGTGGCAAGGAAGGTGCCACCGGTCTATTAGAATGGTTCGAGGGGATGGAGAACACCTTCGGCAACTGTGAGTGCCCCGAAGCACTCAAAGTAAGGTATGCCACCAGTATGCTGCAGCAAAGGGCCTTAACGTGGTGGATCAGCGAAAAGAGAAACCGAGGCCCCGACGCAATCTTGGCCTTAACTTGGGAGGAATTCAAAAACATAGCCATCGCCAAGTTTTGCCCGAGAAGTGAAATCCAGAAACTAGAGGAGGAATTCTGGAACCTGAAACAGGATGGCGGGAACCATCTGGCGTATTCTACCCGTCATCACGAGCTGAGTATACTGCTGCCACACATGGTGGATACTGTTTCCCGTAATGTGGAAAAATTTATTAAGGGTGTGCCGCCTCAGATTCAGGATGCCGTGGTGGGTAGCCGACCCGCAACTCTGGAAGAAGCCATCACCATCACTGCACAGTTGACGGAGAACGACATCCGAGCGGGCACTATGTCTGTAAAGGGTGCCAAGAAAACTGAGAAGACGACCCCCGAGGAGGTCAAGGAGGTTAAATCTGATAACAAGAAGAGGAAGTTTGTACCGGCATGGAACTATGCCGTGGCTGCACCCAAACCACCTCAAAGACAACATGTACCTGCCGCCGCACCTGTGGCACAAGCTCCCATGGCAAGAGCCTACACTGGTCCCTACCCCATGTGTAATACATGCAAATACCATCATGCGAGCAACATTCCATGCCGAGTCTGCTCGTTGTGTGGGAAATATGGGCACCTGGTGGCTACCTGTCTTAGGGCACCAAACAACGCTGCAATGCTCAGCAACCGGACCTGCTATAACTGTGGCGAGATTAGCCACATTCGTCTGCAATGTCCTCGCAATGCGGGCAACGTGCCACCAGCTCGTGGAAGGGCTTTCAATATCAATGCCAACCAGGCACAAGTCAGCAATGACGTTGTGAATGGTACAACGATGAACCCCGTTTAAATCATTCTTGTATCATTGATGTATCCATCTTTGTAAGCATCGTATCAATAATAAATTTTTTTTACCGAACAGGTATGTATCTTGTGAATGATCATTATGCATCTGTATTATTTGATTCGGGTGCGGATAAGAGTTTTGTGTCGTTAGAATTCGAGCCCATACTTTCTAAATCACGTATTAATCTGGAAAGACCCTACACGGTCGAAGTCGCTGATGGAAAACCTATTGTCGTTGACGTCATAATATGTGATTGTATCATAAGCTTTAACAAACATGAATTCTCTATTGATCTTATTCCTATGAAACTCGGAAGCTTCGACGTCATCATTGGAATGGATTGGCTAGCCAAACATCATGCCGAGATTGTTTGTTTTGAGAAGTGTATCCGTATACCGTTACCATCCGGGGATACTTTGAAAGTGTTCGGCGAGAAATCATCACAAGGACTTAAACTCATGTCTTGCACTCAAGCCCGAAAGTGCTTAAGCAAGAAGTATATGGCCTTCTTGGCTTACGTAGTCAACACAAAAGCCAAAGGGAAAGAACTTAAGGATGTCCCTATTGTACGAGACTTTCCTGAAGTATTTCCCGATGATCTTAGTGGTTTACCTCCCGTGCGTGAAGTTGAATTTAAAATAGATTTGATACCGGGAGCAAACCCCGTGGCTAAATCACCATATCGGCTTGCACCATCAGAATTGCAAGAACTCTCTAGCCAACTTCAGGAATTATCCGAAAAGGGGTTTATCCGCCCTAGTTCTTCTCCTTGGGGTGCACCTGTCTTATTTGTGAAGAAGAAAGATGGGTCATTCCGTATGTGTATCGATTACCGAGAGCTCAACAAGTTGACCATCAAAAACCGGTATCCTCTTCCTTGTATCGACGATCTGTTTGATCAACTTCAAGGAGCTACTATATTCTCGAAGATTGATCTACGTTCTGGATATCATCAATTACGTGTCCATGATGATGACATCCCAAAGACCGCGTTTCGTACTCGTTATGGGCACTATGAGTTTACGGTGATGCCTTTTGGCTTGACTAATGCTCCTGCTGTTTTCATGGATCTCATGAATCGAGTATGCAAACCTTATCTAGATAAGTTTGTGATCGTTTTCATTGATGACATTCTCATCTACTCCAAAACCAACGCTGAGCATGAACTGCATTTGCGACAAGTTCTTGAACTGTTGAAGAAAGAGCAATTGTACGCGAAATTCTCGAAGTGTGATTTCTGGCTCAAGGAGGTTCAATTTCTAGGACACGTGGTGAATAGCCAAGGAATTCACGTTGACCTTGCAAAGGTGGAAGCGGTAAAGAATTGGTGTGTTCCCACGACACCGACCGAGATTCGTTCTTTCCTTGGTCTTGCTGGTTATTATCGGCGATTCATCGCCAACTTTTCGAGGATCGCAAAGCCGCTCACTTCCTTAACACAAAAGAATAAACCATTCGAGTAGGGGCCCGAGCAAGAGGAAGCTTTTGAAACATTAAAACACAAACTAAGCAATGCTCCTATCTTGACCCTACCCGATGGAAACGATGATTTCACCGTATATTGTGATGCTTCGAAACAAGGTCTTGGTTGTGTTCTTATGCAACGAGGAAAGGTGATAGCTTATGCATCAAGACAATTGAAGGTTCACGAGGTGAATTACACAACTCATGATCTTGAACTCGGCGCTGTGGTTTTCGCCTTAAAGATTTGGCGACATTATCTCTATGGGACGAAATGCATAGTCTACACCGACCACAAAAGTCTCTAACACGTGTTCAACCAAAAAGATCTCAACATGAGACAAAGACGTTGGATCGAGTTAATTAGCGACTATGACTGCGACATTCGCTATCATCCTGGAAAGGCGAATGTTGTAGCCGACGCGCTGAGTCGCAAGGTCCATAACAAAACCGTCTCACTACAAGAAATCCGAGATCGAAGACAGTGGTTTCACACGTTAAGAAAATTTGATACCGAGGTTCGTGTGGATGTTAATGAGGCTACTATTATGCTCCAGAACATAAGGATTGATAGTGATCTCGAGTTATGCATTCGCAAGGCTCAACAAGCGGCAATAACTGACGAAGGAAGTGATAAGGATTTGGTGTCTAACGTTCGATCACAACTGGAGGAAAAACCAAACGGCCTATGGTACTTTCTGAATCGACTTTGGATCCCAAATCGTGATAATCTTCGACACATCATTTTGAACGAAGCTCATCACACCCGATATTCTATTCATCCTGGCTCCGATAAAATGTACATGGACTTGCGTGGTCAATATTGGTGGCCTGGGATGAAGAAAGATATCGCGGTTTATGTCTCCAAATGTCTCACGTGTGCAAGAGTCAAAGCCGAGCATCAACGACCAAGTGGTTTACTTGAGCAACCTGAAATCCCTATGTGGAAATGGGAACATGTATCCATGGATTTCATAACCAAGTTGCCACGTACTCCTAGTGGTCATGATAGTATATGGGTGATTGTGGACCGTTTGACTAAGACGGCACATTCATACCTATACGAGACACCTACAAGGTTTCAAGACTAGCCCGTATATACATTGATGAAATAGTGAGTTGTCATGGCGTACAGTTGCACATCATTTCCGATCGAGATGCTCGTTTCACTTCACACTTTTGGTCATCTATGCAAGAACTCTTGGGTACTCAGTTGGATTTAAGTACGACTTACCATCCTCAAACTGATGGCCAAACCGAACGAACAATCCAAACCCTTGAGGATTTGCTACGATTATGTGTCCTTGACTTTGGTGGTAATTGGGATACGCATTTACCGCTCGCGGAATTTTCGTATAACAATAGTTATCACTCGAGTATCAAGATGGCACCGTTCGAAGCACTTTATGGTCGTAAATGCCGATCACCGATCTGTTGGACTGACATTGGTGAAAACTTTATCACTGGTCCTGAACTTATACAAGAAACGACCGATAAAGTCGCTACAATCCGCAAGAACCTTGAAGTGGCAAGAAGTCGACAAAAGAGTTATGCCGATAAGCATCGTAAGCCGTTGGAGTTTCAAGTTGGTGATATGGTTCTCCTTAAGGTTTCACCATGGAAAGGTGTTATTCGCTTTGGAAAGAAGGGCAAACTAGCTCCAAGGTTTGTAGGACCTTTCAAAATCCTGAAAAGGATTGGGAAAGTGGCTTATAAACTGGAACTACCTTCCGACCTTAGTGGAGTTCATCCTGTGTTTCATGTCTCAAATTTGAGAAAGTGTTTGACCGACGAGAGTCTGCATGTTCCACTGGAAGACATTCAGATCGACGAGTCATTGCACTTTATTGAGAAACCTGTTGAAATTATGGATCGCATCATGAAGAAGACTAGAACCACAACTACTCCAATTGTCAAGGTTCGTTGGGAGAATAAGTGTGGAGCTGAGTTCACTTGGGAGCGTGAGGATCATATGAAGGAGAGATACCCGTATTTGTTTGTCTAGTTTATTCTTAATTTCGGGACGAAATTCTTTAAAGTAGGGGAGAGTGTAACATCTTGTAATTTTACGTTAACTAAAAATTAACGTCGTTATAATTCTTGTAAGTGCCCTTGATGCCTAATATGAAACTCATGGGTTACGTTTACGTATGGCTTTAAATTGACTTCGACTTGAAAGCTTATAATAATTTTTTTTATTTATATAATAATAATAATAATAATAATAATCTTAATAATAATAATATTAAAAGTATTAATAATAATAATGATAAATAATAATGATAATATATGTTTTAATATGTAAAGACTAAACAATTACTACATAAAATAATAACAATGATAATTTCAGGGACCAAACTGTAATTTAACTAAACTAAATAATTGTAAGTTTGGATTTAAACAAACAAAACATAAACCACAGGGACCAAACATGTAAAAAAAACCAAACACCTACTGCTTTCTCTCTCTTTCTCCCGTAATTCCGGTGGCCGGACCGGCGACCGCCGGCCGCGGCGCCGGCGAGCTCCATTACACCCTAAAACATGGATTTTAAATCTTCAAAATGCACCAAAACGTTCGTGGGGTTATCACGAACCTGTCAACACGCATTAATTCGAGTAAAAAACATCCGGATTTCACATAATGGACCACTAAATAAACCCACTAAACATACCTAATTAAAACCACTCAAACATTAACATTGTCAAAATTGAACCTATATAAACGATCATTTCTTCATTCCTAAGTGTTCACAACTCTCGAATTCATCTGAAACATACACAAACACCACCATTAATCATCCTCCAAATCGCGACCTGCAACACTATCAAAATCCCATCTCCGACTGATTTTAATCGAAATTGATAAGGGGCTATTGTTCTAGACTATCATTCAAAGCTTCCCTGAAGTTTAATTTGATTATAATCAAGGTTTGAGCATCAATCGATCAGAACCTTCATCGCGGATCTGTTCTTGTTCAGTTCACCATTAATTCAATCATCATACGGGTAATTGTTTACATCATTACACTCGGTTTCACATGGGGAACAAAAGCCCCATGATTCCACAGCCTTTGGAAATCGAATTGGTGTTCAATTGAACGGGATTCGAACCTAGGGCTCGAAATGGAATTTGGGGTTAACTGAAATAGTGTTTAAAACCATTTGGAACCAACATCTTTCGCGGCTGAGGCCTTTGGTTCACTGGTTAGTTACATGCATGCAATCCTTGAGGTCCCGGGTTCGAACCCGGGCACCTGTACTTAATTTTTTAAAGCCTTTTAAGCTTCTAAAATTACAGAAAATTTCCTAAAAATCATAAAAATCATTTTATAAACATGTTTATTTTAATCAACAAATTACCTTCTGTAATATATTTTTTTAAATTAAAATAATTATAGAAAATTCTAGAAAAATATAAAAATGGGTTTTGTAAACTTTAAATAATTCTTTTAGACACCATATTATTTTCTGTAAATTATTTAATAAAATTTTTTTGATATTTTATTAAATAGTTTAGAAAAATAATATATTTAGTGAATTTCTTATAAAAAAAATAAACTTTAAACGATGGTTTAATTTACTAAAATAAATGTTCTTCTCACACTTTAACAATCTAATTCAAATGTATTAATAGATTTATTTCTATTATTATCAAACATACTCACTTTAAATAAATTTGTTTTATTCATTCAAACTAAATAAAATGGGTTTATTTAAACTATACTTAGACTTTATTACAAATGATTTCTTTTATATTAAAACGATAAAATAGTATATTTCATTTCCATTAACGCAAAACAAAATCAAATATATTTTGTCGGACGTAATTATAAAAATCCCACCATTCCATTGAAACCATAGTTCGCGTTAAAACGTTAACCTTGTTAATAAACTTAAACTTGTAAAATGTATATTTAGGTACATTGTGAAGGACTACGTCGAAACTACGCTTAAGATTATTCCTTATTAATCATCCAAAATATACATATTCAATCAAGTGAGTATTTCTATACCCCTTTTTCATATTTTCACACTTTGGGGTGAAACATGTTACTTATTAACCATTGCACTTGTAAACGTTTGATTCTTGTAAACTTATGGCAATTTACTTGTGTGTTGTGATTAGTTGAATCTTGTAGCTACCATGTAGTGTCGAATACATGTACAATCATTAACTATTGCTAGCCTGGCGACGTCATAGATCTATGGGCCTGACAAGCCTGCTTGGTTGATCCAAGTACACTTAGCTAATCGTATATACTTATAACTTGGTTGGTCCAAGTACACTTGTAAACGTTTGAGACTTGTAAAACTTTGTCAAGGTTTGATTGTGCATTCTGTCTTACATCCCTAGTTACCTTGTTCTCTAATTTACAACATGAATTGCCATCTTTTATATACTTATGTAATCAAAACTGTAGAATGCTCACCAACAATATGTTGACTTTTTGTTTTTAACATGTTTCAGGCAATAGCGTTATGTGGCTGTGAACAATCGTAATTCTCACACCTCGACGATTCCGCCGTCAAGGTTGGGGTGTGACACCCTGCCCCTTCAACTGCTTTGTTGTATTCTTGTGTTCATATCTCACCGCATTCCCCAAATCGCCTTCCCCTACGCTGCTCCTGACGACTGGCGTTGGAATTCCGGTAACAGTCTCATTTCCGGTTTCTATTCTTTTTTATGTTTTGTTCTCCGCTTAAAGTGTGCCTTGTTTCCTCCAAACCAGGTGAAACCAGGTTACCACCCTATCTTCCTCCTCGGGTCGCTCCATCACAAGTACTTTTTTCTTCAATTCCTTCAATTTCTACCCATCGTAGATTCCAATTTGTGTTGTTTGTTTGCAGAGTCGTTGATTACTACATCCAATTAAGGTCTTGAACCTGCCGCTATCATATCGTTTAACAATTAGGGATACGTTTTCTATACGTAAAGGTTGCCCGGGACTAAGCTTGAGTTCCCCGTGTTGTTGGAGAATCTGTCATCAAACAGGTGGACAATGTTTGATTATATGTCCTCTTTAATATGATCCATTTAATAATCTTGTTGCTAATAAGCGTGTGTTGTTTTTATAGAACTGCAAGAGCTGGCATCCCAAATGGAATGGAAACTAAGAGATCAAGGCGCCCGCCTCAGTCCAAGTCATATACACCAAAATCCCAATTCAGGCCTTATTTAATGCATTTCAAGGACAAGATTCTGAACCATTCATGAGGCTGTATGGGTTTTGGATGTTCTTCTAAGGCAACACGCTCCAAAACAGTAAGCATATGTTTTTAAACTAACTTTCATCATTTAATGTTATAATTCATTAACTATAATCATGTTTTGTTTGGTATCATGCGCAGAGGATGTCTTCTTGTTTGACATTGTTACTTTCACAATAACCGAAAGAAGTTCATAGGAATTGGTGGTGGGGTTTTAGGCTGCAGGGGAATTTCATTCCAGTTTTCGGCCACTCAAGCTGGTTTGAGTTTAAATATTGATATGGCTCAAGATTCCATTTTTTAATGTTGAACTTCTTCATCTTGTTTGAAAAGATTGAGAATCTTTTTATTCCGGCCAGGGAAAGTTATGGACTTTTTTTCAGAGAATCAAAATGTTAGACAGATTAAGGATATTGACTGGATTAAGGTAACAAGTCTGTTCTGTTTTGGCTTTCCTAGTAGTTTTATTTTTTATATTATTTTTGTAATCCTTTTATGTTTATGAATAATAGGCTAAAAGAACACTGAAGAGCCTCCGTATCAAGTCCTTCCTCTCTCACAGAGAACATAAAATTATCGGGTTGAGCGAAAGACCATGTGGAGAACAGACGTAGGTCATATTACTGCATGTTTTTTGTGTTTTCATTTTGTCAATGACAAATGAGTTTAGATTGGCTTTGAAGATTTTCAATGAAGCAAAAGAATGGTGACAACCCGATCGAGTCTATAGAGATAACAGTCTACGACTACTATGCCAAACATCACCGTATGGAAGTTAACCAATCTTATGATTACCCATGCCTAGATGTTGGCAAACCAAGGCGACCCGTTTACATTTCACTTGAGGTAATTTTTTAAGATTTTGTTTAGGCTGATCTTAAAGTTATATTCTAATTCTGTTTTACTTGCTTTTTATGTTGTTTATAGTTGTGTGAGTTGTTACCCTTACAACGTTATACCAAGGCGCTATCAAATTTACAAAGAGCATCACTTATTGAGAAATCCAGGCAAAAGCCAAAAGATCGGATGAATGCTTTGATGGGTGTAAGCTTTCCTTATAACATATTGAAATGATCTGCAAATGATGAACATTAAATGGTAAATAACTTTCTTCATTTAACTATGTAGGCCTTAAGGCAAAGTAACTACAGTGCTGATCCTCTTATTAACTCAATTGGCATCACAATCAGCACTACATTCACCCAAGTCAAGGGTCGGGTTTTAGATCCACCAAAGGTCCATATTAGTTTGCCAGTTTCCATTTTTTGTATTATCTGACTCTCATAGTATTCATTGTATTCATTGCAGTTAAAGTTTGAAAATGGAGGGGACTTGGTTCCTCGTGGAGGTCGTTAGAATATCAACAACAAGGCAACAAGTTCTTCATTTTTAATGTTTAGAGATTTTATATAATTAAATTTTCAATTTTTGGTTCTAACAGTTAATATTTGGCTGCAAACATTTATTGAGCCGACAAAGATTACATGTTGGGCAATTGTGAACTTTTCAGCTGTGACATCGATAGCCTAAGCATCGATAGCCTAAGCATAGATCTACTGAGGTGTTCTAAAGCAAAAGGGATGGTAAATATCAAATCTTTATGGCACATGCATTCTATTTGTGAAAAATTCACTAGACACAACAAGATAAAGATTAATCGTTTAATGACGATTGCAGGAGCTTAATGACCCGTATGAAATAATCGAAGAGAATCCTCACTTTAAGCACGATCCTGGACATGTATGTGTAGACAAGATTCTAGAAAATTGTTTGTTCTTGCGTATTTGTTTTTCTTTGTTTATTGCCATGTTTATTTATTTTTTAAACAAGAATACTATATCATTACTTATTGATATGATCTTCATCGTGAGAACTTAATGAACAAAAGTGAGGAAAATGTTATTGCATTGTGAACATATGGTCTCCTCCAATTTTCCACTGTAGATGGTTTGCGTCAGTATGCTGTATTGCAAAACAATTACATGTAAGTGCGTAGTCCTATTTATTTTAATTTGATCATAAAACATTTTCACGGGCACGTTCAATACAAAACCAATTTGAAACTAAAAATTAAAAAAACTAAATAAGCATTTCTACGTAACTCATGCTAGGCACAATAGGAGAGAAAATCATATATATCATAATTAAAGAATATGTATATGTGTCTATGTGATTCGTTTTGTACTTAAAATAATTAATTGTGCTAAATATTAATGATTTGTCCCGCGGCAACACGCGGGTCTCATGCTAGTATGTATGTATATATATATATATATTATATGCACCGAGTCACGAGCCACGTGCCGAGCCAACGAACCAAGCCACAAGCCGAGATCGAACCGAGCTAACCCTGGCTCGAGTTCGGCTCGTTTAGATTTCGAGCCGAGCCGAGTCAACTCGCTTAGATACGAGCTTTTTTCGAGCCAAGCTTTTCTCGAGCAAAATTCGAGCTGCAAACTTTTTGTACAGCCCTACCTAGTATTGTGGTGTTTTCATGAATCTAACACTCCAAGTTCTTACCGCTTTAAAGGTAGTCTTTTAATGGTTTTATTAAGATGCTACTAAACATACCCTAAGTCATGAGATGCAAGCCCTTAAGTCATGTGATGCAAGAAATTAATACAAGTGGGCTAATTAATGGTTTTTCAAATCAAATTTCAAAGGTGGCAAGGTAAAACTTAAGAATGGGTTTTCCTTAAACACGGTTATAATGATTTGGAGGATGACCCAAGAACTAAACCAGTTTTGAAATATGATTCAATGGGATCGTGATTGAATATTATCTTGGGATTTGAATAATATTTTTTAATATAGTTTTTAGTTTATTGTTTTTTTTTAACGGCAGAGGACTCCAAACCAGACGATATATCGGGACTGGTTACCCTGGACCTAGCCGTCAGTCGAAAGTCGTACCCCCTGATGCGCGGGAACCGGATTGAATCCGTAAACCCTCGCCCCCCATCAGGAACGAACTCGGGATGAAACCCCGAGCCAAACCCTCACCTGAATGTTGCAGTAATTAAATGGGGAGGCCGGGTTTTGAACCTGGGTCAATTAAACCATAGGGCAACCCGTTTACCGTTCCACCACTTAATCAAAGGACCTTTAGTTTCTTTAGTTTATTATTACCTTTAGTTTATTGTTACCTTTAGTTTCTTTGGATCTATTAAGTTTATTTTTGTTTGTTATTGATTTTGATTGGATTGACTTTATTAGAACTTTGTTCTTAAACTTTTTTATTCTTTTTTAAACTTTGATTAACTAGTTTTTTTGTGTCATCTGATTGTTTTCGTATTTGCGTTAGTTTTTTTTTTTTTGAGTTGCGGGTAAAAAATAAGTTTATCAAAGTAGAGTTAAATTATGTATATAAAAATTAGAATGAAATTTTCTTTGGGAAGGGAGATTGAATTAAAACTCTATATTTTCAGAACCAAAACAAAATTCCAAATTCTTTATATCATTTTCAAGTTTTAAAATAGATTATTGAGTAAATTTCATTTTTAGTCCCTGAGGTTTGGCGTATTTGACTACTTCAGTTCAAAAAAGAATCTTTCGACGTATCAAGTCCTGATATTTGCATTTTGTAACGGTTTTGATCCCTGGAAGTAATTCTGTTAGATTCTTCTGCTAAGTATAGGGGCATTTAAGTCATTTTATATTTAAAGGACTATAAATGTAAATTAGTAAGATTCTTTAAATATGTAAGGGTGATTTGTATCATTTGCTTAAAATAATAAAAAAGGAAAAAACAAAAAGATGGAATACCAATTTCTATCTTTTTAAATATTCACAGACACCACTACCTCCACCAAGCACCACTCTTCCCTGAAAGTGATGCTCGTCAACACCGGTCCAAGATTTCAATGGTTGAGCTATAGAACTACTTTCTCTCCGGTGAACTTCCGTGACTGAGTTATTTTCACCAAACCTTCGTCAACTCAACTTGTCAAATAATCGATTAACCGGTCCGTTGCCGACTAGCATTAGCAAGTTTTCCGATATGCAGAAGCTTTTGCTTGATGGTGACATGTTTTTCGGCTGAAATTGGGAAACTTCGAAATGTCTCTCGGCTTCTTGTGAAGCTTCTGTTTGCATTTGCTGTTGCAGCAATCGTTAAAGTGCGATCCATAAAGAAAGCAAGCAAAGCTCGAGCATGGAAACTCTCTGTTTTCCAGCGATTAGACTTCACTTGTGATGATGTTCTTGATAGTTTAAAAGAAGATAACATAATCAAAAAAAGTGGAGCAGGGATTATGTACGAAGGTATAATGCCAAACATTGAGATTCTGGTGGTCAAACTTCGAGCAATGAGCCACGATTCATCACATGACCACGATTAATTTTTAATATTTTTATTATTTTGAACAAATTACACAACTAACCCCTGCATATTTAAAGAACCTTACTAATTTACATAAATAGTCCTTTAAATATAAAATGACTGAAATACCCTTACACCTGACAGAAAAATCTAACGGAGTTACTCTGAAGATCAAAAACCGTTATAAAATGTAAACCTCGGGACTTGATATGTTAAAAGATTTCCTTTTGGACTGAAATAGTTAAATAGGTCAAACAATAAGGACTAAAAACGAAATTTACTCTAGATTATTTAATAAATTAAAACATGTTCATTTTTAACTAAAAATGTCATTTTCTAAAATACAATATTTTATGTAATATGAATTTTTTTAATACAAAGAACATTAAAAAAATTGAATTGTCTAAAAATAGCATTTCTTTAAAAAATTGTATTGTTTAAAAAATGATTTTATTAAGCGAAAGTTTGATAGATGTTATTATTTTGTTACCTAAACTAGTTAATTATACATAAATTCAGTCATATTTTACCTTAGAAATTATTATATAGTTTTTAACTATTAGTTAGTAACTGCTATTTTAAATATTTTCAATCAACTCATGTATAACGCGTGTTTCTAAACTAGTACTATATATAACAACTAGCTTTAGTAAACTCGTGTATTACACGAGAAGAATAAATAGAATATTAAATATAATAAAATTTAACTATCGTTTACTTAGTTATAAAACGATGTTTTAAGATAAAATATTAAATATAATAAAATTTTACTTAATTATAAAATAATATTTTAAATTAAGATAGTAATTAAATTACGTAGGAGTAAAAACTATAATTAATAAAACAATGATATTAACTTTTTAAATTTTTTTAAAAAAATCAAACATTGTATTTAAAAAATGTCATTTTTATAAATATCCTTATCATAACTTATTTTTAATTATTTTTGGTTTATAAAAAAATTACTTTTTAAACACTCTAAATATGAATTATTTTATATTTTCATAAGTTTTTTTTAATTTATTTTATAAAAATTTATTTTTAAAAAAATAACATTAATAAAAAGATATATTTCTTAATTCATTAGAAAACAATGTTTAATCTAAAAAAGACTTAAATAATATTATTTGTAATTAAGGTAATTATTTAATAGGAGAGAGAAACGGAATCTTTTTTGTGAAAATGAATGTAGTATTGCCACGTGTCTTCCATATTTACCCTTTTATTACAGTAGAATGATATAACTAGCGCCAACTCAAACCTCTTAGTTTTTTTTCCTCCCTAAATGATTCAATTCGTAATTGAATTTATATTATTGTTGTTAACAAATATAAAAGAATCAATAATCAATCAAAGAAGACTTGATAGAAACAATAAAAATAATCATGAGTAGGCAAAAAAAAGGGCGTACCCGGTGCATGAAGCTCCCGCTTTGCGCAGGGTCCGGGGAGGGGCCGGATCGCGAAGCGATCTGATGTACGCAACCTTTCCTTGCACAATTTTGTGTAAGAGGCTGTTTACACGGCTAGAACCCATGACCTCAAGGTCACAAAGCAGCAACCTTGAGTAGGCAAATTGAAAGAAAAACATTTGTGCAAACTAGGTTTTTAATTATCCGCCACACGTTGGAGTCTCATCGTACGTGGTGAGATAAATCATAGTTTACAATCGATCCTACTTGTTTTCAGATTAAATATACGTCAAGACGTAGAGTAACTCAAGTTTATATCATTAAATTTTAACTCGACATCTTTTCAAACAAAATTATATAGAAACGTAAATCAACTCCAAGTATATAAAATAAGATGTGTAGCGGCGCCTTATATGGCGTGATAAGGTATAGATTTCAATCGTTTTGACTCGTTTCCCGAACTAAATTTATGTCAAAATTTAAAGTAACTCGGATTAATACCGTCGAATAAAAATATATTATATTTGATTAAAACGAGTCAAGACGAGACACCAATTACAATATTTTTATATTTTTTAGTTTATATAACACTATTAAACTATTAGTTTACCTATAAATCCTGAACAAACCACGTAGGTGAACATCCCACCTCCAAGGCTCCAATTATAATATTCTTGTATTTTATCAACTGTTTCTTACTATATGAGTCAATATTTGTATAGTATAATTTGGTTAGATTTTTAAGTTATAGGATGTTTTCTGAAACCATGTTTGTAGGTGTGATATAATGATTGGTTCGTAACACACAGAGTATTACATGGAATTTTTTTATTGGATACTCAAAATTAATCATGTTTTGTTAAACATATATCACATGGACTCGTGAATTAATACGTGGAAAAAGAGTAGTACCTTACGCCTAAATATATATACACTTAACTACAGTGAATGGTACTCACATGGAAAAGTTGCAATTTAATATTAATAAAATGTAGCAGAACTATGAAGTAAAACGTTAAGAGACTACCCACCACTTCTTCTAAATCCAAACTTGCCTGCTTCTCAATACATATTATTCACAAGTTCATCGGCATACACACAACTAACAGTTGCATGCTTCTCAATATATAATGTTGTGCCCATGATTGATTAACATAGGATGAACATGATGTTTGGGTTCTGCACATATGTGTAATGTACCTGGTGGGAAAACAGAGACATAATGAAACACACAATGTATACTCTGTTATTTCACATATCGGATGTCAGTCTTTTGGGTATTTATACCCATACAGTGAACTTTTTTAAATTGTTAACTAATCTAAATGACATAACCTTTCATGAATATATTCAATTTTTACTATTTGTATTGAAATTTTATAAGTTATCTAATAACAGTAAATTGTAGATGATTTCTTGATTAAAATCCTTCCAATATTCATTCCCTTAATCAAGAAATCTTTAAACATGTTGTTCATCCTTCGTATAGTCCCACCCCTTCTTGTTCTTTATTATTGTTTGTTCTTTCTTGTTCTAAAAACGTCCATTTGCAATTGACATTTTATAAGTTATCCGGTAACGGTAAACTGTTTTTTTTTTTTTTTTAATTTTCAGAGGCCCCAAGCCCTAACTTCTGCTCACTAGTCATGTGGGCCGCTCTAAACAGAATGATATAACATGCTATCAGTACAATTTTTGAAACTGATATAAGAAGAAACAGATTGGAAATCAAACCATATCATTTGCTCCCACCATACATAATCTTCAAGTTCTCAAAATTCTCTTTATGACATGTCAAATATAGATTATAAATAACATTAATATCCATAAACCATGCAAAAGTAATTCTATCTGATATGAAGATGAACAAGGGCAGACTTGTTTAACATCACCTTTAGTTCACGAAGAACGAACGGGATATTTTAGGGTAGTTTTATTTTCTCGGGTTGTTAGGAGATTTGACTTATTGCTAGAAATTTACAAGTTTTTTTATATTTTATTTTGCCACCAATATGCTTTCCACATAAAACATCTGCGATGATTTAGTACTACGCCCCCATAAGAAGACTAATCGGTTTTATGCATCAATTTTGCCCCTCCCATTGATCAATTTGTCATTACTAACAATTTCTTCAATCAATCATCATGTACCTGATTTTCATTACTTCTAGCAATTCTACAATCATCTTCACGTTCAAAACTAGCTAAATCAACATGCAAATGGATGAATTTAAACCATATGAAGAATTAACAAATTCACGTCTTCAACTTGTAAGAATCTAACAAAACTAAATTACTTATCAATCTGTAATAACTTATGGAAATATACATATCGGTTACTACCCCCTAATCTTCACATAGTTTCTTGAGATCCCTTTCTAAGATTTATTGCGAGAAATTGGTTAAAAAAAATAAAGACCAATACCTTTTGTATATTTTTGAAATTGTGATTTGATACTTCAGGTATCAGGATTACCCAATCATTCTTTAGTGTTAAAAGTGGGTGTCTTGATAATGCTTCTAAAAAACATTGATAAAAAAATGGTTTGTGTAACGGCACCAGACTTAAAGTTACATCACTTTACAATCGAGTTATTGAGGCTGAGGTTATATCAGGAAACAATATTGGTAGCCGCACGTTTATTCCGAAGCTGAATTTGACGCCTTCGGACAAAAGAATTCCATTCATATTTAAAAGAAAATAGTTTCCCATACCAGTTTGTTTTGTAATGACAATAAACAAAATTAATCAAGGGCAATCATTGTCTAGAGTTGGTTTGTACCTAAAAGACACTTTACACACGACCAACTATATGTTGCATTATCGAGGGTTAAGAGTCGGGATGGGCTTAAACTTTTGATCGCAGATCAAGACAATAAACCTACAAATGTTACTACTAATGTTGTTTACAAGGAAGTATTTACACATCTATGATTAATCAGGTTTTACATGTAATTTTATAAGTGTTTTTAGATGTATTACTTTATGTTATTTAGAAAAAATCATAACTAATTTTTTTTAGTTTTACTTCTTAAATATATCCGACCCGTGTAACACACGGGTTACTAAAGCTAGTAATACATATTATTGTTAATCAATTTATGTTGTTGATTCATTCAATAAATATTGTTAACTCGATAGTGAACTGCCCGACCATTTGCCAATCGATGTACCGCCCCACTGATGTCGTCGTCATCACCACTCACAAAACCCTAATCCCCATTCATGCTCACTAGAATGCTCCTTCATCTTAGTTAAGCGAATAAAATATTTAGTTCTAATTTTTTATTAATATTTTTACTTTCTTTTACGCTTATTTCTTTCCACTATCATTATTATTATTATCATTGTTGATCATCATCATTATTATTATTAACCTATTAATCACTCTATTATTAATTTTAATAAATGAATATTGCCAATGATATATTGGGTATTTTAGTAGTACATGTTAAAAGTAAGGTCGTTTGTATTATTTTAAAGTACAAGTCTAAGTTAACTTTACAAACTTTTATGTACCTATCAAGTCTAAGTTAACTTTACAACTTTTATGTATCTAGTTACGTTGTGATAAAAATTTAGTTCTGACTTGAGATGACTGTGATTTATATTTTATTATGTCACATATGACGCTGCTACATGTGTTTTCATTTATGTTTTGAGTTGGTCTATGTTTCGACGTAAATTTATTGGAAAAAAATCATATCAAATATAATACGTGTTCATTTAACAATATAAATTCGAGTTATTATACGTTTCGACGTAAATTTAGTTTGAAAATTAATTTCATAGTAAATGAATAGTGTCAATGGTATATCGGGTATTTTAGTAGTATATGTTAAAAGTAAGGTTGTTTTGTATTATTTTAGAGTACAAGTCTAAGTTAACTTTACGAACTTTTATGTACCTATCAAGTTTTAAGTTTTATACTTTCATCTCTTGCATTTTTAAAAAACTTTATGACATGTCATGTTGATACCCTTGAGTTTTTAAATTTCTAGGTCTACACCCGTATATTTTTTTACTTAAAAAAATTAATTTCTTACTTTTGTATCTTTATGTACACGTCTTTATAAATTTCGAGTTCAACTACGCTTAGAAGTAAACAACTGTTAGTCCAGGAGCACTTGAATCAATCAAACAACAATGAAGATTTGGATTAAACACATAAAATATGAAGAACTTGGATGAACATCAAGAACAATGAATAAAACCATTGTTTAATCCAAAATGTGATTACAAAATAATTTGAAAGTGGAAACCCTAATCGCTAGCTCGTCCAAGCTTAAAACTCTAATTGCCATACTTTACTATTTATAGTAAATGATAATTTACTAATGACATATAGGACCCTAAACTATGATAATTAAAAATTACAATTAAAACCCAAAATATCTAAAAACAAGATTAAATATATCTTGTCGGCACAAAATATATTTAATAACAATATATCTTCAACGTCTTGTCTCTAATCTTCGTCCCGAACGCGTCGTGTTGACTGTTGCGTTGACTTTGACCGTTGACGTTGACTTTGTTGACTTTGACTGTGTTGATAATATTAGACTATCCTTCAGACCCAACAATATTTCCCCTTAGTCTACTATTATCAACGTCTTTCATCGTGATCAGTACCGATAAGTCAACTGAACTTGATCTTCAATTTGGTAAGCTTCAGTCTCAATGTTGAGGTCCAACAACAACTTAGATCAAATATAAAACTTTTTTATGTTTATTTTTTATAGGATTTAAGATGGTCTACATTTTGATGTAAATTTTGTTAAAAATTAAGTCGGGTGAAATATATAATATTTTTGTGCTTATTTATGTAAATGCTTTGATTTGGCCTACACGTCGATGTAAATTTTGTTTGAATACGCATCGGTTTAAATATAATGTGTTTTCATTCTAAGTTATAAACCCTAGTTACTCTATGTTGTAACGAAAAATTAGTTCGATTTGAGGTGATTGTAATCTATACTTTATCACGTCACATATGATGTTGCACTTGTTTTTATGTGTGTTTTGAGTTGGTCTACATTTCTACATAAATTAATTGGAAAAGAATAATCAAATATAATACATGTTCATTTAACAATATATACGAGTTACTTTATGTTTCGACGTAAATTTAGTTTAAAAACTAGATGGGTAGATTATAGTCTATATTTTATGATGCTGCGTACGATACTGCCGCAACAATCGACTGGTAAAAAAGCTAGTTTAGATTAATTTCATATGTACAATCATATTCTAAATCAACTATGTTTAGTTATAATATAATTATTTATTTATTCATTAAAATTTAATAATTAATAATAATATATGATCAAATAAATTCACTTACTATCATATATCTTTTATACAATTATTTTAGAATCAGAACGAACCACCAGGTAAGACCGGTTGGACTGGAACGAATCATTAAAACTGACCCGATTGTGTGCATTTGATCTATTTTAATTTGAGCCGGCCGGTTACCGGAGGACTCATGAACCGATTGAAACGGACCTGGTGGTTTTATAACTTTTTTTCTTTTTCTTTAAAAATCTAATATTTTAATTTATTTTAGTAATTTATTATGCATATTATAGTTATTTAAGTTTTTATATAGTGTTAAATATTTTTTTTGTTGTGACCTGGATATATATAATTAATATTATTTTTATAACATATAATATTATATAGTTCAACCGGTTCAACTAATAAAGTTTTAAGACAATCGGTTTATTATCCGGTCTAGTTTGTAATTTTTTTTGGATATGTCATAACATACCATCACTAATAACCAAAAACAAATGTAAAAATGTAGAACTTTTTTTTTGAAAGGAAAAATGTAGAACTTAGCACTACAAACGTGGAAACCTTTTGACATCAATATTACCTTGTAGGGTCACTTAAAATAAAAAAAGAGTAAATTTCGGTTTTGGTCCCTGTGGTTTAACCATTTTAACCATTTCAGTCCAAAAAGGACTCTTTGATCATATCAAGCCCTGTGGTTTCACTTTTGTAACGATTTTGGTCCCTGACACTAACTCTGTTAGTTTTTACAGTTAAATGTGAGGGTACTTTGGTCATTTTACATTTGGAGGACTAGTTATGTAAATTATATTAGATTAGGATAATTGTTGTAATTTTTTAAAACAATAAATAATTAAAGTACCCATCGACCACATCTTATCTTACCCCATCGTCACACCTGATAACATACACATACATAACCCTCACACCACCGCCACCACCATCACCAATGGACTTCGCCGCCGGCGAAGACCACCAACCACCCATCGACCACATCTTATCTTACCCCCATCGTCCTCTCCGACCGAATCCGCCGCGCCGTCGACCGCCTCTCCAAAATGCTCCGGTCATTCGTCCGCCTCACCACCGCCATCACCTCCTTCTACGACCGCCCCGTCCGCCGCGTCTTCTCCGACGCCACCGCCACCCTCTCCCGTGCCCTAACCCTAGTCCGCAAATGCCGCGTGAGAGTCTTCTTCCTCCGCGTCGTCACCATCGTCACCGCCGCGGAGTTCCGAAAACTCTTCGCTCTCCTCGACGCCTCCATCGGTGACATGAAGTGGCTGCTCAGTGTCTTCGAGTCCGCCGCTGACTCCGGCGTTGTTCTGTCGCTGCCGCCGATCGCCAGCAACGATCCGATCATCGCGTGGGTTTGGTCTTACATCTCTTCGCTTTACTCCAGTCCTTTGAATGTTAAAATTGAAGTCGCTAATGAACTCTATTTGTTAGCAAACGACAACAATCGAAACAAGAAGATGATAGCAGAAGAAGGCGGGATTCCGCCACTGCTAAAGCTTCTGAAAGAAGATTCCTCACCGGAGGCCCAAATTGCCGCTGCTACTACACTCTTCAATCTCGCAGATGATCAAGACAGAGCTAGATTGATCACCAGTGAGCTAGGAGGCGTCAATCTCACTTCATCGTCGACGATGTCTCCGCGTTTAACAGTCAAAATTAGGGCTGAAAACCCTAACGATAAGCTCTCTATCTTCTACATACGAAAGGGGAGCTGGCGATGGAGGTGGCAGTGGCGGTGTGATGCAAGCGGTGGAAGGGTGGTGGGGGTTAGGGTTCCAATTAGGGGTTTGGGTTGGGTTGGGTTACATTTAAGTTTTATTTTTTTTATTTTTTATTGTTTTAAAAAATTACAACAATGATCCTAATCTAATATAATTTACATAACTAGTCCTTCAAATGTAAAATGACCAAAGTACCCTCACATTTAACTGTAAAACTAACAGAGTTAGTGTCAGGGACCAAAATCGTTACAAAAGTGAAACCACAGGGCTTGATATGATCAAAGATTCCTTTTTGGACTGAAATGGTTAAAATGGTTAAACCACAGGGACCAAAACCGAAATTTACTCATAAAAAAATAAATCCTAGTAGGGCCACTCTCTTTGCATGGTGGTACATTAGTTCCTAACTTTTAGTTAGCTGTAACTCATTTTTTGGGTCCACAAAAACCAGAAGATTATTGTAAGGGGGATAGTCGTCTACGTCGAAAGGTCGCGACAGCGGCAGCTGCAGCGTGGCAACACCACTATCTGTCCCCCACGCTGTGTCATTTTTCCGTTTCACAACATTTACACGTGGTGACATGTCTTCCATAGCTGACTCAATCAACGGCTAACTTCACCATGACGTTTCACCGCCACCAAAATTATGTGTGTGATGTAGTTTGACATGACAAAATTTAATTGATAAGTTTGTGGTGTAGTGTGGTGGGTGTGACATTGATACCCCCTCCACACTAATCTCCCTAGCTCAATACAAACATGTTTTAAGTTTTAACATAACAAATTTACTATATTCAATGTTGTAAAATTTGCTAGGCGTTAGTCAGGCAGTGAGGTAGGGACTAGAGATTAACATGGATTAATCGGATAAGACTTTTGTGTATAATTTTGTAAATTTATGTATGATTTTATATTTTTTTATGAATTATTGGATAAGGTTGGGGGATACTTTGTAAATTGGTGAATATTGTAGGGGTTAGATATAAACATACACAAACTTAATTTAATCAATTACCCTAAAGTTAAAGCAGGCGCTCTCTTCCATCGTTCCAGTTATTGACGGTAGCACCCTTTCCTCGGACCCGTCATCGGAGTCACAAATCCTCGCCGGAATAGGAAAATCGGGCGGTTATCTTCGCTGGAACACTGCCGATTGGGACGATTTGGTTCAGCTTTGACCAATTTTGACCGACTACCGCCTAGCACCTCCGATTTGGTGAACTCAAAACGGTCAATCTCCGATTAGCGACTAATCGCCGACTAATCAAAGGCTAGTCATGATTTTTACAACTCTGACTATATCACAATTATGAACGTCGGTGGAGTTTTTCTATTTCTTATTCAATTCAACCCTGACATATAAAATTCTATGCAATTTTAATGCATAACATGCTCTTTGGTCCAATGGTTTGTAGGTTGTGCCGATTAAAGCATCTTTAATTCGTTTCCAAGGAGAGAGAACATTTGTTATTTTTCCTTTGTTTACTATATTTTTTTATTTTTCTTCATTTTTGTCAAATTTACTTCTTTGCGAATTAAAAACGGCACTCACTAATCAGACACCCTGTCAGGTGTTAAAGAAACGCCCTTTGACTTTCTTCACGGCCCGTGAAGGGCCTTACGGGCCGTGACGGGTTCGAAATTTAATTCTCTCAACTGCATTTAATCACGGCCCGTGTAGGAACAAACGGCCCGTAAACGACCGCCCACACGACCCGTTAACTACCTACATAACGGCCCGTGAGGTCCTTCACGGGCCGTAATTGTCCTTCTGAGAATTTACTTTCCTCGTTTTGCGTGCACTTTTAAATTTTATAATTATGTGACGCGACGTATTATTCCTTGATTCGATTTAAGATTCTATATAAACCGTTATATATATGACTTGTTATATGGTTAGTGACAAACGAAACAGTTAAAATGTCTTCTCGTGGAGGTAGGAGAAGACGTCAAAATGAGTCATCTTCAAACTCACGAGATATTGTGGAAAGTATTCCTGATCCAATAGATAACCATAATTGGCAGAACGGGAGGAACTGGTCTCAGAATATTATTCACTTTATACGTAACGGTGACTCCCAAACATGTAGAGTGTATTACATGGGTCATTCCGATATTCCGTTACAATTTTGGCGTGAATTACTCGGAAACGTGTCTTTAGCTACAGAGGTATGATTTAAAGTTTTTTTTATATATTTTATTTTATTTTAAAATTCTAACAATTAAAAAAGTTATTGTTTTATAGCATGTTCGGGCGTGGACAAATAGACTCACAATATGGAGATACGAAGAAATACGTAGAACAGAAGAGTTGCCGGGTAGTGATCGTTGGACGATTCTCCCATTTGAGTGGTTTAACTTAATATACTCGGGGTCCGTTAATGGTAACGAATATGGCGACGGGAGTGACTGTCTATATCCCGCGTTATGGGAAGTTGATACGGTAATACTGTTTTTTAATGTTTTACAATAAAAATCATGAATTTATAACCGTGAATTAAATTATTTTGTAGGTTTACGTACCAATGACTGATGACGAAGAAAATTGGTATCTTTTTAAGATTTCTATGGACTCACTACAAGTTCGTATATATTCTCCATACGAATGCCGACCAAATACGTGTGATGATTCATGGTGCATTCATCGTAATGCGCGAACGATTTTCATACAATTCGAATTGTACTTTTTACATTTTCTGTCACGTATACAATATTGGCAGCACTCCGGACAAGAAGAAATCGAAGAACTGGAGGTATCGGGTGAAACCGTTTGGCCCCCTAACGCCGGTCATATTGGTCGAGATTCGGGAGTTGTAATTTGTATGTTATTGCGTAGGTTGGTTCAAAATAGATCTTTAGAGTGGCAAGAGGTTAGCTTACAGGATGCTTGCTTTAGATTCCGAAGATTTATGGCAGACGAACTGTATTCTAGACGTGTAATGTAGAACAGTAATGAAATATTTTATTAAAACATAAACGTTTATTAGTACACTTTTTTAAAAACGATAAACCGTTATTGTCACACAAAAATAAAACACATAATTTTTAATCTTCTTGATCTTTATAAAAGATCCAAGCCGCAAAATGGTTAAAAGAAATTCCAAATTTCTCTCGATATCTTTCTTGAGTTCTTGTCATAATATCCGTTTCATTCCATAACATATTTCGATTGTTGTAAACGTCTTTGTAGAGCTGGTGAAATGTCGTGACCTTCCTTCTCAAGTCAGACCACTTGTTGCTAAGTTCACGAGTGGTGCGATATTCTTCACGTTCGAGAATTTGATGAAAACGAGTTGAAACCCGGTTCCAAAATATTGAATTTGGCGGGATAGTACCTGAATTTTCGATACAAGATCTTACTAAAGTCACCTCCTCTTCATCCGTCCACGGATTTTGATCACTTGTAGCACTCATGTTTTGGGTATTGAGTAAATTTGTGTGAATTGTTTGTGTGAAGCGGCTGAATTTATAGACATAAAAAAGTTTTATACGGCCCGTGAGAGGCTTTACGGGCCGTGACTATGTTCCCATACGGCCGTGTAGTGTCAACGGTCTGTTTTAAAAACTACAAAGCATCACGGCCCGTGAAAGAGGTCACGGGCCGTTTGGGAAATACGTAACGGGCCGTGAGGTCCGTCACGACCGTGAGGCCCGATAATATATAGGACCTCACGGCCCATTTGTTCATTTACGCCCCCAAAACACCCATACGATTTACTCCGTCACGACCTTCGTATTTTCATCATTTTCATACCGCCGACTCCTTACTACGGTACGTATTCAAATTCGTATTTTATTTTTGTGTATTTTTCGTTTAAATATATTAAAATTATATTTTAAAATTCTGGAAAATTGAAATTTTTGGGGGTTACGGGCCGTGAAGGGGCGTCACGGGCCGTAACCTTTTGAATTTTCAAAGGGTTACGGCCCGTGACCGTCCTTTACGAGCCGTAACCCTTTGAAAATTCAAAAGGTTACGGGCCGTGAGGGCGCATCACGGGCCGTAACCCTTTTTGTTTTCTGGTGAATTTTTTTTTTTTTTTTGCAGATTATGCCGCCGCGCAAACGTGCACGTCCGGATACCGAGCCCGAGGGTCAGGGTGCCTTTCTGGACCCACACCCTGACCATCATTTTCCGAGGGAGACACAGCCACGGCTTAAGCTGTGGAAGCTGATTGGACGTCCCCTAAAGGGGACACGCACCATCGACTGGGACGTGCTAGAGGAGGTCGGAGACATAGCACGTGCCCAGGATATCATTGGGCTGGACGGAGAGACGCCGTGGAGGCGGATGCTTGATTTGGGCTCGAGGAGGGGCTACCGGGAGCTGACGTTGCAGTTTCTGTCTACGTTTCTGTTCACTCCCGCCTCTGAGGATCAGGACCCCCACGAGCACATAGCGGTTCGATTTTTGCTGGGGACCGGTAGGTACGAGTTCACCCTCGCTCAGTGGGCGGTGACTCTTGGGTTTTACACCCACGAGGAGACGGAGGATCCTCGTTTTTATTCTGACGAGGTCCAGTCGGAGCCGGCTCCGTTGGTCGGATGGTGGCCGACCATTTCCGACCAGCCGTGGGAGGGCGCCATTAGGGCGACCTCCATTAGGGATCCTTTGCACCGGTACCTACACCGGTGCATTGCCGGCACCATTACCGGCAGAGACCAGAGCATGGAGCAGGTGTCGCTCCTTGACTTATTTTTTCTGAGGGCCTTGCTTTCACCTAGACGGGTGAATCTAGCTCACTGCATGGCCGCCTATTTTTTGAGCGTCATTCAGGGCAAGGTAAAAAAATATTTATATTAATTCTTAATAAATAAGTATTATCTATTATGCGATTCATAATTATGCCTATTATTTGATTGTTTTGCAGATGGATAGCCCGATTGTTTGCGGCTCGTACATCACCGTCACTGCCTCGCGCTTAGGGTTGTTTACGGACGCCCTAATTGCGAGGCAGACGACGGACACGCCGCCTCGGATTTTAGGTCGACAGACCGTCATGGCCATGGGATTGCCGCCAAATTTGGCGACGACCTCCGATGGTCCACTGATGGTGGTCGGACCGTCTGGTAGCCGGTGCCGGACGTTGCTGAGGAGGAGGAGCAGCCGGCGCAGCAGCAGCAGCCGCATCCCCAGCCACACGCCAGAGCACCCGTCCCACCGCCACCGCCTGTTCCGAGGACCATCATTCGGCAGATTCCACCGACGGGGGAGTTTATGGCGGAGTCACTACATTTGCAGCGCCAGGACCACGCCTTGCTAGTATGGATGGCGGATGCGTACGTCATTTTTGCTGCTAGCGCGGGTATCGACCTCCCCCCTCGGCCGGAGTTGCCTCCGTTTGTCAGACGACCTGCGGGTGATGACGAGGAGGCTGCTGGGGGTGGTGATGCGGAGGATGCTGGTGCTGGTGTTGGTGATGCTGGTGTCGTATAAACCCTTTTTACCGGAACCAGAACCGTCATTATCCCCGCTGCTATCGCCACCGTTATCACCCCCGTCATCGCCGCCGTCATTCCCGCCGTAATTGGACGCGAACTGTCCTAGATAGTTTGAAGCAGCCTCATCGTAATAACCGTAACCCTCCTGAGGGTAATAGTTAGATTCCGAACCGAATAAATAGTTGCTATCCCAGAAAGACATCGTAACGTTAGATATTAACGTTTATATAGTACTTGAAATGGAATATTGCGTTTATGTAGTAGTTGAAATGAAATGAATTTATATCGTTGAATTATGAAATGAATTTATAAACTAACGTTTATATAGTAGTTGAAATGGAATATTGCATCTCGTCACATAATTAACACGAATATCGAGGAATATTACGTCATATCAAATAATGTAATAAATACAAATTTACACGACTATCGAGGAATATTACGTCATATCAAATAACGTAATAAATACAAAATTACACGAAAAACGAGGAATAATATATCTCGTCAAATTATTAAAAGTGAAACTAGGACCCGTAAGTAAGTTCACGGCCCGTAAGACGAATTCCATACGGGCCGTGAAGAAATTCACGGGCCGTAAATAAACACGACCGTGATCATATTCACGGGCCGTTACGTTTTTGAATTACGTTTCTGAATGACCGATTTGACTTGCGACAGACCATACGGCCCGTGAAGGGCCTTACGGCCCGTAAGCAGGACGTCCAGATATCCTGGAGGGCGTCCCTTTAGCAGGCCCCTTAAAAACGTAAGTGACTCATAGCCAACCTATACTTTTGTTGAATCTCATGATGCGACTTTGACACCCAGGGGTAATTAATCATATTTTCTTCTTTCTTTTTTATTTTCTACATATTTGTTTTTAAAATTACTTAATTATAGTTGTTATATTAATTTTATTATTTGCAACTAACTTCTATAGTGAATTGGTCGTTTCAATGTTAACTCCTGTTTGCGACACAACTTGCGAGACATATTACTCTTTTTATTAATCTATCGATCTCCATAACTAAGATGCCGCAACTTCATATATATTTTTTTATGTAATTAACCATGTTAAGTCATTGTCATAAGACGCATAACGTAACTCGCACACACGCCGCATCACGCGGGATTAATTTCTGCCTGCATTCATAAGTCAGAGATTGTATTCACTTTGATGTAATATATGACTTATGGGTTGTTTCGTAGCCTTTTAATAAAGGCTACCTCTTAATGATTGATGGCATCTTAATGGTTAAAATGTAACTCTAATGCTGAATGGTTAAAATGTTAAATCTTAATGGTATGTTTTAACCATTAAACATTAGGGTTACCTTTTAACCATTAGAGTTACCTTTTAACCATTAGAGTTACCTTTTAACCATTAAGATACTATGAAAATTTAAAGATAATCTTTTAATGACAATTAAGAGGCTACTTAAACATATAGTAAAACTTTTGAACTATTCAGGGCAGGCCCAACTAGTTGCGGGAGTTAAAATGATGCTCTTTCTTCTTTAACTTATTTTATACTCCAGACTAAATACCCGTAGTTATAATATAAAAAACTTTTGAAAATGCATTATTTTACAACGTTTTGTTTTGATAGAAAATATTAAAGTTAAAAAACTAAAACAAAAGTAAAAAAATGATATCATTAATTTTCATTAGTGACGATTTAAAAGTTTGCGGTTCAAAAAAAGTTTATATATTCGAACAGTGTAATATACGAGGTAGTAACCTACTATATTTGTGATTCATAAAAATCATGTTTTTAGAGTATCAAATTATATATCTACCATCTTACTTAATATCTTATATTGTCGTAAGCAACAAACTATCAACCTAACTCAAGTCTTGTATTTGTGTTCTTGGTGATGCATAGAGAAGATACTTTCCAATCTAGTATAAATTTTTATTGGAATAGATTTCACTTTTACTCCTTGTGGTTTGGTTGAAATACCAGTTTTTCTTCAAATGTTCAAAATTACGATTTTACTCATTGAGATATGTATTTTGTTTATGTTAACTCCAACCTTAGATAATTTTGTTAGAATGGAAATGCATTTTAGTCTTTTTGAGGATCATTTGTGTAACTCAAACTAATAAAGGGACCATTCTATAATTTAATATAACATACATGTATACATTATCATCATCATCATCCATCATGATCTCCTCTTTCTTCATCCATCTCCTCTTTCAATCTGCTCCATCGACCCCCATAACCGTATCTAAACATCCATTCGCCACCATCAACAATTTCTGGATCTATTTTCATGGTTTGATTTTCCTGATCTCCACCAGGGTTGTTAGATTGAGACCATAAACAGATGCGATTGGTTCACGGGATTAGGTTTGTTGTTTGGTGTTCTGATAGAATTATCTAACGATGTTAGTGGGTTAGAGATAACTAAGACAAAATACATATCTCAAGAAGTAAAATCATAATTTTAAAATGCTTGGAGGAAACACATTATTTTTAATGTTATTATCTACCAACTAATGATACTTTTACGATCGAACATGTACGACCTAGCTATCATTCAAGTAGTTATATGACTCGTTATTTACCATAATCATTCTCCCGGTAATACTGATCACCACCTTAAGAAAAAATATACTTTTACCATTAATTCTCAAGCTATTTTGTTTCCAGAATATGTAAACTTGTAATATTTCTTTATTTATGTTAATCTTGAAATATTATGACGCCACAAGTGGGTTCTAGGTGGGTTTGGTAGCTTCAAAGATCAAGTGGGTCTTGTAACGTCTTATTGAAGATGGGTTCTTTTGTAACTCTATTATAACTTCACTTTTTTTGACTAAATTTTCCTTATACCATTCTATAAGTAGTTTAGGACGTTCTCAGTAACTTTTGTAAAATAAAATATTATTATCGCATGATCATTTTTGTTTACTCATTAACTTTAGGGATAAAACTGATATAGTGTTATGTTTATTTATTATATAATCATATGAGTTAATTACATACACGGTCTTTATAATTTGATAAATATAATAGCTTTAGGTAATAATTCTTCTGAGTAACAAGTTTGAGTATATTAATTTCAAATATCCATTAAATTTTCTATTAAATTAGATTAAAATGACTAAATTTTAACTCAGAGACCATATATGTAATTAACTAAAGTTACATACATCTCAAGATATCCTATTATGCCTGACCTAAAACTAATATTTCCAGTTTTCCACCACCACCACACCATCGCTCCTTGACGAAATTTCACCACCATGCCACCACCTCCCTCGAGAGAACTCCACCACCACAGCAACACCTCCATTGACAATATTCCACCGCTATACCATCGCCTTTGAAGCTATATATTCTAGAAATTAAGTCCCAACCCCTCACCCTCCCTTATATATGTCTCCATCATCCTCTCACTCCCTATCAGTATCACCCAAATACATGACCACCACTACCTGCAACATCTTTCTTAGACCATCACAAGCACCAAGAGATAGAAAGAGGCACGATTTTAGGCCTCATAATCATCGGCCAACATGATAAAATAGAAAATCCTAGAAGAAAAAAGCTACACATAATTTGATTTTGGGCCTCACCGACCACCATCAGCCACCATGCTAATTTGATCCATAAATCAATAAATTTGGGATCCGAGAGGCATGACTCCAAACCCTTGCAATTGGTTGTCATGATTTAGGGTTTGAGGATGCACTTTAGAGATAAAAGAGAGGGAGAAAGATACCAAAAAGAGAGGGGTGGGAGTGGTGGCCGGAAAATGTCATGTTGGTGGTTGTGGTACATATCCATGTGCTTGTATATATGATATACATATATTACTTTGATGTTGTATTTTTAGTTCTTCTTTATTTAAGTTGAACAAATTACAAATATGATCCCTTAATATAAATAGTTACATAAATGGTTCTTATTTGAAAATTCAAAGGGTAATACGATCATTTCACTCTAGCTTAACAAAAAAATCCACGGACGTTATGCTCAATACCCAAACTCATTACAAAAACTAAAAGAATAAAACCCTAACTTGTTACTTAAAAATTTAGTATCCAAACTTTGCCATTAATGTAATTAACTCTAATTAGATTAACAAACTAACACTAATAATAATAGTAATAATATAATGATTTGTTGATGTTGTTGTTGATATAACAAAACCTATGTGTATCTTATCCAATTAAACACCCACCTTTAACGTTTAGAAAACCTAGAAACCATGTCAAAGTATTTGATGGCATCTAGCTTAGTAGTACAAAGGTGTTAGGATTATTATTCTTCTCAAGTGACCAAGTCTTCAACTCTACTTATGAATTAATAGTATATGATATGTGAATAAATATACATTTTAATAATACATATTATTTCTCATTTGAAGCATTTTTGTTACACAAACAAATAACCATCGTGACACCCGATCCTCATCTTTACACCGAAGGTTTCCAGCCCATGGTTGAGCATTATGATGATTCATCACATTAATCAAATGAAACACAGGAGGGGGCAATCCATTTCATGGACCAACCAGCTTTGAAGGCACAACATCGATCCATCAAGCATTGGAGTTCAAAATCTTACCGAGATGATCGCCTCCTTCATTACATAAGTTGTATCACCTTTGGTCCAAACAAATACAAGTGTTGGTGGCACGACTCGTATGCATTATGTTTGCATTTACCATTAGATTTCTCACTAATCTTTGGTAAATGCACTAAATCAAATGGGTTGAATGAATTTTCAAGTATCATAAGCCATCGTTTGCTAAATTGTTCCATCACTTGCCTATATTTACATGAAATTAGGGCCGAGTCAAGCTACTGACTCGTTAATTAAATGAGTGCTTCTTAGAGTCAACTTGAGCTTTTGAAACACTTTGTATTTATTTATTTATTTTTGTTATTATTTACTATTTCCTTATGCATGCTTCACATGACTTTTTACTATTCTTATTCATTTTCTATTGGAATGTATTAGTGATCATTTTGGTTGGAATCCTCTCACCTGGAATCATTTCTAAGGCTTTGAGAACTTGTATGGCATTTTTCAAAAATTCTCATAGGGGTTTTTTCGTTCCACTTTTCTCACATCCGCTATGCATTTGCATTGTGTTTGTATACTTTTATGATACATTGAGGGAAATATAAAATACAAGTGTGGGGATATTGGGGTTATCTTTTGTTTTTGTGAACTTTTGCTTGTCCTTATAAAATGCTCCTATTTTGACATGTTTATTTAAATTTAATAAAAATTCCTTCCATTTGTATTTGTTTTAGATCCTCAAACATGATTGCGTTCATTGGCATCATAGAATTACTAGAAACTTTGTGTATTCGGATAAAATTTATGGAATATTCAGTGAGTATTGTAAGTTTAATATATAATATTTACGAATATGTCTGAATCGTCCCTTTATCCCTCCATTTCCGTAAGCATTCTTGTGCCTATATCACATGTGATAACATGATTATGCTGCTTGCTTACATTTTTCTTGGTTCTTAAGTGTGTCAGATGTGCATTCATATGAGAACTTGTCTAGGATATGCATTTCAAGACCAGAAACTAAATTTTATATGAAAATGACAGAGTCATTAAGATAAATCATTTTCTTGTAATCCTTTTCATTTCATTTTACCTACCTTTTCATTTCCACTAGCTACCATGTTGAGCCTATTATGTTTTTGTCTTTTTACCCACATATTAAACCTACCTAGCCAAATTTGCTTTTTATATTCAAACATTCATATTAAATTTCGGTCTTTACTAGTTTTTTAATTTGTAATTTCTAGTTATATTGTTGGAGAATATTTAACTTAATAGAAGAAAAGAAAAAACATATGAAAAAATTAATAATAAGAAAAAAAAAGAAAAGAAGAAAAGAATATTGTATGAGTTTCGCTACTTCATATTAGGAAAGAATGAAAAATAATGAGTAATTTTGTGCTTGGAAAGATAAATCATAATATGAGCTTATTTATTGAATGATTTGAATTACTTAGTCAATTTTTTTTTCTGTTTAATGTTTGTGATTGTATACATTTAGAATCTAATAAATCCGGATTTTAACCGTTTAGCCAGTTTTACCAAAATTCTTTACCTTTTAACCCAAGACTCGTTACAACCTGTCGAAGTCCTCTTGATTCATGCATTTGCTTATGTTGGTGGAGATTTACCCCTTTGCAAGCATATTACTATGTATGTCTTAACGATTGGCATTGATTGATTCACTTATGCACTTATACATACAAATAACTGAGTGTTGAGTGATTTTGTGAGGGGTTTACGCTCATGCGTAAATGTAACGCCCCAAATTTCAAAAATGAACCTAAGTGGTGAAATAATATTAACAATAGTATTATCGAATTTTATTCTTAAAAAGATTAGTTAGTTTGTCAAGTTTAGGTTGGAAAACAAAATGTTAAAAACTTTAGGCACCAAATGTAGCTAAAGATGAAACTTATATAACAACCCTAACCCCACCCCATAGAAATCGGCCGCTACCTTCTCCTCTTCCCCCCACCCTACACAATTCCTCATCCCACTCGATTACTGTTCGTGTCTCTGGTTGAGGTTAGGATCGGGAGTTCTCCCGGTGAAGGTTTGGTGGTCGGTTATGGTTTAGCGGCGGTGTTGGTCACACCCACTCTGCAATTCGAGCCCCCTTTCGGTTCCGACATTGGCGGCGTTCACAGCAGCAACAACATGGAACAGGGTGCAGCGTACGATGATGATGATGGAGCTTGAAACCTCACAGTTCGAGCATAGCTCATCACGGTAGCTTAGAGGACAACAAGGGTGGGTCGTCGCGGTGCTGCTGCTCGGTCATGGTTGAACCAGCTAGTTAGTAGCTGGTCTCGGTACCCTACTGTGGTGGTCGTGACCACCCTCGAACCCGAGTTTCGCAAGGTTTTGGTATGATGTGGATGTTCAAAATGTATTGATGATGCGTGAATGATGATGTTGATGTTATATTAGGATGATGTTGTTGTTCAGATAATATTGATGATATTAGATTATGATGATGATGGTATGTTGGCTATGATAAGGTCACAGATTGTAAACAATGAAGATGGAGTGTGAGAATGGTATTTAAGTAATGTTGATGGGTGGTATCTTGCTGTTATTATGATGTTGATGTTGGTTTATACATGATTAGGCATAAAGACGATTTTAGGATGATGGGGATTCTTGATTGTTATTGATGATGCTATGATGATGTAGGTTTATGATGATGATGATGGTTATACAATAACGATGGTTCCATGATATGTATAACGGTCCTTGGAAGTTGATAGTGGCGGTATTACAAATGTAATGGGGAACGGGTAGATATAACCTGTAGGAATGTGACAATTATGATATGGCATGAAGGCAATCTTGGGATTATGAGGTTTAGTTACTAATGGTGATGATGGCTTTGGAATACAATGGTAAAAGTGGTTTCGTAATGGTGAGGCTCCTATGGCAAAGATGAGGGCGATTTGATAATGAGGGTGGCACTCGTTAAGACTTCAAATGGATAACACTTATAGACATTCTGTAATTCAGTGAGTTCTAGATCCCCTTCTTTTGTACATGCTTTACTGTTTTGGGGACGACATGCATACCATATGATTTATAATTAAGATTATTTTTAAATAATTCGTTATATGATTTGATAAAGTAACAACTTTGAATTACGTATATTTATTGTCTATAGATAGAATGATCTAAAGGAATTGCCTTTGAAATTGGTAAATGTTAAACGTATTTTAAATGTGTGTGTTTAAGCATGGAAAAGGTATGTTTAATGGCCGAATTGTATGTTTATTAACATAAGTAGTTTTAAAGTTAAAATGTCCTTACTACATTTATGATTGATGTTTTTCAAAGTCTTGCATGGTCTAAGGGGCACGAGATGGAATTGACGGTTAAGAAGTCTTGGAAATAGTGCTTGGTACTAGTAACTAGGCCTATTACGAGCCTTATGGTAGATTATGGACAGTGAGCCATAGTTGCCTTAAGAACAACAGGGCAGTGTCTTTGCGGCCTGTCACGGGATAGTTGTTACAGCTATAAGAGCAGGAGTGGTGACGATCACTCGTGGGGTTAACGTGACCCCGGAAGAGGTGTTGTCGGTCTATGGACAGAGAGCCATAGGGGCAACAAGAGTGTCGGTCTATGGACAGAGAGCTACAGGGGCACCAGTATGTTACAATATGCTTTGTTGGCTCATGGGCTGGAACCATGGGGGCAGAGAAGAGAGGTGGCCCTTAGAGATTTGCATGCTTGATAAGTAAAAGTTAATGTTACGAGTTGTGTAAGAAGTAAAAAGGTTATTGTATGCTATGAGTTAAGTGATTTCTTATTTTAAAACTAAAACTAGAACTCACTCAGCGAAGTTGACTTTTGTATGTATGTTAGATTGTTTGGCAGGTAAATCAAGTTTTAGGGCAGGGTCTGATTAGGAGCTACTTGGGGGGCGAAGACTGGCATCCTGTAAAGATTCAACCAGCTTTTATGTTTTGTGTAATAATAAAGGAGCATATTTTGTTAAGACAATGATTTGTAAATAAAGAAATTCTAGCACAAATCTGGGTTCGACTCTAGGTTGGTGCTTTAGTTTTATTTATATAATTAACATTTTCATATTTCTGCTGCTTTAATGAATAACACTTTACCAGTTTTGAACTAAAAATAAGGTTTTATGCAAAATGGCCAATTTGTGTGGTTTTCGGATTCGGGGCCTTACAGTAAATAAATGTCATAGGCATGTGATGCTCATCTGAATATTACTAGAAATTTTAAAAAAGAACAAATTATTTAAAACACTTGTTTTGTCTTATGAATATGATCTGCTTGATAGTTAATCATGAACTTAGATCTTTATTCAACTAATGGATTGCTTCTCACCATTTTTTTTGTCAATGGGAGCAATTTTAGTAAACTATTGTATTAGAGTTTGCTTGAGGACAAACAAAGTTTAAGTGTGGGAATGTTTGATATGTGAATAAATATACATTTTAACAATACATATTATTCCTCATTTGAAGCATTTTTGTCATAATTTCATTTATTTATACACTTATTTGTGTTATATTTGATTGTGTAGTCTCCGAAGGTCACTTGATGATTTTTGATGAAAGTTGAAGAAAAAACTAAATTTTTCTGAAGAAAAGCTCCTAGTAAAAGCATGTAGGCACCCCTACATGACCATGTCATAGTAAAGCATGATTCTGTAGGAAACTGCAGCCTACACGACCTACTTACTTATGCCACATGCCCATGTTTGGACCAGAATCGGGTTTTCAACCTAAATGCACCCCCATTTCAACATAACTTTCAAATTATCTCAAGCTATCCTATCTCACCCCTTTAGGTGATTTTGGGTCGACTTCAAGAGTTTTTGAGAGATTGAAGGCCAAGATTGAAGATTTCACATTTTCAAGTAGGATCTAACATCTTCCATCCCATTTCCTCTCAAATTAGTTTGAATTCCTCTAGATCTACTATGAGTTCTTTCATGTTCTTGGGTTTAGGGTGTTTTTTGTAAGCCCCATGGGCAAAACACTTATTATCACTTGGATTAGATGATACCTAACATGATTTAACAACTTGGTGATGTTTATGTTGATGTTATAATGAAGCTTGATTATTCTTTAATGATTGTGTGTTTTTTTCTAGTTTGATGAAATGTTCAACCTTGTGGGTGTTGTAAGCATGTTATGTTGGAAAATGTATTGTTCTTATAAAACTTATACATATAATTGCATTTTTTCTATGTAATCTTGTGACATATGGTAGGAATGGTGAATAAAGGTTGAAAGTGGAGTAAAATTGGTCAAATGTGCATCCTTATGCTTACGTTTAAGAAAACCATAGTGTATGTCATGAAACGCTTTTGTCATTGGTTATGAATTGATTTTGTAATCGTGGTTTGATGTTCATGAGTTGAAGGGTAGTTATAGTTTTTTCTATTTTACATAATTTGAGGTGGTCGTCATGTGTTTATCGTGTTAACTTTCTAAAAATTAATGAAATTAGGTAACCCTAATGGGAGTCTAATTCATCTTTAACATTGACATAATTGTATCCTTAGTTCCTTATGGCATAACTTTATGTGGTTATTATGTGTTTATCGTTCTATCTGTCTAAATGGTCATATGTCTAGATAGCCTTGACGAGGGTTTAGGCTACTTTCATGTATCATACGTAAAAAATGATCTCACTTTTAGCTTGTGCTATTTGTTAATTCTATGCTAAGTGGAGTCGAAATCCAAGTGCTAACTTTAATGGATTGTGTATCTTCATCTTCATTTTCTTATTTTGTTAGTTTAATTTACTAATTACTTTACATAAATTTAATATTTACAAATTCAAATTCAATTGATCGGTTAAATAGTGATGATGATTTATTATTGGGAGTCATTGTATCCACGGGTCGATACTTGGTTCTTGGCTAAAACCATACTCCTATGCAACAGGTGCACTTTCTTATTATGTGTAGTTGGTTTAAGAGTGATAATCATTTATTAAATTAAAACTTAATTGTATGAAAAATCCTTACTAAAAATATGTATACTTTACACATATCAGTATATATATGTGTGTATATATATATGTATATATATGTGTATATATATATTTACACACATACACACACCCACAAACATACACACAAACAGATATATATATATATATATATATATATATATATGTCACACCCTCAAAATCCACGGGTTTCACCGTGATACGTGTGACAAACCAGGATTTCAGTCATTAGTTACTCAGAACGACACTATATGTAACGTATAAAATAAATCGGAGTTTGTAACTTTAAAACATTTGCGGAAGCGTTTTGTAAATAATTCAAACCCAAAGTACTACATGTAAACTGCGCAAAAACACGTGGCCAAACTAAAGTATGTAAGTATATGTTGAATTCAAAAGTAAAACAATGTTTGAACAAAGCATGCTTGACTCGTGCGTGCTCCTATAGGCAGCTGCTAGATACGACCTGAGAAAAGCATACTAAAGTGTCAACACGACGGTTGGTGAGTTCAACAGTTTGTAATCATCAGAAACAATAGCGTTAGTAAAATAATATATAAACAAGTGTATTGAAATAGATAGCTAGTCTAATTTCATTAGTAAAGAACAATAGTGATTTCGCGATCGAAGTTGACTATGTTTGTTCGTTTGCCTCCCGCCATGACATGCCAGGGCATGACGTTGTTAGTAGTTTAGGACAATATTGCACTCGTTGACTTCCGGTCACATGGGTGGGGCTTGTTAGACCCAGTAGTAGTACCCAAGATTTCCCGCTAGATTCCTTAATTAATGATTCGAAAGTGTGAGGGCTTTCTATGGTATATATCACACTATGTTTTACTAAACACATGTTATAAAAGTAAAACGTTTAAAACGTTTAAAGTAAAGTATGCTTTCTCCCTAAAAAGAGAGGTAAATAAAAGTGGGGCATTGAACTCACCTGATATGCACACAAATGATATAAGTGTTTCACTGGGAAAGAGAGGAAAGACAACCTTCAGAGGTTACCTAGAATAGTAAGTACATGGGTACGTGTACACGGTATCATTATTAAACCCTAAGTGCTCTATAAACACATGGACTCAAGGTTTTGGAAAAACAAGACACATTGACCCAGTCGACCCGTTTGACCCGTTGGTGACGTGTTTAAGTTGTATACTTGCTCAAACAAATATTATATCATATTAACAATCATGTTTGCAAAGATTACCATACTATGCACATAAACCACCTTCACCACCATAAACCCAAACAAGATAGTCAAATCCATATACATAGCTAGCATGATCACATTCATATTCTAAATTGCCAAGTTACATGATCCAGACAATCATACTATGATGATTAAACACTATGGCACAATCCACATGCATAACCTTATGCTTTATGCATCTTACTTGCATGATTCCCAAGAAAAGCCTAGAATGCCCCAAACAATTCATCATGTAAGCAATTGACCCAAATCATACATTCTAATAAGTTAAACATCATTCATAACATACTAGCTTGCTCCTAATATCAAAACCATGACCAAATTCACAAGAACACATGTTTCATATAAATAACGTTTCTATTTCGGGAAAGTGCATCCCAAAATCTATCTAAAACCCACTACATTCATGAATTCATTAACAATATATCAATTCAAGCTCATGTTATCACCTAGACATGTTCAACACCAACCCATCATCATAATTCATCAATTTCATAACCAAAAGTTTCTACTTTTAGAAAGATATGAACTATATTGTAAATTCTTAGATTTCTAGCATAGTCATCATCATTCTAACATTCATACAACATCATGAACACCATAACATCATCAATTTATCACCAACTTCATACAATAAAGTTACTATTAATAGTAACATATGAACTACACATCAAAATCATGGATTTTCTTACAAGATCATCATAAACTAACATCAATACAATCCAACTAACATCAATACATCATCAAACAACATTAATTGCACAATCTCATGATAAAAAGTTACTATTTTGGGTAGGGTATGAACTAGGTCATCAAAATCTTGGATTTCTTGCACAATCAACCTAGATGAACATTAATACAACCTAACTAACATCATATCATCAACAAATCATCATCAATTTCATCTTTTCTACACTAATTTCTAATTAGGGTTCATCAAAGTCAAAAACTATGAACAACTTGATAAAACCTACCTTTAGGTGTGTAGATGATGATTAGCACTTGGAATCAACTTGTACAACTTGGATTCAGTCTAAAATTGACTTGGATGCTTGTTCTTGGATCAATTTTCAAATGGAAGGGGGGGGGGGGTTTGGGGCTGCTTGCGGCTGAATGGAGGATGGGAGGGGTTTAGGGTTGCAATTTTGTTAAGTTTACTTTATGGTAATTGCCACTTAACCCCCTTTTGTTTATATTTTATAAAACCAATCCTTTTAATCACTTTTTAAATAGTTTTTTTAACTACAAAATACAAACATTATTAATCACTAATAATAATCATATACATTCTCACTTAATCATAAAATACATGGAATATATATTACACGTAGTCACGTTATCGCGTAAAATTTGCAAATAATATTTAAATCGCGTAAACACATAAGCATAACTTAATAATCACATTATTAGTTAAATTACTATTAGTTTATCATTGCTATTTATTCTTAAGTTACCAACGTTCAACGACAACTAGTGTGTGCTCATGACACGTGTATGCAAGACCTAACGATACTAACGGAGTTTGGTAACGGAAAATTACCGGATGTCATATCATCCTCATGTTGAAAGAATTTCGTCCTGAAAATTGCGTTACATGGTGTGCTCCATCACTGGTCTACCGCATTGGCACAAAGTAATCGAGTGAGTTTCGGGAGAGTTGTCACAATATATATATATATATATGTGTGTGTGTGTGTGTGTACAATATTATATATATGTGTATACACACACACACACATATATATATATATACACACACACACATATATATACACATATATATATATATATACACATATATATATATACATATATATATATATACATATATATATATATATACATATATATATATATATATATATATATATATATACATATATATAGTATATATATATATATATAGATATATATATATATATATATATATATAGATATATATATATAGATATATATATATATATATATATATATATATATATATATAGATATATATATATATATATATATATATATATATATATATATATATATATATATATATATATAGATATATATATATATAGATATATATATATATATACTAGTAGAAAACCCGCGCGATTCGGCGGCAACAACTATTTACATTAGCGTACTCGTTATCCTTTAGTTTGTTAAAATTAAAGTCAAAATTTAGATTATCATAGAAATAAGTAGCTATCATAAAATTGACGTTAAAAAAGACCAAATCTTTATGCATAATGCTCCTAGAAAGAAGTAAACAAGGCTATAAAATAACTAAATGTTCTTTTTTGCCTTTCATTAAACAAAGCTATAAAATAACTAAATGTTTTTTTTGCCTTTCATCAAAGTTCATCAAAGATTATGTACTTAACATTGATGTCAAAAAGATTAGCGTTGCATATTTTCTTCTTTATGAAACAACCAACTATTTGTTGACTCAACCATCCCCTAGCACAACTAATTTTCTCTTAGAAAGAATACCACAACACATTTACCAAGGTACCTTTGTAAGCAAGCGCTTCATTAGGTGAATTATACCACAAGCATGAAAAATTACATTTATGAAACTATGATCTGTAGACTGTGATCTTGACCCTAAACATGAAAGGTCACCTCATATCCTAAATAAAAAATCCTAACACCATATCAATCTTTATTAATATAACAACATGCCCTAATAGAAACCAACATCCTTACGATAAAGTAGATGGACAACATTGGCACATAAATTAATTTTAAACGAACATAATGCTCTGTTATACAAAGAAACCACTACATATATATAGACATACATGCATACAAACACACACGTACATTAATAAGGAATAAAAAATCAACATACCTGAATGATATAAGGATGAACATTCAAAAGACAGATACTTTGCAATGTCTTCTTTAGTACCATTTCAAATTCTTTTTTCTGGTTTCCCTAATTATTAAAACAATCCTAATTAATATAATTAAACAGTAGTACAACCATTAGCCCAAAATTACTCAATTTTATAAGGAGGACCAAAAGATACCTATTTGTGAATAAACTCCAAAATAATTTGCAGCCTAGGAGTTTTCATGACAGATGCAAACACAAGATTTCCCTACAAATTAGTTTGTAAAATAATTATGGTGACACACTTTGAAGCAAAATAGATATAAGAATGAATTTATTCTTCCTACTTATGTTATCAACATCTAACAGGATGGACATTTAGCATTAATTTTAACTTTTACCGACAAACATGAACTGTAGATTCCACCTGCATACCTTTATATTAATAAAAGCAATTCACGCAGTAGTGCATATTGCATATTGCATGTTATATATGCTAAATGAAAGTAGATCTGGTACAGGAAAGCTGCAATCTGGAATTTGAAACTTGCAACATGATAAGTTACACTACTATTTGTAATCTGATCTGTTCATTAAGTGGAAGTTGTAATAATAGAAAATGCATCTGTCATTTCAAACATCACCATACCATGATGTCCAGATAACAGTTGCAGCAACAATAAACAACAAAGGAAAGTGAATCATTTAGCAATATGGGCATCTTGGGTTGCTTATGAATCTGATCTTCATTAGCAGCAAGTAAACAACAAACTACCATATGATTTATCTATTTTATTTATTTTTCAAGTGAAAAGCATGTTTGGGATATGATTTATTTTATTATTACACATACAAACATACAAATTGCATGCATACATACAAAGATATATACTATGTAATCGCAAGTTGGACGAATATATACATACTAAAGCTAAAGCAAAATGAAGATATCACAATTCACAAGTAAGAATCAAGATACATTACATAATAATGTTTCAGATTCAATAAGTAGAATAACATATTTATTCTTAACTAACAAACAAAATAATGTGCAACACATGATCTGAAGAATCAAGATACAAATACATAAAGCTGTAAGAATCAAAATTCAATCAAAATAAGATGCAGATGGTACATTACAAAAATAATACACACAAAATCAATTACTTAAAATCACTTACCGAAATATATTAGCACTTTTAACTAATAAATCATAAAGCTTTTATAAAGGTGAAAGTCAGCCACTTTTAAAACTGGCAGATAATTAGCAAAGTCTTTTGATCATGAAACACAAATATTCAAATGGTGTGAAAATTGGACATTTGGACCACCCATTTTTTTAATTATGTATGTTTTAACCCCTTACTCAATTTAACCCAACCCGTTCCATTATGTTTCAAGGGGTATGTAAAAAGTATATATGTTAACCCGTTGCTCAATATGACCCGACCCATCCCATTCTGTTTCAAAGGGTATATAAGAAGTATATAGTTTGACCCATTACTCAATATGATCCAACCAACCCAACCCATTCTGTTTCAAGGAGTATATAAAAAGTATATATTTTGACCCGTAACACAATCTGATCTGTTCATTTTATCATCTCATAATGTAATCTGTGAGTGAGCTGCTGTCTAAGAGACTAAATGGGTAAGGAAAATTTGTAGATATTGAAATGATAAAGATAAAATTAAAAGAATGGTTGAAAATGCTTTGAGTCAACCCAACCCTCTAGCATTCACCTCTAACCTAACCTCAATTCAATCAACACATTCAATTAATAGTTTTCAGCAATAGATGAAGTGTTTTCATGCCATATAACCTTGTATAAGTCAAAAATTTTAGATTACACACATATCCCTTTGGTTGTGGCCATTTAAAATAACAATTGTATTTGGTCATTGTCATTTTAAATAATCATAAAGCAATGTGACCACCAAGTATCAAAATCCAGATGAACTAACCCCATCTCATTCACCTTCATCTTGCTCCTCACCCGATCCATTTTCATCTTCTTTGGAATCAACATTGATGTTTGATATGCTCAGTACTGCAGAAACCAAGGCTAAATTCAGATGTTCGTCTTGCACACTAATGTATTAACACGGGTAGTTATATTTACAGTTAAACAAAATGAGGAAGCTCTTGTTTTTTTAAAACACAATTTACATTTTTTGTTGGTCAAAAGTACAATGTGCAAAGAACATTTTTAATATAAATCGGTAATCAACAACACATTTAAAACTCCTTTGATCATAACCCTTAGACACCTGCTACCCATTAGACTCTTTACAGGCTAAAAAAGAGAGCAAATATAATTGGTTAAAGAAGTAAGAAAATATACCAGTTTGGGTAATTGCTAAGACTATGCTAGGGCTAATTGCTTAAAACAGGATGAGGCAACATAAGCAATTATAAGCAATTCATCACCATAAAATGAGCCTAATCGCAAGGCCTAAAATCCTCAAACCACAACATAATTAGAAGCAATTCATCACCACAAAGGTAGTGACAACATCATAGCCATATTTACAAAAATCAGATCAGATAAAGGGTTACAAAGTTTGTTACCATCAATCACCACCGCGATCTGTATCTCTCATCCCCTTTTGGTGTTGGAGGTCGGCGATCACCACCACCATGGAGTAAGTCCTTCCCCTGTTAATCAAACGTGTGACTTTAAAAGAAAGAATTGAATTCAAAGGGGCTGTTTGGCTAGCGATGATGATGATGATGTCAGTCAATTATACAGAGCCTCATATAACACAATTTCGATCGTCTAACAACAAAATCA